>CM068955.1:72123893-72154947 GCA_035128595.1 Eptatretus atami | reverse complement strand
TTGTTTTCAGGGTCTTAGTAGGTCTTGAGGGGGTTTTAAAGGTCTTGGGATCTTGAGGGTGTTGAGGTACTCGGGTTTTTTGGGGATTTGGGGCATCTTAAGGTTCTTGTGGGTCTAAAAGGGGTTCTAAATGGTCTTAGGGTCTTACTAAGGGTGTCGAGGGGTCTGGAACATGCACGCACGTCTCCTTTTGTATCTTGACAACCAACGAGCCTTATCGACTTCCCCATCCGAAGCCAATTCGGACCTCCTGAATCCATAGTTGAAGTATGAAGACCCCTCGGGGTCGTGACACACATATATTGTGTCTACACTTTCCCATAATCCACATTTAGCTGATAGTGTAGGTGAGAAATAGTTTGCTGAAGCTTCCCGCAGAACCACAAAATAGAGATTTGCTAATCAGCGGGATCACTGTTGTGTCATCCAATTCGGGACGGTTTATCTGTCTTCATACAGAATTTATTAGTACAGATACGACCAGAGATTATTACTGATCCATGAAGCTCGAGAAGGTTCCTTTAAGATCTGTCTCTGTCTCTGTCTCTGTCTCTGTCTCTGTCTCTGTCTCTGTCTCTGTCTCTGTCTCTGTCTCCTCTCTGTCTGTCTCTCTCTCTCTCTCTCTCTTCTCCTCTCTCTCCTCTCTCTCTTCTCTCGCTTCTCTCTCTCTCTCCTCTCTCTCTCTCTCTCTCTCTCTCTCTCCTTCGATTGAAGGAATGAGAAGCCAGGAGTGTTCCATCACTAATCAGCTTGTGAAGCGCTCGCCAAGCGGCTTAAGCACTGAAGCAAGCACTCCAAGGAAACGGCTGGCTTGGCAGGCAAGAGCAAGCTGATTGGTGATGTATCATGGAACACACCTGGGGTCTGTCGATACACGTTTCCACAAAAGATTGGAAGCGGTTATAAAGACAAATTTCCGGGTGAGGTTCTTCTTCTTCTTCTTCTTCGAAGCGAGGATTAAGCCGGAGGTCCATCGGGACCTCGTGCTCGCGCTGTCATTTCTGAAGGAAAGAATATGTTCGACGGTTCGTTAGTTTTGGTTTCTCGATTGCTTATTTAATATTGCGCAAACGTTGATTCGAAGTTAAAAGTAACACGTTGTTTGCCGCTGTTCACGAGCAATGAAGATGAGTTGTATATTTGGGTGGAGGTTTGCTTTAAGGAGGCGTTTTTCACTCGTTAAGCTGCTTTTAGTAACTAAATACTTAATCTATCGTCTCATCAATAAACTTAAATTGACGATGGTGAACCGAACTCTTCCTTTTCACCTCAATAACACCATATATATATATATATATATATATATATATATATATATATATATATATATATATACATAATTAACTCGTGAGGTCACATTTGAGCCGTCACCTGTGAGGGAATCGAGTAAAGGGTACGACCCACAATGGCCTGCTCTTTTCGATTCTAATGTAGGATATTCAATGTCCACAACCCAAACTCAGACAGGACACTTGGGGGGGTGGGGGGGGGGTCCTTGCTCCGAAATGAACAGCACCCGTTGTAAACGCTCCCCTAAACCAGTTTTGCTCGAATTGCCTCCATAAGAAATATTCCCAGGATCGAGAGCTCAGGGGAGGAAGCGGTACCGTCAAACAAGAGCGAGGCTCATGGAAGAGCAGGATTGAAGTGACATTCTGACAGTGAGACAACATTTGTGCACAACCGTCAACAGAGTAACGGCCCTAAGCCGACAATAACCATTGTGTATCTGAATGTCTCCCACTCTCCCATCCAAGACATTCACCGAGGTTGAGATCTGACGTGGGATTGCGTGAAATGGAATGTTTTTTTTTTTTTTTAATCCTGGGAATGGAGATTCAATAATCCATCTGCACGCTCCAAGTGCAGGAAAGCAAATTAAAACAGAAAAGGGAGAATGGGGGGGGGGGGGGTGGAAAGAGGTGTAGAAGGGAAGTGAGAGGTTTGAATGATGTGGTGGGGTTGGGGGGCGTGGGATTGTATATTTGACTCCAAACCCAATAATTTTGACCCCAAAGTAGCATCTTTGATTTTGTAACCCTAAATTGTCATCCCAGATGTTATAAACCAGACTGGAATAATGGTCAGAGCATCTGCTATAGATCGAAGATGTCTGTGCTTTGATGGCGATTTGTACCATGAAGATTAAAAACAGGACTTGCTCTTTCCTTTCTTGACGCTCAGCATTTTCAGGAAAGAGCAGACAAAAAGCACAAAGGACATTTTCACTGATATGCAATGAATGGATTAACGAACACTTCTCACTGATAAGCCACATATTTTCCGTGACTATGTCAGATGGATTAACGAACACTTCTCACTGATAAGCCACATATTTTCACTGATATGCAATGAATGGATTAACGAACACTTTTCACTGATAACCACATATTTTCACTGATATCAATGATGAGATTAACGAACACTTTCACTGATAAGCCACATATTTTCACTGATATGCAATGAATGGATTAACGAACACTTTCTCACTATAAGCCACATATTTTCACTGATATGCAATGAATGGAATACGAACACTTTTCACTATAAGCCACATATTTCACTGATATGCAATGAATGGATTAACGAACACTTTTCACTATAAGCCACATATTTCCACTGATATGCAATGAATGATTAACGACCTTTGTTCACTATGGAAGCCACATATTTTCACTGATATGCAATGAATGGATTAACGAACACTTTTCACTATAAGCCACATATTTTCGCTGATCCGCATTCTTTTTGTCCTCTGAAGGGGTAGCGTATGTGCAGTGCGGCTGTGAGAAGGAAGTGGAATCATCTGTACTCTCGAGGATGACAGAAGGTCGTTATTCCATTGTAAAGGGTAAGGGTATCAATATATAAGTATATAATACAGTACTATTTGATTGGAAATTGACATCCATTTAAATTGGTCGTGTGTGCCATTTAACGTTCGTTTGTTTTTTAATATTTCATCTGCAGGTGTTGTACTGTACTTCGGACTGCACTATGATCGAGTGGTATAAGGTGCAGTAACTTTCGTTGTGAGTACTTTTGGAAGAAAAAAAAATACATTCTCTCAACCCTACAGTATGAGTGGAAAACGACCTGTATCTACTCCATCAAGCACTCGTGGTAAGAGGTCTCGCCAATCTATTACTTTAGCTGTGAAATTAGATGTGGTGAAAAGGTATGAGCATGGCGAGCGTTCGGTGGACATTTGTCGTGCGCAAGGCCTAGCTCCATCGACTGTACGAACCATTCTCAATAATGCAGATAAAATCAAGGCGAGTGCAGAAAGTGTGACCCATTTAAGTGCTACTAAAATTACTCGAGGAAGAGATTCGGTGATGGAAAATATGGAGAGACTCTTAAATGTTTGGATAGAGGACCAAACTCAACGCCACGTGGCGTTGAGTTTGACCATAATTCAAGCGAAAGCACAGTCGTTATGGCGGGACTTAAAAGAACGAGAGGGAGGTGAGGGAACATCTCGTGCTCAAGAAACTTTCAAGGCGAGCCACGGTTGGTTTCAACGATTCAAGCGGCGTATGAATCTCCATAATATTAATGTGAGTGGTGAGGGAGCGAGTGTGGACACCGAGGCAGCAGGCAGCTTCCCGGAGGAATTGAAGAAAATTATCAGTGAAGGTGGCTACTCTCCCAAGCAGGTTTTTAATGTGGACGAGACTGGGCTTTACTGGAAAAAAATGCCATCACGTACATATATTTCAAAGGAGGAAAAAGTTGCTTCAGGAATCAAAGCGGCGAAGGATCGCCTCACCCTGCTGCTAGGAGGCAACGCCGAGGGTGATGCTAAGCTCAAGCCTCTTTTGGTGTACCACTCAGAAAATCCGAGAGCCCTGAAGGGATATTCAAAGGTCAATCTCCCTGTGATATGGCGATCCAATCCCAAAGCCTGGATGACTGGGCTACTTTTTCAAGATTGGATTACCTCATACTTCTCCTCCTTTGTTACAGGATATTGTGCGAAACACAACCTGGACAACAAAGCCTTGTTGATTGTTGACAACGCCCCTGGTCATCCACCCAACACCCAAGAATTGACTGACAACATACGTGTCATATTTTTGCCACCGAATACACCGTCGTTGTTGCAACCCATGGATCAGGGTGTCATAGCAATGTTGAAGACGTACTATCTTCGACGAACGATGGCGCATTTAGTCAGTGAGACGGACAGGAAGGACAAGCCAACGTTAAGGGAGTTATGGAAAGGCTACACAATCAAGAAGGCTGTGGACAACATCGCCGCCTCCTGGGATGAAGTAACTCAGGCCAATATGAACGGCGTGTGGAGGAAGCTGTGGCCTGAGTGTGTCCATGATTTCTGTGGCTTTGTCAACATGCCTGAGATTCATCCAGAGATTGTGGGGCTGGCAAAGGAGGCAGGTTTTGATGAAGTAGATCTTGATGATGTGGTGGAGCTGCTGGAGTCTCATGGGGAGGACTTGAGTAACCAGGATCTAATAGAACTGGAACAACAAAGGGCAAGAGAGCAACAAGAAGAGGCGGAAATTCCCACACCATCCTCTAAGCACTTTACGACCAAAAGACTGGCAGAAATTTTCTGCTATATTGATCATGCAAAAGAAATCATGATGGAAGATGACCCGAACATGGAGCGCAGCCTGCATGCTGGCCGTGCATTGGATGATGCAGTGCGTTGCTACAAAGAATTGTACAAGAGGAAGAAGAGGGAAGCTATCCAAACTTCTCCGTGCACCTACTTTAAACCTCGTTCTTTATCCAGATCCTCCCACGAAACTCCATCAACTAAAGTACACACTCCAGAAACAAAGTCACCAACCACAATGGCAGCACATGAAACTCCAACAACCCCAGCAAGCCTGCCACCAACAAAGCAGATATCGCAGGTATATTGAAAAATACATTCTTGTACAGTATTCTGCTACCGGATCTACTCTTAATCATTCATTTCCAACTCTTTTCCTCAGCTGTAGTTACTTCAAATGCCATCATGCCATCTGGCTGGTGTCAGCTTTTGAAAAGCCAGCCATGGCTTTGCAGTTAAGACCTTCTGAGGGTCTTACTCAATCTGTAAACTTCCCAAACCAGGTTTCTGCAGCTGTATGTCCTCTCTCCTGGACCTAGTAATGGCTAACTTTCCATCCAACCTCTCCTGTTCCTTCTCTGCCCCACTTGGCTCCTCTGCCCATTTTCTGATCAAAGCTCATATTTATTGGCCAGTTGTTAGAGAGCAACCCAATGCCAAAGAATCTGACTTTTCACACAGGCTAACTGGCAGTGATTACAATCTGCCCTCTGTCAAAAATCTGGTTACCAAGTCCAAACCATCGCATTCTGTCACCATTTTACCCCAACATACCACTGCCTACTCAACTCTGTCGAGAAAGTTCTGTCCAACCTTAACCCTGCTTCGGCGACATCTCAGATGGCATCAATGCCCATGCTCTCAAATCCTGGTCTGACATTCTTGCTAACCCTTTATCTGCCATATTCAGGTTGTCCTTTATTTACCGCCTCCCCTCTCCCTGTAAGTCAGCAAACATCACTTCCTTCCACAAGAAGAGTTCAAAAAAGACCCAACCAAATGTAGGTCAATGAACTTGCTTCCATTTACCACCAAAGTCATGGAATCCATCATGTTGTTTCCAATGTCAAATCTTTCTTGTTTTCAAACAATCAGATATCTGATGATCAGTATGGATTCCCTCCCAATTAATCAACTCTGGACATGCCTTGCTCCTATCTCCGCAATGGTTGAAGGTCCTCAATATCACATGAGGTTAGGCCCATCTCTGTGGACATATCTTGGGTCCTGCTTTGCCTGCCAAGCAAATCTGTCTGTGCCATAGAAGTCCACCTTCATTCTTGGAGTTCTGACTTCCTCCTCTCATGCAGATGTGTTGCCATCAATGGAATCCTCTCCTGCCTTCTCCCAGTAGGGGCTGAAGTTCCCTAAGGCTCAGTCTTGTTCGTCATCTACAATGATGACCTCTCCGATGCTCTGGAAAAGCCTCACTCCTGTAAAGAAAAGAGAAATACGAAAAAAGCATTTGTTCCTACCTGCACACATAGCTCGCCCACACCCACCTCTTGCATATGCATTGAATTTGACAACCCTCTCTTCCATTTTTTTGCAGACCACTTCACATTGTCAAACCCACTTTTTTTGTCCGTCTTCATCTATTTTCTCCCTGCTGTTGGCATTTCCCCTTCTCTTTCTGCTGTTGCTTTTGTGACATTGCATCCTGATCCGTTCTGTGTTCTCGCTCTTCCATGAGCCTTGACTCTGTATAAAATAAAACCCTCCTATCTATTTCTTTGATCATCCATAAGAGGAGGTTCAGTCTATTAAACTGCAAAGCCTCAACATCAGCCATGCACTTTCCTGGGCCGAACACATAAAAAAGCTGGATTCCAAAGCCAGAGGCAGACTGGGTGTACTCCTTTAATCCAATTCTTTCCTTGGAAAATCAGAGCGACCCACAGTCTACAAAGTTCTTGTCCGTAGCTCAATGGAGTATTGCTCTCCCCATAACATTTCACCTAACTGGTCTCTGGTGCCCCAGCATCACTGTCTCTCCTAGATTCTGGAGAACATAAAGCTCTCAAAAGTATTGGAATATCCCGTGATGAGGTTGAAGCACAAGGTCTGTTGCTCTTGCATCACAGGCAGGTCGTGTGATCTTTCTGTTTTCTTCCGTCTATTCTCCAATATCTCTCTTTGTCTTTCTCTCTCTTTCTCCTTTCTTCCTTCTTCCTTTTTAGACCCTCCCCTGCAACTTCAGGATGCACAAGTTCTTTCCGTAAACCCCGACTGCTTAAACTTACAAAATACAAGCTGACTGTGCACTTCAACTATTTTAATCCTCACTTCTGTCTATGAAACCAGCTTCCAGTGGCTGTTCTGCCTTACCCTTTCTTCCAGGACTTCAAGCAAGCAGGACTCTGCCATCTCTTGTCATCCCCTTTTCTGACCCATGATCTTTATTACCCCATTAACCTTTCCTATCTCAACCATTTTACTTGCAAGTTTCAATGTTTCATCATTTCCTCCCTCTCCTCTTTTCCTGCTTGTTCATTGCCTTGATGTTTGTCCCACTGTCCGTTCTTACTCTTCCATGAGCCTCGCTCCCGCAAAGAAAGGAGAAATATGAGAAAAAAACATTTGTTCCTACCTGTACACATAGCTCACCCACACCCACCCCGTGAATATGCATTGAATTCGACAAATGGCAGGATAAAACAACAAAATATTGGAGTCCAAATTTTTGAGAAATGTCACAATGAAGTTTTCTGACATTTAATGTGCACTCTCTGATTTAACCCTTGGGGGTGAGGGGTAGGGAGGGGAGTTATACTTTTAATTGAAATTCTTTGTGCAATGATGAAAGAGGGAGTTCATCAGAGTTATGGTAGAATTAACTCTTCATGTTGGACACCAAAGTACAATGCGAGATATGTCCAAGCAATAGTCCAAGACATGCCAATGAATGTACTGTATTTCACTTTACACGAAGACCTACCTATAATTGTAAGCAAATGTATAAATGTATTTTTGTACCTACAGGGTGAGTCGCAAGTCTCAGGACACGGTTTTAGCTGCTTATACAAGATTTGTTTATACCATCTCCCAGGGTCAGCCATAATCCCCATGAGTAATAACATATTACAGTAATAACAGAAATACATAATAACAGGAGTAACAATAAAATATTACAGTAATACAACACTTCCAATACCTCCTTAGACATCAAGTGCATCTGTATGACATATGCCATTGTCACGGAACAAGATAATTTTTCTCCACATGTAGTGTGAAAACCGACGCAAAATACCATGTGATGTGTTATGGTGCCAAATGCTTCCTGAATGCGTTGTTTCAGTTCATCAACAGATGCCATACGATGGTCTGCGACCTTAGCTTTGATGCACCCCCACAGAGCATTGTCACAAGTGGTCAGGTCAGGACTGTGCCGTGGCCGCATAAGTTTTGGCGAGGACCTGCCAATCCGACGGTTGGGAAAATTTGATTTTCATACCACACATACACGTTGGAAATAAATCTCCTGGGCTAGTCCACGTCGTTTCACATGTGTATTCGTGTATAAGCAGCTAAAAACTGTGTCCTGGGACTTGTGGCTCACCCTCTCGAATCTAGATGTACATATTGTGGGGTGTTTTGTTTGATTTTTGCTTGTATTGGACTATTGTGAGAACCATATCTCCCATTGGTTGTTATGTCCATTTGGGTTTCAGGAGGTGGGAGGAAGTTCTCCCAGAACTCAAAATCTCACCTCCTATTTTTTGGTAAAGGATCATGATTCATGAACCAAACTGTGAAACTTCGATCTCTTGGCCTCGTTCCAACGGCTCCTTTTAAAATCTTCACTGAACCTCTCACAGGCTCCACTTGTAGCTGGTTTGTAGTGATATTCCCCAGAATTATTTTTAAGTACTCAGTAAGGGTTTTCTTTATCATTCCTGTCACTCCAACTATCCTGTCATTCCAACTATCACTGGTATAATTTCAGCTTTCTTAAATTTCCAAGTCATCTTGACCTCATTTTCCAGATCCTGGTATTTGGTCATTTTCCTGATTTTTGTAGCATTTAGTCCAAAGTCATTGGAAACTGAAACCTCAATCAACAATTCCTACTTTTCCTTTTTGTGTTTAAGCACAATGTCCGGACGCAATGCTTTGTTAGCAATGTCCACACTTGATGGGATCATATTGTCATGTGTGAGTATTATATGTTAATTTTCAAGGATCGGCTCTGGTTTGTGTTTCCATGATTGTTTTGGGACTGGGATGTTGAAATGTTTGCTGATGTGCCAGTGGATTACTCTTCAGACGCTGTCATGTCTTTCTGTGTACAGCTGTTCCGACATGAGTTTTTTTTACATTGTGAAAGGAGATGACTGGTACTTTCTGTTTATACCCCACTTATGCCTGGTGTTGGCTATGCCTGGTGTTGGCTTAATGGTTAGGGTGGTGGTCTTTGGATCCTCAGGTCCTGTGTTCAAATCCCACTCAGCTGTTGAATTAACACCAGGTGGGGTTAACTCGGCCTGTCATCCTTCGGAGTCGAGCAAAATGAGTACCAGCATGCTGGTATCCTGTAATCGGAGTGGCGACCCGTCCAGGATTGGCCCAATAGCCAAGGAGACTGCTAAAGCAGCACCAACGCTCTGCCACAGAGTGTGGTCCCAATCTCCTCCTCCTCCTCCTCCCACAAAACTGCATTTGGCTGATTGGCTCAATCCCACCATTTTCTTAAAGGAATTAGTGTAATGTCCTTGGTCTTGAGTATTTATGATGATTTGTTCTCTATCCCAATTAATTTAACCTCTTGTTAGTCATTCCAATGAGCCTTTCTTGTCAATCCCTGTCTTGTCAAGCTCTTTTAAAAAAATTCTGCTTCTTTTGTCATTCTCCCATTTGTCAGAGTATATCTGCTGATGTTTCTTTTTGTAGTTTTCCTTTTTTTTTTTTTTTTTTTTTGCAATCATTGGGGCTGTTTTGTTTCTGATTTGTTTTCCTTTAGTGGGGCAACTTAGCTAAATATAGCATAACAATTGTGCATTTTGTGAGGAAAGCACCAATTTGCACACTAGTAGCCTATCATATTATGAACAGATTTGGATATTGGGCCATCTCAAATTCAGCCGCTGATGGCTGTGGCAGCCATTTTCCACTGGCATCAAAAATTTGAGATGGCCCAATATCCAAATCTGTTCATAAATGATAGGCTACTAGTGTGCCAAATTTGGTGCTTTCCTCAAAAAAATGCACAATTGTTATGCTAAGTTGCCCCACTATGTGTAGTATCCATCATTTGCACCTGTTTTTGGAAGTTTGTTGCAAAATGGATAAAGGATCCCTTTTCTGGTTTGTTTTTTCTTCCTTGTGTACAAATCTCATCCGATAGTCTGTTGAGCTTTCACGTACTCCTGCACACGATGTTCTGTGCACTTGGTTGAGCTCCATCAGACCACCCGACTTCTCGTCTCAGTAAGTAACCTCGGTATGCATTAGTTTGTGTGGAATATCTTATTAATAGTTAGAAGTTTCCTTGTTTTGGTGTCTAAATTGTTGATCTCCAATTGTGGCCAGTTTATAATTGCAGTGCTGGTATTCCAATATAGCTGTGCAAGTTGGTTTATAGCTTTGGTTTTGTTTCTTGAAGAGAGGGATGACTTCAGAATTAGTCATCTTCTGCGTATGTACTCTTTGATGATTATTTTATGCATTTTTTGTGTTGTACCTGGGGGCCTTCTTCTATACTGAGATATTTATCGGATGTTTCATTTTCTAGTTCCTGTATGTATGTACTTTGATCGATTGAGATCTTGTCTGTTCTTTTTGTTTTTCTTTGTACAAATGTGCATTTGGCACATTTGTCAAGATCAAACTCCATTCAGATGTCCTCCAAGTACTGCTTAACTAGTTTCAGTTGATCTGCCAATTTCTTATCATTTGGTGTGAAGAGTTTTAGATCATCCGTGTGCAGTAGATGTGTTACCTTCCTTGTTTATTTGGTCATTTTTCTGTTGCATGTCAGATTGTATCCGTGTTCTTGTTCATTGATGAGGTTACTCAGTGGGTCCAGAGCGAGACAAAACAGGAGGGGGCAAAGGCTGTCACCTTGTAAGATACCACATCATATCTTTACTCCTGGGATTTCAATCTTTCCCTCCAAGTAAAGTGGTATCAGCATTGTATTCCAGAGTTTCATTGCTTTCTCAATTAGTGTGACTATTTGGGGGTAAATTTTGTACACTTGTATGCATTTTATAATCCATGAATGTGGGACACTATCAAAGGCTTTTTTGTAATCTATCCAGTCTGTGGTTTGTCATAGATAACTTGGTTTGTCAGAGATTGAAGTTTTTGAGTATGGTTTTGTTTAACAATAAATGGTCTATTGCTCCATAGCATCCTCTCTTACATCCTTTCTGCTCTGCCTCTAAAGCTCCTTGATGAATGAGGTGGTCGTAAATTGCATCGGTGATTATACCTGTTAAAAAGTTTGTTTGTTGTTGGGAGGCATGTTATTGGTCTGTATTTATTGGGTGGATGGGTTTCTCCAGATTTCAGAATTAAAAGTGTTGCCTTCTGTGAACCATTCATCCATTGGCTGTTCCCCTTGGATGAGTTTGTTAAATGCTCAAACATAGTGAGGTTGGAGAGCATGTAGTTGCTTCAGCCAGGAGTTTGGAATCCCATCCAGGCTTGGGCATTTGAAGTTTGGTGCTTTTGCGAGATGTTTTCTCATTTTTCTTCAATAATTATCATTGGGTGCATTTGCTGTAGATGTTGCCTTTTCTTTTCCAAGTGTCATATCCAATCTGCTTCCTTGTGTTCTTTTTGGTCTTCAAGTATACCTTTCCAAAATTTTTTCTCGGCCCTCTTTTTAGCTCACCTGGAACGTTGTTCCGGGAAGCTGATGGAATGGAATGTCGTCCGTCAGTCCATAAATACTTTCAACTTCTTCTCTGAAACTACACATTCAATTTCGATGAAACTTGACACAATGTTCTTCACTGTGTTTGTAGTAAAGTTTGTTCATGGCATTAAAAGAAAATCAGGCCCGAAGGGGTTCTACAGGGGTTGCCCCCCAAAATAAGTACTTGCTTTCATCTCAGAAACTACATGTGCAATTCTGAGGAAACTTGACCACAACCTTTATCACCCATGACGTCCCAAAGTTTGTTCATGGCATTAAAAAAAAATCGGGGTCTGAGTGGGTCTACGGAGGGAGTTTATGGGTGGGTTGCCCCCCCCAAAGAGATATTTGCTTTCTTCTCAGAAACGACAAATACAATTCCGATGAAAATTCACCACAACCTTCATCACCCATGGTGTACCAACGTTTGTTCATGACATAAAAAATTCGAGGTTCTATGGGGTCGATTGGGGGGGGGGGTGGTTACCTCCCAAAAGAGGTATTTGCTTTCTTCTCCAAAACTACGTAACAAATTTCAATGAAGCTTGACCACAACCTTCATCATCCATGATGACCAAAGATTGTTCACACCATGAATAAATTGTGCTCTATGGTTGGGGGGTGGGGTTGCCCCGAAAAGAGGTATTTGCTTTCTTCTCAGAAACTAAACGACACAAAACGTGACCACCGCTTTCATCACCCGTGATGTACTAAAGTTTGCTCACGACATTAAAACAATTGGGGTCTAAGGGATTCTATTTAGGGTTGTCCCAAAATATGTATTTGCTTTCTTCTCTGAACCACACACACAGTTTGATGAAACTTGTCCACAACACTTATCATCCGTGATGTACCAAAGTTTGTTCGTCGTATGAAAAAAAAAATCCATAGGTATTTACTTTCTTGTCCATTACATATTTTGTGGGTCATCCATTCCTACCAGCGTTGTTCCCTGGTTATTTTATCCAGCCGCGACCAGGTGAGTGCCCAGGGGTATTGCGCCTATGTTTTAAGTGATTCTTCACCATTGAGAGATTGGGCTATAGCAATATATATCACAATATCTCAAAAAGCTGTGGACGGATTCGGACAAAACTTGGACAGGCTGGGTGTGTGACAAGGAAGAATTGATTAGATTTTGGTGAAGATCCGAATCCAGATCCGGATACGATCATTTTTGCTTTGTAAAGTGATTCTTCACCAATGAGAGATGGGGCCAAAAACGATATCTAGCATGATATTTCAAAAAATTCTTGGCCCCGATATGTTCAACTGGATCAGGCATTGTGTGGTGGAGGTATGCGCTCTACCAAGTGTCCAAGTTCATTCTGCTGTTCATTATTCTCCTCATTGTGATCTATCCTTGTTGCTCTTTTTTGTGTTGTTTGCAAAGCTGCCATTTGATCTGAATTAGTCACTTCGAGTTGATCTTTCTCGAGGGGTGTTGCTGCAGCATTTGCTTTTGTCATTCTCTGGTCCTGTTGTGGAGTTTTCAGTTTTGTTTCTTTACTCAATTCTCCAATCTGTTGCCCTTTTTCTGTTTCTGTTATTACTCTCGCCGAAGGAGAGGGTATTGCATTTGGGTCCGTTTGTTACTTGGCAAAATCGAAGATTTTTCAAGTATATTGGTCAGTCGATTTTGTTATTCTGTCTGCCTGTCTGTTTATCGCCTGCAGGTCACAATTCCAAACCGATCTTCACGAAATTTTACCACGTGGTAGAGTTTCTCAAAAGCAAGAAGCCGATTGTTTTTGAGGTCAAAAGGTGTAACCATAGGCCAAAGGTCAACAAACTTTTAAAATTTCTAAAATCCTCAATTTTCATCCAGTTGACTAGAAATGTGAAAAGGATTTTCATATCAGCTTAGTGAATTCAACCACCAATTATTTTTGAAGTCAACATCAGCCAAAAGGTCGACTCGGGTGATATTTCTAAAATCCTATTTCATCCGATTTGACTTGAAATTTGAAGAGGATTTATATTTCAGGTCATTGAATTAAAACAGCCAATTCTTTTTCAGGTCAACATGGACCAAAAGGTCAACATTGGCCAAAGGACACAACTTAGGTGAGATTTCTAAAATCCTCAATTTTCATCCATTGACTTGAAATTTGAAGAGGATTTGCATATCAGGTCACTGAAGTCAACCACCATTATTTTTTAGGTCAAATTTATTTTCTGGTTTTTGCAAGTATCATGCTCTGCACGACGTCTTTTCCTTGTTTGTTTGTCTGTCTGTTTTGTTTGTTTGTCCACACAGAACTTTCATGGGTTTTCTCTGCAACCGCTTGTCGGATTGAGACGAAATTTTCACCATTGGTGCGACTTTTCATGTAGAATGTTTTTATGATAATCATGATGTCGTCGGTCACGTGGTGTGGCAGCCATGTTGGAAAACAGAAAAACTTTGGACTTCTATCTCTGAAACTGCACCAAGGAAAAAATTGAAACTTGGCACATAGTTAAAGTACTCCTCATGAAGAATGAGTGTTTTTTTTTTTTATGACGTCACAGGTGCCTTCGTTATGATGTCATAATTGCATATGTAGAACACTACATCCGATCAGTATGAAATTTTGAGGGTCATCTCGGGATAAAATGGTCCACAAAATTTTTTGATGATGTCATCGGTCACGTGATTCGGCAGCCATTTGTTTTGTTATCTTCAAAAATCTTCTTCTTTGAAATGGCTGAACCTGTCATCACTGCCAGCAATTATAACGTGGCACTTCTAATTATGTCTCTTATTAATTACGTAACACACCAGTACACAAACGCCACACAAAATACACCACACAAAACGAGTCCTGGCGAAGGTCTGCAATCTCTGATTTTCTTGTTGTGATTAAATTTGAAATCTCATCTGTTTCTGTTTTCCTCTCTTGTTGTATTTTCTGTGTAGTACCAATAGTTCTGTTGTCTGTTCCTTTTCTTTGGTAGTTTGAACTCTGAGAATCTCATCCCAAACGTGTCTCGTCATTCCATTGTGGCATTGGCGTTAGGTCGCCATTTATTGGTGACCAGTCATTTCTTATTGCCTCATCAATTTGTTCATCTCTTATTCTTAGTTTCTCCTCTGTGAATATTTTCTGTTTGAGGATATTATTTTTCGTTGAGTTTCGTGTTGCCTTATTAAAATGACCTTTATCAGGGCATAGTCTTTGGATTATATCTGTTCCCAGGTGGTTGCACTTTCTTTCCTCATGCCTTTTCATCTGGCATATTCCATTGCCCATCATAACAACCATTTTTCCTTATTTGCCCAGATTTTCTTTTTTATACTGACTCGCTCTTCTTGATTCATCCATTTCATGTCTTCGATTGCTTTCTCAGGTATTTCCTTTATTCTTTCCTGGATCAAGTGTCTTTGCAGTGAATTTTTTTTGTGGAACTCTTTTGACCTTGGCTACCATCTTTGTTCATCTCAATTGGTTCATGAATCTTTCTCCTTCACCACTAATCTCCCATGCTTCATGTACAGAATACACTTTGCAGTGGAGAATGATTTCCTTCTCCTCTAAGATCCAGCTCTGTTCATTTAATCTTCTGTGATTCATCTGGAACCTTGTAGCTGTTGGTTGTAGAACAGGCAACACCTTTTTGGCTTTTAGCTTTGGTGTGGAGCGCTGTCCTGTCGGTGAGGCAGGGAAACCCTTCCTCACTGGAGAAGGTGCAGTCGTTATCCTTTTCAGCTCACATTCCGGCTGCACGGTATGGCCGCACAGACTTATGCATCTGCGTAGGAGGGGTCTGTCCCCCTATCTCCTTCATAGAATTCCCCATGTACATTTAGACCTGGGTGGTGATAATTGTGATGTTGAAGAACATTGGACAATAAGACGTATGGAACCTTTGTTTTGTGAGTGTGGTTCTGTTTCTCCCACAGGTCATGACTGACCTAGAGACTTTCTCACAGTGTCTGCAGTCACGGGGCCTGAGACCAGAAACTGCCCAAGCCAAAGTCATGGAGCTTGGTATTAAAAGTAAGTTTATTTGAGCCTGTACTACGTCACTTTCACTGAGAGCTGAGCTCCTCTCTCATGAGAAATAAAAGTTTTATTTTGCAATGTATGCAGAGTTCTACCATTTTTGGAATATTGTGTGTTTTTGGTACATTGAAGAGTTATCCAACCTGCAGGCTGTTCTTTAGTACACATTTTCTGCTCCATGCTTGAGCATGTAGGTGAATAGATTTCCAGCTGTGCCCAGAAACTGCACTTGTTGAAATCTTCATCCACACATTGTGGTGTTCAAAATGCTCAGCTGCTCGGCTTGAATAGTGTATGGGATCAGGATAGATGATGACCAGAGCCTCCTGTCCAACGATGACAAAGTAAACCCAAACTCTGGTATTGATGCAGCTTTTTCTATCCAATGTTTGCCTTCCAATATTTATTACTTTCTTTTGTACACCGTCCCTCCTGATTCCATCTCCAGGAGCTGCATGATGCCATCGCCATGCACCGAAGGCGCCCCGACAATGACGCGCACTGGAATGGCGTCCTCGGTTTTCGCTCCGTTTTCTTTCTCTTTCTCGTTGTACACCGCCCCACCCTATTCCATCTCCAGGCACTGCACAACATCATCGCCAGGCACTGAAGGTGCCCGTGATGACGTATGCTGAAAGGGTGTACTTAGTTGTCACTCCGTTTGCTTGTTTGTTTTCTTGTTTGTCCGGTCGATATCTCAGCCATCCTTTGAGCTCGGAAGCTGAAATTTGGGCACCATAGTGAACAAGTGCTTTGGCAAAAACTGTATTTTTTCAAGTTTTGCTAATCAATTAATTGATTTACTTAATTATTATCGATTTATTAATTGCTTATTTATTTTCTTTTTCATCTGGGCAATATCTCAGGCACCTTTTGATATGGCAGTGAGTGATCAAGTGATTTGGCTATAAAGAGTATTTTTGATTGATTTATTAATCAATTAATCTATTAATTATTCATTTTTCAATTAAATTACATAATTTTCAAAAAGTTACAAATTCTGATGAAGCAGTGGTGGTTTAGCTTTGCTCTTGGCCAATTCATAAAGAAATTAATGATGTTACGATTACTATTTATTTATTTTAATTACGCAATGAATGAAAGTCCCTGCAGTGTTCATCTTGTTTACCCTGTGTTTCCCACCCCATCCCTCTTCCTTCCACAGATCTCCTAATGTCTCTGTTCCCCACTGTTTTGTGCTTCCCTCTCCTGCCCCTCTTGTCTCCTGCTCCCCTTGTTATACGTTATGTGTGTTAGCTCTTATACGAGCCTCGACATTGTATATTACAAAAACATTTTTTTAAAGCAATTATTACACACCGCTCCCTCCAATTTCCATCCCCATGTGCTGCACGGCGGCATCGCTGGGCATCGGAAGCACCCCGGCAATGTCTCGTGCTGGAGGATATTTTATTTATTTATTTGGTATGGGGATGGTGTACTTTGTATCTGTACTTGTTCTTTTTATTTCTAAAAAAATTTTTTAGTTAAATCTTGTGTGGTGTCCATTGTCATAACTTTTGTGAAACTTACCTCGGTGCCCCAGTGTGTTTTCGTTTATTGCTGTCACAGAGTTCAGAAATTTATTTATTTACCTTACCGGAAGTACATCAGTGGATATTTTTTGCTTCAAAATGATAATATTGTGATACAAGTTTCACCACCTTCAATTTCCTGAAACCTGTATTGTAAAGTCCAAAGCAAACACCATCCTATTGGTGGAAGAATTGCACAAAACATGGAAATTGTTTATGACTAATAACTTTGAGTTTTCCTTTTTTTACAATGACAAGATTTGATTTATTATTTGAGTTTTCATTGTTTGAGTTGATTTATTGCTTGATTCTGTGTGGATTTTAACATACACATGTCTTTATGTGGAATTGTGTGTAGGTGAGGATGATCCGGAAGAGGAAACTGATATCAGTCGAAACACCCGGAAATCCTCCATTCCTATTGAAGAGTTAGAAGTGGCATCAACACAGAAGTCCAGCATTGCTTCATGTCTTCATCAAAGTTCGTGAGACTTTCAAACAAATTGCTACATCACACTAAAACATGCAACTTTTAAAACTTTTAGTGAATTGCCTCCTTTACGTTGGGATTATACAGGCTGTCCATAAAGTCCTTCTGCATCTTTGATGTACACATGATAGAAACAAACTATAAATGGTGCATGGAAGCATAATTCATAATGTTTTACTCGTTCCAGTTCAAATGTTCCACATTTTTCCCCCAACTTGTTAAAAATATTTTCCAGTTGCTGCTGAGTAATCTCATGAATTGCAATTGTGATTCTAGCACTAAATTCATACAAAGAATGTGGTTTTAATGAGTAAACAACAGTTTTACATAGCCACTTAAAATGGCGTTTGATGGAGACACGTCAGGCAAATGAGGTGGCCAAGTAATTGGTCCATGGCTACCAATCCACTTGGCTGGGAAGGCATCATTCAAGAACCATCTCACATTCGAAGAAGAGTGGCAGGGAGCCGAGTTTTGCTGATGCAAAATGATATGTGAAAGATTTAATGATTGTAGTTGGGGGACCAAATGCGGTAATCGTGGTTGTTGACTTTACCACTGATCTAGGAGTTGCCTCATCAGAAAATTCGTCAAGAAACCGAGTAATTGTGGATTTAAAAACAGCAATAGCTTGAGTGAAGTCGATAGCACGCCATCGCAACTCCCCATGCTTCCCACTTAAAGGGGAACCCAAATGCTCAGACCGCCTCGACGCTAATCTATGACTTGATACTCTACAAAATAGGTCTTTTTTCTAATTTCCGGTTTATAAAGTCGATCATTTTGCGACTTTTTCTTCTTCTTCTTCATGCTTAGCAGTGATGTTTCTGGGTTAAATCGCTCCCCCCCTCCACCATCCCCCCCTCCACCATCCACCATCCACCATCCCCTCCCTCCAACATCCCCTCCCCTCCATCCACCCTCCCTCCACCCTCCCCACCCCTCCCCCATCCCCCCTCCCACACCACCCATCACCCATCCCCTCACACCCCACCCATCCCCCTCCCACCCACCCACCCATCCCCTCCTCCCTCCCATCCCCCCATCCTCCCTCCCCACCCACCATCCACCCACCCATACCCCCCATCTCCTCCCACCCACCATCCCTCCATCCTCCTCCCACCCACCATCCCCCCATTCCTCCTCCCTCCCACCCATCCCCATCCTCCCTCCCTCCCACCCACACCATCCCCCATCCTCCTCCTCCCCCCATCCCCCATCCTCCTCCTCCCACCCACATCCCCCCATCCTCCTCCCTCCCACCCATCCCCCATCCTCCTCCTCCCACCCATCCCCCATCCTCCCTCCTCCACCCATTCCCCCCATCCTCCTCCTCCACCCATCCCCCATCCTCCTCCCTCCCACCCATCCCCCTCCACCCATCCTCCCACCCACCCCACCCATCCTCCCTCCCTCCCCTCCCATCCTCCTCTCCCTCCCACCCACCCATCCCCCCATCCTCCTCCTCCCACCACCACCCATCCCCATCTCCCTCCTCCACCATCCCCCCACCCACCCATCCTCCCCTCCCTCCCACCCATCCTCCCTCCCTCCCACCCATCCTCCCTCCCATCCTCCCTCCCTCCTCCATCCCCCCATCCTCCCTCCCTCCACATCCCCCCATCCTCCTCCCCTCCACCCACCCACCATCCATCCTCCCACCTCCCACCCACCCATCCATCCTCCCTCCCACCCACCCATCCCCATCCTCCCACCCATCCCCCATCCTCCCTCCACCCCACCCATCCTCCCACCCACCCACCTCCCCCATCCCCCCCATCCTCCCTCCCTCCCCCTCCCACCCATCCTCCCTCCTCCCCCCTCCCACCCATCCTCCTCCCTCCCCCTCCCACCATCCTCCCTCCCTCCCCCCTCCCACCCATCCTCCCTGTGCAGTAGTGTGTTGGGATTAACTTTCAGGTCTGAATAAATAGCCATTTATATTTCACCTGATGTCTATCTTGCAGCATTGACAACCTCATATCCCTATAAACAAGTGCAATGTGTTGTGTGCAGGTGATATATCTCTTGTAAAAGTGGAATATGCCCAAGATGATGATTCTTTCACCCTACAAGCTTTGGGTTGTGTTTCTGTAAAGGAAGATCCAGATGATGATCGTGCATGTTCTGGTAATGGTGAACACAGATGTACAAAATATTTAATCCTTTTTGTCCAGGTTAAATATGTTTTTTGAAATTTGGGTAAATATTTTGATGATCACAAAATCTGATGTTGACCTTATGTTATTTGTTTTTACAAAACTCTCAGGAAACAATATGAGGCAAGTAAGGTCCAGCCACTGTTTGACAGTGAACAAGATTGGTGTTTTGAAGAAACAGGTACAAGATCAAGACTCATCACATTTACAACATGAATGCAGTTCTCATCAACACAATGCAAAGGTTGATAAGAAACTTTAATTACACATAAATGTTCTGAAAAGGCAAATGTGTAATGTTTGCAGTAAGAATTTTGCTTCCCTGAGCAGCGTGAAAAGACACAAAAGGACCCATACAGGAGAGTGAGCAATTCCTCCCTTGTGAAGGATTCCGAGCGACAGCAAGCCATTAAGCAAACCAGTGAGAAAGCGAGCAGGTAAACACACAACCCTGCCATATACCTTCTTGACACGACTCCTCTGAGTGCCATCGGTGATACCTGTCAAGCAGCCTAGGCCCTATGACTTCTTGGGAAAAGCAATATGGCTGGCTGCCGCAAAATATGCCAAACAATGACAATCAGTCACAGAAAATGACAAAAGGGACACAGACCCCTCATACGCAGATGCGTAAGTCTGTACAGCCACACTAACCAGCCGGAATGCGTGCTGAAAAGGATAATGACTGCATCTTCTCCAGCGAGGAAGGTGATCCCTGCCTCATGACAGGACAGCGCTCAACACCAAAGCTAAAAAGGTGTCACCTTTTTTCCAACCAACAGCTATTCGGTTCCAGACGAATCACCAAAGATTAAATGAATAGAGCCAGAGCTTAGATACGAAGCAAATGATCCTCCA
Source organism: Eptatretus atami (assembly GCA_035128595.1). Lineage (NCBI taxonomy): Eukaryota > Metazoa > Chordata > Myxini > Myxiniformes > Myxinidae > Eptatretus > Eptatretus atami. Next base: position 72,134,469 of record CM068955.1, on the reverse strand, counting down.
CTGCAAAGTGTATTCTGTGCATGAAGCATGGGGGATTAGCAATAAAGGAGAAAGATTCATGAACCAGTTGAAACGATCAAAGCTGGCAGCCAAGCCCGAAAGAGTTCCACCAACAAAATTCACTGCAGTAGCTTAATGACCCAAAGATACTTGACCCAGGAAAGAATAAAGGAAATAACTGACAAAGCAAAACAGCCTTAAATTGAAGCCATAAATTGGATGACCCAAGAAGCGAGAATCAGCATAAAAAACAAAAATCTGGACAAAGAAGGAAAAATGGGCATTACTATGGGCAATGGAATATGCCAGACAAAAAGGCGTGAGGAAAGAAAATGCAAACACCTTGAAGCAGATAATCTGATGCTTATGACTTGATAAAGATTATTTTAATAGGGCAACACTAAACTCAAAGAAAGATAATGTCCTCAAACAAAATATTCACAGAGGAGAAACTAAGAATAAGAGATGAACAAACTGAAGAAGCAATAACAAATGACTTGTCACCTATAAATGGCAACCTACCACCAATGCCACACTGGAATGACGGGACATACGTTTACGATGAGATTTCCAGAGAACAAACTCCCAAAGAAAAGGACCAACCAACAGAACTTACTGGTGCTACACAGTAAATAGAACAAGAGAGGAAAACAGAAACGGATGAGATTTCAAATTTAGTCACAATAACAGAAACAGAACTTGGGGAAACTGATTGGAGAAACGAATCAAGAAACAAAACTGAGAACTCCACAACAGGACCAGAGAATGGCAAAAGGAAATGCTGCAGCAGCACCCAGAGAGAAAGATCTACTACAAGTTACTAACTCTGCTCAAATGGTACCTTTGCAAACAAAACAAAAAAGAGCCACAAGGATAGATCACAATGAGGAGAATAATGGACAACAGAGTGAAGAAGAGGATGTTGACAATGAACAGCATCGGCTAGAAGATGAGCTGGCTAATAAAATAGAGGAAATCAAATTAATATAACCAACACAAAGACCACATCTCCACGAATAAACAACAATAAGCAGTTGAAGACATAAGTAAGGAGAATAAACCAAGCAGTCACTAAAATGCTCCCAAAATCACAGAATCTGAGAGAAATTAACGATGTGAGTTTTGCAACAGCACTGTATGTCCAAGAGAAAATGACACAAAAAATATAGATCTGATAATTTGACGAAAAACAAAACACCACCATGGAAACAGACATTTGAGAAGTAGAGAGATTTGGGTGGAAACGGGACAAATAGAGCAATTCAAGAGGAGAAACAGCAGTCCAAAGCTCATGAAAAGAATCAATTACAAAAATTAATACAATGTAGAAAACAATGGACTCTTACCTGGCTTTCATAAACTCCAAATACAACAGGTAGCAGGTAATATTTTTAAAAAACAATGATGAGGCCAACAATAGAAGAAATCAAAATCAACAGTTTGAAAACAACCCGAAAAAGCTCTACCGAGAGCGAGGGAAACAGGTAAAATGTGACATCTTCCCTCCAAAAAAAATCTCAATTTTTTCGAGAGGACATTTGAAGACGAAAAAGAACAAAACAAGGAAGCAGATTGGATATGACACTTGCAAAAGAAAAAGCAACATCTACAGAAAACTCACCCAATGACAACTGACGAGGAAAAAATGAGAAAACAGCTCGCAAAAGCGCCGAACTTCAAATGCCAGGCTCGGGTGGGATTCCAAACTTCGGGCTGAAGCATCTACATGCTCTCCACCCTCACTGTAGTCGGGCAAATAACACCTCACCCAAGGGGAACAGCCAATGGTTCACAGAAGGGGAACAGCCAATGGTTCACCAAGGGGAACAGCCAATGGTTCACCAAGGGTTCACAGAAGGCAGTACTCTACTAATCCTGAAATCTGAAGAAACCCATCTACCAAATAAACATGCCTACCAACAACAAACAAACTTTTAACAGGTATAATCACCGATGCAATTTACGACCACCTCACTCAACAAGGAGCTTCAGAAGCAGAGCAGAAAGCATGTAAGAGAGGATGCTGTGGAACAATAGACCATTAATTGTTCAATAAAACAATACTTGAAAACTGCACAGAACATCGGGTGTCAGACTAGCAGAGTATGTGAAAACCAAGTTATCCACAGCCTGGATAGATTACAAAAATGCCTTCGATAGTGTCCCACATTCATGGATTATAAAATGCATACAAGTGTACAAAATTGACCCTCAAATAGTCACACTGATTGAGAAAGTAATGAAGCTCTGGAATACATTGCTGAGACCACTTTACTTGGAGGGAAAGATTGAAATCCCAGGAGTAAAGATCTGATATGGTATCTTACAAGGTGGCAGCCTCCCTCCCCCCTCCCCACCCCCAACCTGTTTTGTCTCGCTCTGGACCCACTGAGTAACCTCATCAATGAACAAGCACATGGATACAGTCTGACATGCAACAGAAAAATGACCAAAGAAATGAGAAAGGTAACCCATCTCCTGCACACGGATGATCGAAAACTCTTCGCACAAAATGATAAGAAATTGGCAGATCAACTGAAACGAGTTATGCAGTACTCGGAGGACATCCAAATGGACTTTGGTCTTGACAAGTGTGCCAAATGCACATTTGTACAAGGAAAAAGAAAAAGAACATCTCAATCTATCAAAGTACAACAATACAGGAACTCCAAAACTAAGCATCATACAAATACCTTGGAATATAAGAAGGCCCCCAGGTACAACACAAAAATGCATAAAAGAATCATCAGAGAATACCTACGCTAAATAAGACTAATTCTGAAGTCATCCCTTTCCCCAAGAAACAAAACCAAAGCTATAAACCTACTTGCAGTGCTGGTATTCCAATATAGCTGTGCAATTATAAACTGGCCACAATTGGAGATCAACAATTTAGACACCAAAACAAGGAAACTTCTAACTATTAATAAGATATTCCACAAAAACCAATGCATACCGAGGTTGTACTTACTGAGACGAGAAGTCGGAGGTGGTCTGATGGAGCTCAACCAAGTGCACAGAACATCGTGTGCAGGACTAGCGGAGTATGTGAAAACTTCAACAGACTATCAGATGAGATTTGTACAAAATCAAGAAAACAACAAACCACAAAAGGGATCCTTAATCTATTTCGCAAAAAAACTTCCAAAATCAGGTGTAAATGATGGATACTGCACAGGAAAACGAAACAGCCCCAATGATTGCAAAGCACAAAAAGGAAAACTACAAAAAGAAATATCAACAGATGTACTCTGACAAATGGGAGAATGACAAAAGAGCAGGAAGGTTAAAAAAGGAGCTTTACAGGACAGGGATCCACAAAGAAGGCTCATTGTAATGGCTAAGAAGAGGTCAAGTTAGTTGGGATGGAGAACGAGTCATCATATATGCTCAAGACCAAGGACACCACACTAATGCCTTTAAGAAAATGGCGGGATTGAGCCAATCGGAAAAATGCAGGTTTTGTGGGGTAGAAACAGAAAGTACCAGTCACCTCCTTTCACAATGTAAAAAAAACTCATGTTGGAACAGCTGTACACAGAAAGACGTCACAGCGTCTGTAGAGTAATCCACTGACACATCAGCAAACATTTTGACATCCCAGTCCCAGAACAATCATGGAAACCCAAACCAAATATGATCCTTGAAAAATGAACATATAATGCTCACACATGACAATATGATCCCATCAAGTGTGGACATCGCTAACAAAGCATTGCGTCCGGACATAGTGCTCAAACACAAAAAGGAAAGGTCAGCATTGTTGATTGAGGTTTCAGTTTCCAATGACTTTGGATTAAATGCTTCAGAAATCAGGAAAATGACCAGATACCAGGATCTGAATAATGAGGTCAAGAAGACTTGGAAATTGAAGAAAGCTGAAATTATACCAGTGACAGTTATACCTACAGGAATGATAAAGAAAACCCTCACTAAGTGTTTAAAAATCATTCCAGGGATCATCACTACAAACGAGCTACAAGTGGAAGCTGTCGGAGGTTCACTGAAGATTTTGAAAAGAGACCTTGGAACGAGGCTATGAGAACGATGTTTCACAGTTTGGTTCATGAATCATGATCCTTTACCTAAAAATAGGAGGTGGAGATTTTGAGTTCTGGTAGAACTTCCTCCCACCTCCTGAAACCCTCAAATGGAGATAACAACGAACAAAAGTGTCCATATAAGTTCATCGAGTGTGGGAAGAGTTTTATTTACAAACACATTTTTGATGCACATAAATTAACCCATACAGGAGAGCGCCCGCATTAAGTGCTTTAAATGTGGGAATGGTTTTATTTATAAATGCACACTACATTGCCAAAAGTATGCGGACACCCCTTCTAATTCATGGATTCGGCTATTTCAGCCACACCCATTGGTGACAGGTGCATAAAATCAAGCACACAGCCAACAATCTCCATAGACAAACATTGTCAGTAGAAAGGGCCGTACTGAAGAGCTCAGTGACTTTCAACGTGGCACCATCATGGGATGCCCCCTTTCCAACAAGTTAGTTTGTCAAATTTCTGCCCTGCTAGAGCTGCCCCGGTCAACTCTAAGTGCTGCTATTGTGAAGTGAAAACGTCTAGGAGCAACAACAGCTCAGCCACGAAGTGGTAAGCTACACAACTCACAGAACGGGACTGCCGAGTGCTGAAGCGCGTAGCACGGAAACATCTGTCATCGGTTGCAACACTCACTACCGAGTTCCAAACTGCCTCTGGAAGCAGTGTCAGCACAAACACTGTTCGTCGAACACTTCATGAAATGGGTTTCCGTGGCCGAGCAGCCGCACACAAGCCTAAGATCACCATGCGCAATGCCACACGTTGGCTGGAGTGGTGTCATGCTCACCGCCACTGGACTCTGGAGCAGTGGAAACGCGGTCTCTGGAGTGATGAATCACGCTTCACCACCTGGCAGTCCGATGGACGAATCTAGGTTTGGCAGATTCCAGGAAAGCGCCACCTGCCCGAATGCATAGTGCCAACTGCAAAGTTTGGTGGAGGAGGAATAATGGTCTGGGGCTGTTTTACATGGTCCGGGCTGGACCCCTTAGTTCCAGTGAAGGGAAATCTTCACGCTGCAGTATACAATGACATTCTAGATGATTCTGTGCTTCCAACTTTGTGGCAACAGTTTGGGGAAGGTTCTTTCTTTTCTGTTTCATCATGACAATGCCCCCATGCACAAAGCGAGGTCCATACAGAAATGGTTTGTCGAGATCGTGTTGGTGGAAGAACTTGACTGGCCTGCACAGAGCCCTGACCTCAATCCCATCGAACACCTTTGGGATGAATTGGAACGCCGACTGGAGTCAGACCTAATCGCCCAAAATCAGTGCCCAACCTCATTAATGCTCTTGTGGTTGAATGGAAGCAAATCCCTGCAGCAATGTTCCAACATCTCATAGAAAGCCTTCCCAGAAGAGTGGAGGCTGTTATAACAGCAGGGGGGGGGGGGGGCTACTCCATATTAATGCCCATGATTTTGGAATGAGATGTTTGGACGAGCAGGACGTGTCCACATACTTTTGGCCATGTAGTGTACTTTAGCTGTGCATGGATTTACTTATACGGAAGAACACCCATACAAGTGATCTGTTTGTGGTGAAGGTTTTTCTCGAAAGGTTCATTTGAAATTGCCTGTTAGGGTCCACATTGGAGAGTGTCCTTACAAGTTCTCTATTTGTGGCAACAATCTTGGATATATAAGCAGACCTTGAAATCACACATTATGACGCATACGGAAGTGTCCACACAAGTGCTATGTCTGTGCTAAATGTTTCTCTCAAAAAGGTAAATTGAAAATGCATACCAGGGTCCACACAGGTGAGCGACCTTGCAAGTGCTGTGTCTGTGGTGAAATTTTTTTTTTTAATCTCAAATGAGAAGTCTCCATTGTCATCGGAGGATTCACACGGGAGTTCGCCCATAAAAGTGGAATTTTTGGGATCAGGATTTTATTTATAAAAAGAGCTTGAATGTTCACGGCAGTGGCTGCAAAACTGATTTGTATGTGGAGAGTTCTCTGACATATGAATAAAAGGGAAACCGTCTGTCTGTCCGTGTGCTATGCTTCATTCTAATGGATTCCTGCCGTCATAGAATAATATAAATTGCACCGTTGGAAAGCAAATGATTGATTTGCAGTCCTTGGTTGGAAAGCTCACAATCAATTTACTTGGAACAAACTTCTCACATTGAAGAAGAAGCAGGAATGAGAGCTCAATGGAGCAGTTCCAACGGTAAAATTAATTATTCTGACAGGAGGAACCTTCAGAAGGACAAGGAAGGAGCACACAAAATTGTACGTAGTAATATTTCTCGAAGCAATGGAAAAATATGGAAAAGTACACGGAAGGAGCACACAAACAACAACCAAGGCCACCGTGACAGCAACCACAACATAACATCTATGTGTAATTAAAGAATCTTTTTTTGCGTGTTTTACTCCATTTTACATCCTCATCGAGATTCACAGATAGACATGCAATATGTATGTGAAGTACAACACGCTGTCTTTTGCCAATAAGGGGCGCAACGTACTGAAGCGACAGGTCGGCATGCCTGGTGTAGTTCAATTGAAATTGTCTGTGAGGGTTCACATGGTGGAGGCATCTTTATAAATGCTTGTTCTGTGTTGTGAGATTCTTGCAGTCAGGACAAATTAACAAACATATGAAGTGTCACAGATCATTTCCCTTGAAGTATTTACCTCCGTCACAAAAGGTGGTTGGTGGATATGTTTTCATCCGTCTGTCTGTCTGTTTGATTGTGAAGAAAATATCTCATAAAGTTGTGGACGGATTTTGACGAAATTTAATGGAGAGCTTGGGTCGGTGACAATGACGAAAGGATTAGATTTATGTGAAAATCCGGATCTGGATCCTAGAATTTTTATGCGATTCTTCACCATAAGAGACAGGACCAAAAGCGACAAAGAGCATGATATCTCAAAAAGTTATGGACGGATTCGGACAAAACTTGGTGGATGAGTTGGTTAAGTGACAAGAACAATGCGCTTAAATTTTAGTTCAGGTCCAAATCCAGATCCGGTATATCAGTAGGATACAAAACGTAAACTAATCAGCCTGGTGGAGGTATGTGCTCTACATAGTGCCCTTCTAATTGTGCCATGTTTTATATGAGGAAGATGCAGCTGTAACATTAAACTTTTGTTGAATTACAACATTGGAGCAGTTGAGTTTTCAGTTTAATCTCGAAATTTTGATCATAGTTACAAGTATGAATACCAGAGTTGGTGTCAAAGCCACCCAATGCTCGCCTGTATATAACAATTACTTTTTAAATCGGGAATTTTTTTTATCTAAAAAAGAACTTTTTTAAAGCTCATAATAATTAAATAATTTATTTATAAAGCATTGCAGTGAAGTCTGATCAAAATAATTTTAAACAATATATGTATTTGTATATTGTAATCAGTACAAAGCGCAAGTGAGCACAATATACGCCCGAACAAGAAGGTAATACAGAATTGTGCTACTACATGGAAAACAGCATCCTGGTTCCCATGGCAACCACTTTAGATGACGAACGTATGTCGCAACATACAGTCTCCACAGTCTGTACCTATGTACCAAATATGAAACGTGAAGTTGAAAACTTTGCGAGTTAGAGTGCGGACAGGAACGGATGGAAAACAGCATCCTGGTTGCCATGGCAACCACTTTAGATGACGAACGTATGTCACGACACACCATCTCCACAGTCTGTACCTATTTACCAAATATGAAACGTGAAAGTTTGAAAACTTTGGGAGTTAGAGTGCGGACAGGAACGGACGGACATACAGCAGACAGAGACGGACGACACATAATACGCCCCGATATATATATATATATATATATATCGGCGTATAAAAAATAGTGTGGTAGAATAAAACATTAGAAAGGAAAAAATAACTGCACCAAAAATTTTAGCATTGTCACGCTCACGCCGGGGTATCGCTATAGCTCTCTGTTCTTGAACAGGCGAGCAAAAAGGGGTCACTGGATTGAGACAGCTTTTTCGATTCATTATATTACAAACTAGCAGGGATACCGGCGGTTGCCTGGTATATTTTTTTGTGAGGACCTAAAACACTTCCATACACCCAATAAGGAATGAGGTCAGGGATCATTCAATTACCTTTCATGCAGCTACAGAGGTTTCGGCACTACGGAGAGATTTTTAAAATGGCCCTTCATGTCCGACTCACAATCCCGTGAGATTTGTGGAAACCCTGTGGAATTGCAACTATCATGTGACCATGAGACCCAAAATCAAGATATCGCAAAACCAACTTCGCACATAGAGAAAGTTTACTGTACCAGACAGGGTGGAGATAACCACCGTCCAGATACGTGCAGAGATAACCACCATCTGGATATGTGTGGAAATAACCACCATTCAGATTCGTCTGGAACAAAAGAGAGGGAGAGGGGGAGAGAGTGAGGTGTGGAGGAGGGTGTTGTACTGCATTAGGAGGGGGTGGTGCGAGGATGGACAAAGGGAGAGAGGGGTAAGTGAGTTAGCATAGAGAATATTGTTGCGGATCTCGCACTCCGGCGTGCGGCGACCGCCTTTAGCTAATTTACGGCCACACGTGCCCACGAACGTGGAATCCAGTCGCAGATTTCTGGATCAACACCGAAACCCAGCTACAGGTGTTGTAACCACACCATAGATCAGCCAACTCTTCTTGTCCACACGTTACAGGGTTGATCGCCGAATTGTCGATGTACCTAATTATTTCACGCAGACAGAAATGCCGGGGATCTACACCTCAACGGAGCCTGCACGAAAACGAGCCGCTTTACGCAGCTCGTTCCGTTTGCGATTGCCGAGCGGTTTTATATCGCCAAGCCCCGTCGGACCCGATTATCTTATCGGTGTTAAAAACCAGCTAATATTCCGAACGCAATTATGGCAGTTCAATGGTGGAAGGGACGCAACGAGCAGGTGAATATTCAAACAATGGGGGTATTTATCTTCAATGCAGGCACGTAAGCAGTGAATGGGGGTAGGGGAAAAAACACGAGCAAAAAGACCTACAGCCGATGTCTATTTATTATCTACATGCACTTAGTCAGTTCACTACTTAGTAGACAAGGTGCCACAGACTTCATGCAAAAACCCCAGAAAAGAAAGAAGAGCACCGGGCTCGTAAGCCTTTATAATTGCTCGGAGCCGGTCATCCGGCTCCGAGAGGCCGTGCAGGTTACCTTTGTCGCCCTTGAGGCGACTCGATGGTCTTTTTGGCGGAGACCCTCCGTATGTCCCGGTTGTCCAAGCGGCAGCTGTTGCAACGGCGGTTCGGTTGGTCCAGGCCCTAGCAGTCCGGCCTGGTCGATCGGCCTGGCCGAGGACGCTTCAGAGGAGCGAACGGGCCTTGCTCTTCTAAGTTGATGCTCTTTAGAGCCCGTTCACTCCTCAGCGTCACTCGGACCGTTATGTACTGTAGCTGGCTGGCGACTTCTCTCCGGCTGCAACTGACAACTCTGACCACTCTGGCGCTCTCCACACCGACTCCTCTGAACTGGACTCACACTCACCGACTCCAAACTCCACCGACTCCAAACTCCACTGCAGGCTCGACTCTCTGGACTGTCACGGCTCAGCCCAACTCCTCCCACCAACTGCTCTCGGCGTTTCAGCCCGGCCTTTTATCGGGTTCGGGGTGGGGGGGGCGCTTGGTCTTTCACCTTCGACCCTTCACCCCCGGCTGGCTCCGCCCTTTCGTCGTTCTGATCTGTTTTGCAAGTCATGCGCGGACGTTTTTGAGATCACTCTCACAACGCGGCCGTGTTTGAAAACACCCTGCCACTGCGAGGACGCCACCGTGCCCGCCCGTGGAGATGCCGGCCGCCGGGATGCCATCGCTGGTGAAAAGATGGTGCGCCGTGGAGATGATGGTGAGGAGATGTTGTTTGTTTTAAAATAAAGATAGAAAAAGAATAACGGCTAACTCAACGATGCACAGCCTGGTACACGAATAATTCCTGTTAGACATTGGTGGGGAAATCTAACCTGGAACACACACTTATCGACATAACTGATCTCTGGGGAACCTGATGGTTTCTGTGAATTTCACACAACCGTAACAATATGTTGGTGCTTTAATGAACATCTTCAGCAAAAAAGGCACGATATCACGACAGTTATTGTTACCCTGCACACACGAAGTAAAAAGCAGGGTGAAGCAATTGGTTCAATTTGTCTATCTGTCCACAAACATGAGCTTATGATTGAGGAACAATTTAATATCAATTGAATGTTATAGTCTTGACATGAATCGGAAAACAAACCTGCAGTTTTGCAGTAATTTGGCTCCGAATTTGTCTCGATCACGCATGCCCATAGAGGAGTGAGATAATATTTTTTACTCTGTCTGCCTATCCGGCAGTCAAACAAAATTGAAAATCATTCCAAACAGGAAAAACTTAATGTTTTTAAGGATGTTATAAAGGAAGAACTCATGTATCATCTTAAATAAGGTGGTGTTGAAATGAGGAACTAAAATTCCACTAAATCTGCTCGGGAATTTCGCAAATTTAAAGTCCATGATCCGGATT
>CM068955.1:72078024-72107083 GCA_035128595.1 Eptatretus atami | reverse complement strand
CGGTGCTCAAGAGCATAGAACTAGATCCTGGTATGAACCTACCTGTCAAGTTTCATCAAAATCGGTTGACCCTTCTGGCCTCCAGAGCGGTCCATTACATACAAACAAACTTACAAGCCGGTAGGCGACATGGGTGGTCGCTACATAATTGCATACTAGTCATAGTTTTTTGAACGATGGGCGGCTTGAAATTTTTTGACAAAGGTTTATTATAGTGCGCATAAAAGCCTGGAAGCTGATTTTTGATTTTCAAAAAATAATATATTTTTGGATTTTTCAAAAATTTTAAAGTCCGTGCTAGGCAACGGTGGTGTCCATAGCAACGGTGCTCAAAAGCATATAACTAGATCCTGGTATGAACCCACCTGTCAAGTTTCATCAAAATCGGTTGACTCCTCTGGCCTCCAGAGCTGTCCATTACATACAGACAGACATACATACAGACAGACAGACGGAAAAAGTGAAATAAGGGTACTCTAGTGACCACCCAACAAGCCGGTAGGCGACATGGGTGGTCACGACATAATTGCATACTAGTCATAGTTTTTGACGAATCGGCTGAATTTTTTTGACAAAGGGTTGATTATAGTGCGCATAAAAGCACGGAAGCGGATTTTTGATTTTCGAAAAAACAATATATATAATATATATATATATAATATATTTTCGGATTTTTTCAAAAAAATTCAAACTCCCGTTGCTAGGCAACGGTGGTGTCCATATCATCGGTGCTCAAAAGCTTACAACTAGATCCTGGTATGAACCTCCCAGTCAAGTTTCTTCAAAATCGGTTGACTCTTCTGGCCTCCAGAGCTGTCCATAACATAGACATACAGACAGACGGAAAACCTGAGACTAAGGGTAGTCTAGCGACCACCCAAAAACTGAGTACTCCCTCTCTTCGACATCTGTGGATGATGTTATACATCGCCTGAATATGGAATTGGGAATGAGCGGTGTACAAAACATTGGAAGTAAAGGTTTTAGGGATACCCCATCATTGAAGGAATTTCGATGCAACTTCAGAATGGTGATGGTGGCAAATGTAATGAAACCAGCTAGTGGAGCCAAGTGCTCACCAGATGACAAATTCATCCTCACACTGCAGGCTCTAACAAACAAGGAAACAAATACATTTCAGCATGTCACACCTTTGTAACAACTGAGGAAGAATGTCGAGTTTACCAATGTTCAGCTTAACTTTCCTCAACAGAACACGCTCACATACATCGCTGGGCATCTGTGTCACAGAATTCTCACTGGACATGAATAAGCTCTCGCCATGCCAGATTTTCAGGGAGGTGCTCCTAACCAACGATGCCAAATTAGATGACCCTGCACTTCTCTTCATCCACAACAAGGCATATGACACATCAAAGTCAGACTTTAGATCTTTCTTGGTCCCATCAGAAAAGTTCCTTGCCTTCTGTTCACACTGTGAGGAGGTGTTTCGCACTGAATTTGATGATGCCAAGATGACAAGTGACAACATCTGCCTTCTGTTGAATCAATCTGTCAGGGGTGGGAGGAGACACACACCTCGGGGGTTTTCCTTCCCTTTGGTGTACATATGTTGTTCGTGGTGCCAGACTCAGGGCGTTCTCTAACGACTGCAACCCAAGCTTTGAGCTTCACAAGTCTGAACGAATGTACAGGTCAGCTACCACTTGAATGGATCTTTGTCAGTTGGTGTCTGTGACTTCTGAGTGAAGTTACAGTGACCACATCAACAGTGTAACATTTTTGAAACTTGTATTTCAAATAAACAGACACAAAATCAAATGAGGAAGTTCACCATCATATACAATGTCCAACTCTGATTCCCGCGTTGAGTTATTTCCACCACCCAGTGTCCCAGTCCTGCTGGCACAACTCACGTGTGTTCACCTCGTCCTTCAGGACTGTTGATCCTTCAATTCCTGTCATGGTGTCCTCTCATACGATGGCCCGCCCAGGTTGATTTCAAGAGCTCAAAGGAATTCTTTCCCTATACACAATCTTAATGAGTTTTAAACAACCTGATTACGATCGGTTAACAACCACTCTGGATATTAACATCTCGTTCACTCATCGAACACGGAAACGATTGAACACATGGCTCGTCACATGTCACCCGTCCCTCTACACCTCCCTCTCGCGGGTTTATATAGCATCACAGAACAATCCCGTGCATTCCAGCAAATGGGATTATCGTTCAGACTGAAAGTTTCGTCTGAGAATGTTCCAGAATCTTCACAAATCTCACCAGGCAGCTTACAATACAATACTGCCATCTACAGTCAGAATTAGCTCATTACATCAAGCAGTTTACATTATAATTTACCGATCCATGCTAAACGAAACTTATAACGCATAACCATCAATTTTCATCATTTAGAGGCATTTACTAATGCTTCAACTTACCGCAACATCTCACTTTTAACTGACACAATCCATGCATAATCTGAATGTCTACAAGGTGTTACAGATGTGCCGTGAACGAGTAAAGTCAAAAATAGTAGCCACTGTATGTTTGTGAATGTTCTATGTTTGTGAACGTTGAGTACAGTATGCACTGAAGTTCAAAAACAGATGACTTTGTGGTGTGACTGTGAAGAGGAAATACAGGAAAGTTCATAAAGTGGTTCATAAATAGAGTTCTGCAATAAAGAGTTGTACATGAATCTTGTAAAAGAGCTGACAGAAGCATGTTGTCGTTGAACATGAAACATCTAGTTGGGTTGCTTTTTCTTCATTCGTTTCATTGGTGGGTGTTTAAGATTATCACTATTTGAACAGTGTTGATAAAGCCAGTAACCGAAGCAACTTCCATCGTAAAAAACTTGTTATAACTAATGTTGACGTGGGTAGTTCTTACCAATTTTCACACGTGCCCTAACGAGCAGGTATCCAGTACACTACCTCCCAAACATATTATGACTCGAAGCAAAGGCGTTGCTGGGCACGTGAATGGTTTTGTTGGCATTGAAATCAGACTTTAAAATAGATTCAGATGCCTGAACAAGCCACAGGCAGGAATGATGTGCTATGCTGTGGTAACAGTTTATAGACATAATTTATATTCTTTGTAAATTGATCAAGGCTGAACACAGGGAAATGGAGGCTACATTTTTATTCTGTAATGAGATATTGCCATATTTCGCTACACGTGGGTATTAGCAGTATGCAAAGTGTGCTTGTCCCTATGTGCAGGATATACTACACCTCCAGACCCAACATCATGAAGTTCACAACTGCTTTTGGAATGGCTTACATGTCGCATGGGGAAGCAACATGTTGTGGGCAGGACTATCACCTAATCTTTTCATTGAACAGGTGCTCGTGAGAAGTATCAATAATCACCGGAGGCTTGACACTCAGCCAGGTATGACAGAGCCAATGCCGTGTGTGGCTTCTGTAATTGTTAATACTGTCCATACTGAAGTCAACAATGCCATGCAGTCATCGAACTGAAGTCGATTACTTCAAAGAGGATCCCACTCTGCACAATACTTTGTGAACACTGACAAGCCAAAATAAATTGGTAAGGAAATGTTTCAATTCATGATGAGCAAGTGCTTCAAAATACACATTCAAGATAAAAGGACAAGCTATCACACCCAATGTAAAGTGAAGTGGGAATATTGAGGGCCTAAATGTATACATTGATCCAATGTTGTTCCGGCAACTTATATCAGCTGACAAACAATGCAGCAAATTGCCCTTGCTGTTCAAAAATAAGACGCACAGTTACCCTGCAGCATTATTTGATTCACTAGGTGTTATACTGATAACTAACAAAGCTGTCCTACCCAATGTTCACTTTCATTTGCAAAGTGACAACCTCCCCCCATCTCATCTTTCAGCTACTGATGGCATTGGTTCAGTACGTCTTTTTTAAAAAAAACAAGGTAAAACACTACATCTCAGTATTCATGTTGTTTACATCTCAAAGAATACAGCATCTAGTGGTGTTTGATGGTCATCAAGCTGATCACTACACTGAAGATGCAGCAAAGCATTCACAGACATCGCACAGCTGGTTCGACAGGACTAACAACACATTTTTTACATTCAAAGTTGCAGTTCATGGAAGAGCCAGAACACAACAAAAAAAAAAAAAGGAAAAAATTATTATAGCCCCTGTTGTAGTAATTTTTCTGTACGGAGTTAAACGGCAAGCCCATATTTATTTACAACTAAAATTGCCACCAGTCTAGCAGTCGGCCATCTTTGATCAGCTCATAAAATAAAGTTAGGTGCACATGTACACCATCGTGTACTGTGCTTGTGCCACATTTGAACAAAATTGGACTATGCATGTCCGAGAAATGGTTGGGGACACATTTACCTAACAAAATGGCTGCCAGTCGGCCATCTTGGAAATAATCTTGTAAAAAAAAATATGACATGTGTATGTCAGCCATCATTCATTATCTGTGTGCCAAGTTTGAACAAGATCGGTAGAAACATATCTGACAAATGGTTGAGGACGTGTTTGACATTGCGGTGTTTTTTTTACAACTAAAATGGCTGTCAGTAGGCCATCTTTGATCACATCGCAAAACAAAATGATGTGCATATGTACACCATCATGTGTTGTCTTTGTGCCAAGTACGAATAACATCGGTCCATACATGTCCAAGATATGGTTGCAGACGCACGTACGCATGCGCAGACACGAAAATCGAGACCAAATCCATCAGCCCGCGTTTCAAACCAAGTCACACGGGGGCGAATAACCGAATAGCTATAACACAGTGAAAAGTGCAGAAACACACCAGCAGTAGGGTAGAGGGAGACAACAGAGGGACACTTTAAAAAGGACATCAAACTGAAAAAAAAGAAGAAAATCTGTCATATAAAATTAACAGGTCATTGCAGCGCTTAGTAAAGAAAAAAATTACCCCCCTTTGGGGGTGACGGTCATCTCTATAATGTTTTTTACTATCATAATCGATGAACCGTTGCCAGAATATCTCCTAAAATGACAGACTAGATAGGTTTTGAAAATGGCGACGTTCACAACTTTCGTGACCTCGTGACCTTGACCCTGACCTCGAATCCGGGAAAAAAATATGTCGTTGGTATCACTCATCGACCTCTACCCACATACCAAATTTCATCAAGATCGGAAGTAAAAACTTTTCTTTGTACCGGAGGTGTTTTTGACCATCTTCCAGGTTACGTGGCGGCCAAACGGGACGGAAATTCAAAAATCTGTCCGGTTAGATACAAGATAATATTTTTTACTATCATAATCAATAAACAGTTGCCGAATATCTTGTAGCTAGATAGGTTTTGAAAATGGCGATTTTTATAACTTACGTGACCTCGTGACCTTGACCCTGACCTTGAACCCGGCAAAAGTTATATCGTTGTGCAACACTCATCGACCTGTAACCACATACTAAGTTTCATCAAGATCGGAAAGAAAAATTGTTGACGGACGTACGGACGGACGGACATTTGGTCCAACTACCGAGATGACCTAAAAATGGAATGCACTGAAATCTAAGCATGACATGGAAAAAGAAATGCGGATCTCCAGAATCTGTAAACTGCAGTCCAAGCATCGGTTAAAATGCAAACTGTGGTGGAAGGCGAAAGCGCTTGTTTTTCTATGTTAACATTCATACATGAATTTACCTTCATTTTTGGGTTTTTTTCTGTGTTGGATATTTTTAAGGTTTACTTTAGTCCTGGCTGTGGGGTGGAGTTCGTGTACATGACTATTTTAAAGTAGTAGCTTAAATTTTATTGTTCTATATGCAAAGACCTTCAAAAAAAGTTTGGATAACACCTCCAGGTCAAGTTCGTTTTCTCTGCAGAGCCCAACTGGGATTTTCGGTTGGGCGCCAAGCGGCTAAATGACGGTATTTGAGATTCATTGAATAAATCATTGTTACGCACCAATAAATTATAAATTTTGAATTATTTCGATTGTTTGGGTACTACTAACAACTTTCTTGCATAATTCATTGCCCTAAACCTTGGTTCACAGGAAAAAATAGCCATATTTTACTTAATTTTAGCCATAAATCACTTTCACTTTGAAAGTAGCTCCAAGTTTGATGGCTTCTCAGTAACCCAATATTGTATGTAGAGTAACCAAAATTGTCCAAAAGTATCCTCATTAAGTGCTCTGAGCAATTCATTTTTCAGATTGATACGACAGGGCTCTCTATGATGACTATGGGGCCCATTGTAACCCAAAAACACGAACCCGACATTAGCCACTTTGAGGGGATTTTGTCGAAATTATCATATCTCCGAAAGTAAGTAAGTGTCATAGGAAGTTGATCTTTGTGTCTATAGAGAGGTTTTTGATGCCAAGGAATTGATTGGCACCAGTATTGTGATTTTTGGAGTTGATCTTATTCGCATGATAAGACGTCCATCAGATATCCATCAAAATGGTACATCAGATGAAGCCACAACAAATTGATGAGGAGTGTATGTATGTATGCGTGTGTCACACTTTTTGTCTATAAATTGCGTACGTCTATTCATTAATTACGGAATATTGGAATGTACCTTTTGACCCTTTAGACTGCTGAGACCCCTACAATCTTAAAAGACCCTTTAAGACCTCCAAGACCCTGAAGAGCTTGAGGACCCAAAAGTCCCAAAAGGTCCCCGAGGACCCAAAAGGTCAAGTATGGGAGCATACGCCAGAGCAGCACGACACCGAGTCCACTTTCCGCCGGTACTCCAGGGGCCTCGTCTGGCCATCCCCCAGGCAAATGCCTGGCCTATCCCCATCTCCTTGAGATGCCAATCCACCTGCTGCAACCACGAGGCATGTGGCCAGCCCATTGGCCTCCTCCACTCGCGAGGCTCCCTCACTGAGAGAATCTGGTGAGCAGGATCAGCGTCAGGAAAAAGAGCCACATGTCCATCCAGCCGCAGCTGATGCTCATGGACTATGCAGGTAACAAATCTCATTTGAGTCTCTCTCAGCAACTGCTCATTGGACACAAAGTCCAACCAGTGAAAGCCAATAATTTTCCGAAGAAACCTGGTACCAAAGGAATTAAGTCTCCATCTCAGATCCCTGGTCAGAGTCCAAGTCTCACATCTGTCAAGCAAGACTGGAAGCACCAAGGACCTGAAAACTCAGATTTTCATCCTCCTGTACAGGTACCAACAGTGCTACACCCCATGATCCAATGAATCCATGACTCCCCAGGCCCAACCCAGACATCTATTGACCTCTGGCTCACAGCCAGCAGAGACATGAATGTCACTGCCAAGGTAAGTGAATCTCTCGGTGACCTCAATATCCTCACCACAAACAGGTACAGACAGGGATAGCAGCATCCAAGATGTCATTGAAAGCCTGGATCTTACTTTTGACCGAGGAAACCCATAATCCGAGCGCTCCGACTCCACAATCAGCACTTCGAGGGCCCCCAAATGGATATCCGAGTCTCCAGAGGCTGCATCATCTGCAAAATCAAGGTCAGAGATCTTGACATTCCCAAATGATGCACCACAGCTTTATCTCTCAGACATCCTCCCCAGAATCCAGTCCATACAAGTGATGAAAAGCATAGGGGCCAGTCCAGGCCCCTGATGAACTCCAGTAACAACTGGAAATAAGTCGGAGATGGTACCACCACATCTCGCAGCACTCTCAGTACCAGAGTATAGTTTCAGACATCAATTGATCGGTTTTGGTGGCACCCCACCAAGCCCAAAATCCTCCAGTGGGGGCATTTTCACTGAATTAAACATTTTGCAGAGATCAACAAAGGCTGCAAGCAGCTCCTGCCGAAACTGTCATTTGCATTTGGTGTAAAGCCTGACTGCTCTGGGCGTTGGTGCCCAAGCAGATAGTGGTGAACCCTATTGAGAATTATTAGAGCTCATCACCCTCCGCTTTAACTGCAGTACACTGAGGGGTGTGCTTGGAGAAACGCAGTGCACAAATTCCCCCGTAAGCAGGACGAGAATCACTTAATTACAGGTGATGCTCTATCCCCTCACAGATTCCTCGCACATAGGCCTCCTTGTCCACCCTCAGCGCACGTACAGTGCTCAGCTCCCTGAACAGCTCAGCTCTGCCATCAAGCCTGGCCCTGTGACTCTGGTCAATGGTATCCAGTATCCCTTGAGAGACAAAATTCTTCTTAACCCGACGGTGAGTTCCAAGACATCCACCGACAACATCAATGATGATGGTCTTGAAGGCACTCCACAACTCTTCAGGATTCCCGAAAGCACCCAGACCCCCCAAATCTCCACCCAGCCTGTTCACAAACTCCTCAGCTACCCTCTCATCCTTGAGCTTGCCAACATCCAGCCTAGGCTGGGTTGGTACCATTCTCCTGGATTTAAGCTGCAACTTCAGAGTTGCTACCACAAGCCTGTGGTCGGTATTGAGGAACTGAGCACTCCGGTAAACCCTGCAGTTCTGGATCATCCTCCAGTGACCACCAACCTGCACATGGTCAATCTCCTTTGCCACACCGCCAGCATTGGAATACCAAGTCCAATGATGAGCTTGTGGGTGCTGAATCCATGAAACAGCCACCCTGAGTCCGTGACTTCTTGCAAGGTCAAGGAACCAAGTGCTATACTAGTTCACAGTTCCAGACCCATGGACCCGAAGTCCCAAAAAGTCCCTAAGGACCCAAAAAGTCCACAAGGACCCAAAAGTCGCTGAGAACCCAAAAGTCCCAAGAGTTCCAAAAAGTTCCTGAGGACTCAAAACTCCCAAAAAGCCCCCGAGGACCCAAAAGTCCTAAAAAGTCCCCGAGGACCCACAAGTCCCAAAAGTGCCTGAGGATCCAAAAGTCCTCGAGTACCCGAAAGTCCCAATACGTCCCCGAGGAAACAAAAGTTCCAAAAGACCCAGAAGACCCTAACACCTGCCAGACCCTTTGAGACTCCGTTATAAATGGATGAGGTGTGTGAGTGTGAGTGTGAATGTGAGTGTGTGTGTGTGAGTGGCATGATTTTTGTGGAGTTCCACTGGAGCATTGTGATGTGGAATGTCATACACCAAATGATCACCATGACCTCTTCAGTTGAGTCGACTAATTAACCACAAAAATCCGGAAGAATTCCCATGTTTTAAATGCTCGCCATGTTAAGGTGTATCGAGCAGCTTAATACATCCTTCCACCACAGCATGTCATTCTAATTACAAAATAAACTAGAAGGGCACTCGGTGGAGCGCATACCTCAACCACATAATGCCTGATCCACAAGAACATATCTGGCCCAACACATTTTTGAAAGATCATGCTATATATCGTTTTTGGCCACATTTCTCATTCGTGAAGAATCACTTTAGAAATTAAATAATTCTCGTATTCAAATCCGGATTCGGATCTTCATCAAAATCGAAACAATTCATCGTGGTCACACACCCAACCTGTCCACCAAGTTTCATCTGAATCCGTCCACAACCTTTTGAGATATCGTGCTATATATTAGTTTAGCCCGTTCTAGTTAATAATGTTTTTACTCTATATTTGCATTTACCACTGTTCTCATCCCCATTGCTCCACCACTCACACCCCCTCCTTATTAATTTGATAAACTGTTAGATTTCATTAATGCAATGTTGATGCAGCACAGGCTTGATGGGCCAAATGGCCTCCTCCTGCATCCAAGTTCCTTGTGTGTATTCCGTATGTTTCAAAGCCTCAATGTGTGGTACGTGGTGAAATTTTATCAAAAGGATCAATGAAACCAGCAAAACTTAGCAAAATTGGAATCGTTTCAGTGAAAATGAACAAGTGAACCTGTCTCCATGTTTCTCACAAACAATGTTACATTTCGCTCAAATAATAGTACGTCTTCTAAAAGCAACAGATCTGTGTTTCGCTTTCCTTGCATCTTTCTATGAAGGTCGTTTAAACGTGAGTTGATGTCAACCATAAAGTGAAATTTCTGCAGCCACTGAGGATCTGTAACCTCTGCATATTCACAGCCCTTTTCACGTCTTTCACCTCTCTTCTTCCAGACAGGCTGCAAAACACACAAGCTCTCTTCACCGGAAAAGCCGCCGTACCTTGTTGTGCACAAGAGCTTTCGAATATTGACAGTTGATTATCGACAGCCAACTCTTCAAGAAAAACACCAACTAATGTGAAAGACACCAACTAAACGTGCTACCAGACGAGACATCCAGCTTAACATCCATCCGAGGATCAGCACAACCTGTGATGCAACGCCCTCTTTGCGAAGCACCAATCGGACACATATAGTCGGGTTGGGAATCAAACCCAGACTAGACAGCTTAAAGGTAAGTGTGTGACATCTGAATAACACAAAGACACACATAAGGTGGATATTTTGAGACCTGGTAAGTCTCCGTTTTCTACCTCCTGAAACCCACCCTCATGTGGAGATAGCAGCCAACAGCAACTTACGCATGCACGCAGATTATAAAACACACAACTTTTCCGTTTGTTGGGATACTTTGAGAATCTCATTCCGAATCTCTCTTGAACACCTCTCATAACTCAAAGTCAAGCGTCCATCTTGAAATCTTTACATTGTTACTTGTAAGTTGTCCATCATACGCCAAACAATCCTCCCTATCGGCATGATAATACTGAAGGACCAATTTTGTGCTCCTCCGAGCGGTCGCGTCACGTTTTTCTCGGTACTGTGACCTGGACTGAAAGAAACTTCGTACCTGTAAGAGTGCATCGCACATAGTGGCAATAGTCAACCTTCAACTCTGAAGCATCTATATATTAATACTGAAGGACCAATTGTGTGCTCCTCCTAGCGGTCACGTCACGTTTTTCTCGGTACTGTGACCTGAGAAGTTTTGACACAGTGTACGTCAAAGTAGACACGTGCACAAATCAGGGGACTTCATCACAAGGAGTAGTGTACACCAAGAATGTCGTGTACAAGGACGTTTTGTAGGCCTCATTAGGTAAGGCCATGGAGTACATCGACTGGGATCCGGCTCTTACGAGAGCCGCCACTGGTTGTTCATACTGGGCTCATGGAATGGAATCCGTCTGTGACGGGGTTTCGGCTAGTCGGCATGATTGCCACAACAAAATACAGTGCAAAAATTCACCATTTAAAATCCTATTTTAACGAATGCAAATACAATGACAGCAGAAAGTTTCTGAAATGCAAAGCCCATCCACGTCTGCTTTGTATTCCGACATATTATTCTTCCGTATGCTAAACATGACAAAAACAGTTCAAAAATACAAAAAGATTGATGATTTTATGTGAACTTGACCTTTTGACCTCAAAATCAATATACTTCAGTGACCCAATATGCAAACCATGCTAAAATTTCACGCCAATCACATGGAAATTGACCAGCTTGTGACATTGACCTTTTGACCTCAAAACAATTGGCTTCTAGCGTTTTCTTGGTGAACCAATTCAATGACCCAATATACAAACCCTGTTCCAATTTCAAATCAATCAGATGAAAATTGACGATTTTATGTGGCCTTGACCTTTGAATATATAAAACAATCGTCTTCCATCTTTTGAAGGGTGAACCGATTAAGTGACCCAATATGCAAATTCTTTAAATCTCAGGTCAATTGGATGAAAATTGATGACTTTATGTGACGTTGACCTTTGATCTTTTGACCAAATTATGAATTTGACTTCTCCATATTCTCATAGCAAAGCTTTGGTGAAAATTTGGTGAAAAAGCTCAAATTGTAAAAAAGTTACGGCCAGGACAGACACATAGACAGACGCACACACAAAAGTGATTGCAAAACCACGTCTCCCGCTGCACAGGGGCTCGGGCTAACTAGATATCTGCGATCACACAACTACATATCTGGACCACTATAGGACCTTCACCAACATTTTGGGAATAGTTTGTCAATTAAGAAAATGTGTCTATCTATACAATCTATCCATGAAACTCAACATCATGAAAAATCGAAGAAAACTATTCAAGTTATGATCTACAAAGTGTTTTTTGTTATTTCGCTAGATCACAATCCAAAAAAGTAGGTCAAGGATGCACAACAAATATCAAGTGCACAACTTCAGTGTGGATATACTATTGATGCAAGGGCATCTTGGAAGGCCAAGCAGTCTTTGAGATTCTGCATTGGTAAAATTTAGCAATGAGAAAAAGAGCATTTTTTTCATTTCAGACCGCCATTTGACCTTGACCTTCCACTCGGCGGGATATGATGTAAATCAAGTGTAAATGCGCCTTTCTTCAGGGCCTAGGCTTTCT
Organism: Eptatretus atami; assembly: GCA_035128595.1. Classification (NCBI taxonomy): domain Eukaryota; kingdom Metazoa; phylum Chordata; class Myxini; order Myxiniformes; family Myxinidae; genus Eptatretus; species Eptatretus atami. Next base: position 72,094,902 of record CM068955.1, on the reverse strand, counting down.
AGAGAGGGCAATTTCATTCTGATCAGTTAAACCTTAAGTCGAGTTTTGGTGAAAATGTTAAAATTTATATAATTAGGTCATGACCTTAAAATTAGGTCAAGGTCAAAAAAGTCAACGACCATATTTTCTATTCACATTATTGATGAAAAATTTCATTCCGAATGTCCCAGCCGGCTCCGAAATACAGCACAGGAATTGATACAGCTCGGAATTTGGGAGTGTTAGGAGTGTAGGAATAATTTTTTTTCTTTTCTAAATGGTGGTTTAGTACTCCTCGGGGATAAGAAACCCTGAAGTACAATTAAAAATTGGGGGCGCCAATTGTAGAAAAACCCTCCAACAGCAATAAGCCTTCCCCTATCCTCTAGTCGAGGCCTAGGGGGAGGCTTAACCATGTGTAGTTTTGTTTTGTTTCCTTGTATTGTACTCCAGGATAACATGTAAATAATAATAATAACCAAACAACTATGCGTGGAGCATAACATGCAAGTCATGCTGGCAGAATTTCCAGTAATGGTATGTATTTTTGGTTCACGAGTCAGTAAGTGACCACTATATTCGTTATTGTTGTGTGTCTGTCTGTCTGTCTGTCTGTCTGTCCCGAGCATAGCTCCGTGGGTTTTGATCCGATCCTGATAAAATTTTGGTGGAGGTTTATATCATGATCTAGTTGTGTTTTCCTGAGAATGGCGTGGTGAGCCCATTATGGGCGGAGACACGCCCAAAAAACATGTGTTTTTAGGGGTAGCCGGTTTCAAGTTACATCTTCTCCGAGGGGTTGTCGAATCTGGCAGGAGTTTCGGTATTTGGTTAGCCCAATGGCACCTGCATAGCCCCACGGAGCTCGATTTTTCATTTTCGTCCCAAGGTCAAGGTCACAAGGTCACGAACTAAGAAAATGTCAAAAAAATCAATAAATTGGGCATCGAGCTCCTCGGGTTTTCAACTGTTTCGAATGAAAGTTGGTATGCAAGTAGTGCTCTTCGAGTACTACAACTTTCATCATTTACGTTTTTCCCGATTCCCGCCTGTTTGCCCGTGGCGTCCCCTCGAAGGTCAAAAAAATAAAAAAGGTGAACCGTGTACATTGCTCGTGAACCATCGCCGTCCCAGACTTGTCCTGTTTATCATTACCAAAGTACTGAAGCATTAATTTTTCCTTCACAACACTCAAAAATATTTTTATAAAAACTGACAATGAGAAAAAAGGGGGATCAGGGTGGGAGCCACACATAAGTCCGTAAAAGAGCTGCATGCAGCTCTGGAGCCGCAGGTTTCCGACTATCGCTCTATACTGTCTTAAAGTTAAAACTCACTGCCTTCTCAGTACACACTTTACAATACAACTTACTCTGACATTTTCCCAGGTACAATACATATATATATTATATATATATATATATATATATATATGCCTGGTGTTGGCTTCATGGTGAGGCTGGTGGGCTTGGGATCCGAGGGTCCCGAGTTCAAATCCTGCTCAGCTGTTGAATTAATACCAGGTGGTTTAACTCGGGCTGTCATCCTTCCGAGGTCGGCAAAATGAGTGCCAGCATGCTGGTATCCTGTGTCGGAGTGGCACCCATCCAGGATTGTGCCCAATAGCCAAGGAGCCTGCTTAGGCAGCACCAACGCTCTGCACAGAGTATGGTCCTAATGGATGGATATGGTCGCATGTGGAGTCCTGGCCAAACGGCCATGTCGGGAATTTATTAACTATCGAGGATGAGCCGAATTACTGGAGCAGACATGAGTGGATTGCCACCTCCTTATCACTATTACATTATCCACAAAGGGATTACCTTTACCCAAATTGTACCTCCAGGGACCAATCAATTGCCAAAATAGTTTCCCGTGTGTTGAATATGGAATGAGATGGCGGACACGTCCTTATCAATAAGAAGCTTTATTGCAAGAAATAATGATGAAACAGGGAGTCGAGGTAACAAAACTTGGATAGATCCAGTGCACAAAGACAACATAAAAGGGGAGGAATGACACAAACTTATGATACAAGAGAAACTAAACCCCACTATGGCATGCACTCACTTTTGCAACATTGGGGACATGCAAGGATTTTGGGAAGTTTAGCTGTGGTCCTCATGCTGCAGTTGAACCCTCACAAGCTCAGGGCTCAGCACTCTCTGCAGCAGCAGCTCTATTTGTAGCTCACACAGACTCCATCAGTTCTCTGTAATTGTTCTGCTTTGCAAGCACAAGCTGTCTCATCACTGGCTTTATGTCACTTGGAGTACCTTTGCTCTAGTAGCTAGCAATAGCTTTATTTCTTGTAACTCGCTTAATTGCTCTTCGGAACTCGCAGGAACTGGCAATGACTGACTGACTGTCTCTGTCTCTGTCTCTGTCTCCCTGCACTACCTAGTTTTATCCCTCTCTGTGGACCACACACCCCCCCCCCCCCCCACCTCCTGCTCGCATGCTTCCCAACACATGACTGGCCCGGTGATTGGCCACCCGATGTCCTGGTGGCGGGTATTCATGCCACCAAACTGTGGCTTCACCACCAATAGCATATTGACTTCCTTGGCACCAACCAATGCTCGTGTTCCAGTATGGTGGCTGTGCTTCCGGGGCAATATCACTTGATTTACCAGAGCAGGCCCCACAGGAGCATGACGGGTCCATGCTCGAAGGACTATTGAGTGTGGCACTCACTTACCTCCCATCCCTGCCTGACCTTGTCTGACAGGAAGGTGCATACAATTCACAATCCTCGCTCTATACTAACCTTTATCGGTAACACCACAGTCTTCCTTGGTGCAAATAAAAACAGGACAGATTTAACTTAACATGTCCCTGTTTACATTGGAATAATCTATCTTTTTCGAGCACGTGCACCATTACCTGATTAAGAAAACGAGCCTTTGAAGTAAGATTTTCATGTCTCCCAATGCTGATATCCTTTTGGATAAACAAACTAGAAAAGAAAGAGGAATTCATACAAATCAATGTGGGTAAAATAATAGTTGTATCAAATAACTTGTACTTGCAGTAATACTCATATAATAGTGCGCTCATTAATGCAAACTGTTGCAGCCTGTTCCAACTTGAGGCATTGTTAAGTAGGCCACACAAAATGGCAATTTAAGACCCCAGCGAGGGAGAGCAAGGTTACCAAGGACACATGCACCTTCAGACCCCGTTGAGAGCAAGGTGGCCAAGGATGTGTCTAAGAAAGGACATAATTAAATAAGGCCATTAATAATTATCTTCAAAAGGGTGTTTTAATTTACCCAAACACCCAATTTACACCCATGCACTTCATTGGAGTTCTCTTGGTGTGCATGCAAAGTTTCAGGCTGCTAGGTTTCATGGTTTTTGGGTTATGGAGGAGACACATGCACTAAAACACACACACACACACACACACACACACACACACACACACACTTATTAGTGGAGATGGGGTACTTGACATGTGCCAAGTTTCCATTTTTCCTATGGAGCGGTTTCGGAGATACAAAGGTCCAAAGTTTTTCCTTTTTTCCAACAAGGCTGCCACACCATGTGACCTACAGTATGTTGTCATAATTATCATTAAACATTCCACATGAGTAGTCACACCTAATATGTAAATTTAGTTTCAATCACATAAGCAGTTTCAGAGAAAACTAGAACGGCCACTCGGTGGAGTGCAGACATCCGACAAGCTGAATTAGTTCACGTTTTGTATCCCATCGATAGGCAAGATCTGGTTTCGGACCTGAATTAAAATTTAATGACTTGTTCTTGTCACCTAACCAACTCATCCACCAAGTTTTGTCCGAATCCGTCCATGACTTTTTCAAATATTGTGCTGCACATCGTTTTTGGCCCTATCTCTTAAGAAATTCTCGGATCCGGATTAGGATCTTCAGCAAAATCTAATAATTAACCTCCGCCATCGAAGATGGACGGAGGTTACTGTTTTCACTCCTGTTGTTTGTTTGTGAACAGTATTACGGAAAAACTCCTCGACGGATTTCGACGAAACTTGTGGGGGGATTAGGTATGGTCCAAGGATCATGCCATTAGATTTTGGACTTGGTCCAAAGTCCAACATGGCCGCTATGGCGGCCATTTTGAAAAAATATTTGAATTTTTGTTTTTGCATTTCTACATGTTTTAAGTGATTTCCAACCAAAAAAAAAAAATAATTTGTTAGAGAAAAAAAAAACAGAAAATTTTGCAACTTTTTTTTCCAAAAATTTTTTCGATTTTATCTTTTTGCATTTCTACATGTTATAAGTGATTTCCAACAAAACCATGCCAAAATTATAATTGCAGCTGATTTTGGAACTTCAGGTGGATATACCCACGTAAAATCAATTTGTCTCAAGGAATCTAGTTATGACGAATGAATTGAGTATGTAAAAGTTAAAAGTAAAAGGGAAAGTTGCAAACTATAACTCTGTGAGCACTGTTGACGTCAAATTGAATGAATAGGATATCAGGTTCATTTGTGACCTAGCAGTATTGGCGGCGGAGGTTTTGCACTCTACCGAGTGCTCCCCCCTCTAGTTTCGACTGTGTCACATACCCAAGCTCTCCACCAAATATCCTCCGAATCCACCCATAACTTTTTGAGATATCCTGTTCACAAACAGACAGACAAACAGACAGACAGAAATACAGACATGAAAACATAACCTCCATCCACCTTCGGTGACGGAGGAAATTATCACACGGACGGACGGATGCACATACGTACGCAATGGCGGATCCAGGGGGGTTCACCTGGTGCACGTGAACCCCCCCTCCCCCTCTCCACCCTTACAATTATGTCACATGAACGTCGTGTGAGATATCACTGGACAATCGGCAATCACACGTCTTTTGCTTTCACTCGGCAATTTATCCGAGCCGCGATACTTTTCGCCGCTGGTTCTGTATTAATCCCTGCGACTCAGTGTTTAGTTCTGACTCTGAAGAGAAAGGCACCATTTTCGGGATCGTGTCATGGAGCAAAGCGCAGTACAACCCAGAACTATTTCACCAGGTAATTCAAAGTTTCAGTGACTACATCTCCCATTATTATCATTAATGATCTGATCTGATCCGCAATGGTGAGTTGAGGCTTAGTGCTCGGGGGTCATTTCGCCGCATTTTGTGCTCGTCCGTTCGATATTTTCATTGATTTGTATTGGAAACATTTTGTGTATTTACATCGTTGTTGTAAAGATCCGTCGCAAAGATTCCAAAATCTTCAGCATTTCTTTAGAAGTGACGGGCCTGAAGCCTTTTCATCAAGTAGCTCGATATTCCCAAATTTCCCTGTGCAGAAAGTACATTTCTGGTCGGACACTGCTACCTCCAGACAGATTAACCGTTTTTTCCTCGACGATTACTTTGACGTGAATAAGGCTTGGTGGTATATTTCACAATAAGAGAACATCTTGACCTTAAGTGAACCCCCCCCCCCCCCCGAAAAAAAAATTCTTGATTCGCCCCCTGGTACATACAACCCGAAATATAATGCCTCTGGCGACTTCGTCAGTGAGGCATAAAAATAACAACCAATTAAAAACATGGCTTAAAATAACATACAGGATGTAAAATTATTTTAATACTTTCTATTTTTGCAATCATATCAAAATTTGGCTTGAAGACTATTCATTCTTTACAAGAGTATATCAATTTACCGTATTCTTTCCAGAGCGCGTCGTGTGCCAAAGCAGTCTCTTGGCAAGGGTTTTGCTGGATGGTTGGTCATGGCGGGTAGGTTGGTTATGCTGGGGGAGTTGGGGCAGCCGCAAAGGAGAGAGTGGGGGTGGAGGGGGGGGGATGGTGAGGGGATTGAAGTTGTGAAGTTGAAGGTTGAAGTCATTGCTTATTGGAGTGGAGGAAATCAGTACGGCAGGTGTGGAGGTGGCCTTGAATACCATGGGCAGAGAGTTTGGAAGGCGGCAAGTGCACATCGAGTGTGCCATTGGATCCACTCATCAGCCTTGGTATGTTTGCAAATAGATTTCCTGCCAAGCCGTTTCAATTGTTATCAGATTTTTCACGTTTCACAATACTGTATTGACCACGAGGATTCCGTAAAAAAAAATGTCTGGTCTCGAGGAAATCACAGCATTTTATAAGTCCCAAAACAACACCACTGTACAGCCTTAATTCGTGATTTTTTTATAATTGCCGAGCATTCGCCTTTACAAAATGAAAAATTATTTTTCAGAAACAGTGGCTTGGAAGCCACTTCATTAAAAGCATGAGAAAGATGTCACTTTATCAAACACATGGCTTTAGTGAGCCTGAATATCATATACTGTTACCCCATTTGGTTGGCAGGATGGCCTAGATCTACGCATGTTCGGATCTAAGCTGCCTGGCCTGGGTTCTAATCTCGAACCAGCTATAAACTGCCATCCCAATGTTTCACAGGCATGGTGATCGATCAGTGTGTGCTGTCCCTTGGATGGACGTTAAACTGGGCATCCAATCTGCCAGCATTAGTTGGTGGACATTGAAGATCCCATGGTGTCCTTCATGAAGAGTAGGTGATCCATCGCTGGCACCATGGCGAAATTCAAAATTTCTGCCACAACTACTGCTGGGAAAGGAGTGGCAAGCCACCCAGTATAGCCCATGCCAACAAACTGCTTTGGCAGCACCGAAGCTCCATAGCAGATTATGGTGCATCAGATAAGATCAGATGACCCCATTACAGATTTTACAAACAGTAGAGCAGGTAGGGAGACATGAGAGTGACACATAAATAACTGAGTTAGGTCAGAAAACAAACAAAAAAAAAAATCACAAGGTTGCAGTTGTCTGGTTGTTGCCAAAAGCAAGTGGGACCAGACATAATACTGACACAAGAATGGCTTTTTGTTGTTGACGACCATCTGCTTGCTCCCACAAGTCGCGACATTGTCCTTCCCTCTCCTGTCTCACTGGAATGGGCAGAGGTAGAGCATTTATATTTGAGCTGTCTACTGTAGGTTCGATCCCTAACCTGATTATAAATTGTCAAATTGGTGCTTTGCAGGCAGGGCGTTACATCACGATACATCAAATGGACGTTAAACTGAACACTCACCCGGTAGTATTATCTGGTGGAAGTGAAAGATCCCATGGTGTCTTTCGCAAAGAGTTGGCACGTTATCGCTGACACCATGAACAAATGATAAACTCCTGCCAAAATCAACTTCAGTCGAACACCATGTCTGGCCAAACGATTCGTGAAAGGCTTGGCCCAAAACCTTGCCACACGGCCGACCCTACAACAAGAAGGTGGAATTAATTCTGGAAGTTGAAAAAGTAGTTTTATATTCTCTGACCTTCCAGTACACCCCCTTTATTCCTTACTTCCTGTTCCTTATTCTTGTCTCCTTGATTCTTCCTTTTCTCAGTTCTAACCCAATTCTCGCACAAAGTCCGTTGTACACCTTCTTTTTCTCGGTTTTCCACCCTCCCTCTTCCCTCCCGTCCCTCTCTGTACCCGTCAGATGCACACAACCCATTGGAACTTAAGCACTAATTTTTGTTTCAAGATAGTTGATGGCTGATGCGATACGTTGTGCTCAATGAATGGTTTCTCTTATGAACAGAAACACGCTCAATGGCTCAAGCTTCTATAACATTCTGTTACCAACAGAAAGCAGCTGTCCAAGTTAAACGGATTTAAATATCACTAAAAACACAGCACATTTTAATCAACTTAACACAGCTCCTCTCCTGACTGAAAAGCATTATCACCAGGTGGATGATACACCAACTCAAGAAAAGAACGTGTAGGATAAGATTATTGCTAACATCAGTGACTTCCATAGAAATGTGCAAATTACCTCGCAGATAGGTTTGTCTGATCACAACATGATACTTTGGTTCCCAATACTGCCACAAACCAGAAAGCCTCACGTAATCTGATGTCATTACAATCGGCCTACGCCGGACAGTGTCATGCGAGCTATTGGCAAATGGATTTGCAATCATGACAGGATAGAAGTAATAAGCAGTGCTGATGCCAATTCACAATGCAAATGTTCCTACCAACTCTCTGTTCTGCTTGTGAAACGTATTTTACAATTCATAAAGTGAAGTTGCATTCATGTGACAAAGTATGGATGACTCCTGAAATGAAGCCTGCCATCCACAAATGGCAAATAGCATTTCACCGTGGAAATATTCAGAATTGGAAAATATTAGCAAGGTGAACTCAAGTTTAGTGAAAACTAAAACAGAGTATTATTTCACGCGTCACATCAATGTCCCATACAAGAATGGGAAAAGCCGAACCTGGGCTTGCACTTGTGTCGACACTTTCGCCAAATCGCATGCTTACAATGCAGCCTCAACGGCTGGAGCCACTGCCACTGTTGCGTTAGTTCTTAAATGCAATAAATATGACAGCCTCAGCCAAACTTATTTCTTCGAACCAATCGCCATCGAAACAACCGGAGTGTATGGCCGATCTACGTCCAACATCATTAGTGATATCGGTAGCAGGCTCGTTGCATCCGTTGGTGATATAAGGCAACTGGTCTGGTTCAAGCAGCAACTGAGCTTGGCCATCCAGTGGGGAAACGCCATCAGTATTCTGGCTTCGGCACAGGAAGAACAAAATCCAGCATTAACACCATTTTAAAGTCTGTTGTTTTGGGGTTTTAGGTGTGAGGGTTTTACTCGTATATTTTGTTTTTAAAAAAATCTTTTTAAATACTTCCGTTTACTTGGTTGGAGTTTAATATTTTTATTTTTAAAGTATTTGAAAAGTTATTAACAATTAATTTAGAATCATCTTCTTAGAAAAAAATATACATTTCACGCATGTCCAGCATCTGAAACGTACCGACCCCTCGGCACAGTATTGTGAAATCCCTGTTTTAACTGGAAATCAACGGGATCATCTGTGCCTGGAATAGACATGGAGGATGATTTGGCGATCGTGAGTACTGTTAATGATCATTTTGTTTGTTTCTTCTGATTTAGACCCTCATGATTTTACTTTGCTTCCGACTTACCTTCCAGCTCCAAAACCAAATCCAACTGTAAACCCATGGGAAGTACAAAAGGCATTGGCAATGATTCAGCAAAAAACTTCTGGTGGGCCTGACGGAATATCTGCACGCATTATCCATGAATTCTCTGTTGAGCAAGCAACATCTATAACTCATGTAATTAACTCCTCTTTTCAACAGGGAAAGGTCCCAAATTCGTGGAAATGCGCCATAGTTGTCCCGATACCCAAAACTAATCCTCCCTCTGGAAAAGTTAAGACTAATGTCCCTCAAGTTAAGACTTACTGCCCATTTTGCTCAGACCACTGAATCATTCATTGCAAGATGGATTCTACATGATATTACTCCAAAACTTGATCCGCACCAGTTTTGTGCTTCGTAAATTGCTTTCCACTTCGCACTGCCTCATGAACATGTTACATTCTATATATGTTAATACAGAAAAGGCCAAATCATTTTCTTCTGTCATTTTAACGGACTTTACATAAGCTTTTGATCAAATCAATCACGCAATTGCGATTGCGATTGTGAAGCTCATTGATCTCGGCATACGTCCTGCTATGTATGATTCCTTGGATGTGCGATTTATTGTTCTCCCATCAGCAGTGCGCAAGCTGTCATGTTGCTCGCTCTTATTGGAGGCATCACTCAATGCAGGAGTTCATCAAGGAAAATGCTTTGGACCCATAATTTTTTTTAGCGATGACAAATGTTGATGACTTAACCATGGTTCAATGTCATCAATCACACCAGCTTTCAAATATACAATTAGAAGCTCATAACCTTTTGAAATTGCCTCAGTGAAATAATATGAGATTAAACCCTGCAAAATGTGTCAGCATTGAGAGCAATTTATGCAAGATCCTCCAAATGAGCCAATTGTGTGGCTCGGCCACCACCAGTTGCATTATGTACGCATGGCGAAAGTTTTAGGTGTTTATGTTCAAAATTATTTCAAGTGGGAAGCACATGTGGTGAATATTGAAAAACATGCGAACAGTAAACTTCACATGTTACGTATTTTGAAACGTCATGGTTTACCACCCCAAGACTTGCTTCCTATTTTCAAAAGTAATATTCGGTCTCATTCCAAAGATGCAGCACCTGTCTGGAGTGGAGCGCTTACAAAAAAAAAAAAAAAAAAAAATCAGCTTTGAAAGAGTACAAAACGTGCTCTTCGCATAGTATTGGAATGCAAATATACAACTTACCAACAAGTTTTGATTCAGTATTCACTCCCTAATCTGGAAGAATGCAGAAAATCACTTTGCACTGTATTGATGAAGAAAAAAAAAAGAAAAAAAAACTTTTACAACTACAAATGAATTTGTCAAAATTTTTTCCCATTTTCCCAAAAATTTTCCCAGCTTCAAAAGGATCCTGAGGTGGACTGCCAAAATCCCAAAATTTTGTTGTAAAACAAACCGTTTGAAGAACAATGCTGTGCCTTACTTAGTTCATACTCTAAATGAAAAGTAGATTCAATGTTATCAGAATTGTGCCAGCTGAAGTTACTCGATGTTAGTAGTGAGTGTATTGTGTCTGTATATATTTTTTTTATTGCAAGTTCATAGTTCAACCTTATTACCTTATTTTTTTTTTACTAATTTATAATTTCTTACAATTATCCATTTCTTCCTGTTTTATCTTCTTTACTAATGATGTAATCCACATGAAATTCAACATGCTGTTGCAATATGTGGCATTGAATAAACCATTATTATTTCTCCAAAATAAGATGCCAACATCTTCAAAAGGGTGGTTGAACACCCAGCTGTTAGCTGGTTTGAGTGTGCTGTTGAGGGGGGGGGGGGGTGCAAAAGAAGTAAAAAAAAGGAGAAACAGCATATTATTTCCACTACTTTTACTCAAACAGAAAATAGTTACGTTTCCCTTAAACACCAACAGACATCATAAGTCGCAGCCATACGTGCGTACGTCAACATTTGACTAAAACATCTTCTCACAAACTACACGACCGATATGGACGTCTCATGTGTTTGTGCTCGCCATCCAGATGCGCCCTCTACAAAGGAGGTAAAAGGGAGGTTTTACCCAAAATATTGGCATTTTATTCAAAAATATTCTTCTCGGAAACCGCCAGCCAGATGTAGACCAAGCTCAGCATGAGGCAGTGGGACCATGCCCTAAACCTTAAGTTGTGCTCCTTATGGCCATAAGTTGTGCTCCCCCGAAAAGGGGCCCCTTCCCCGAATCCCTCATTTTCACCAAAACATCTTCTTCTCCACAACTACCTGAGCAAGCAATACAGACCAAATTTGGTGCAATGCATCAGGAGGGTAAGGTCTCATGGGGTTGTGCTCCCCATCCAGATGCACCCCCTCCCAGGCAAAAATAATATTCCTTTCCTGAAGCAATTCTCTGCAGACTACTGTGGTATATGAGAGTACAACTCTCATATAATATCGTTCTAACTGTAGCATTTTTATCTGGGCTATAAAAGACTGAAAAGGGGGGGGGGTTCACCTCAAATTCAGGTAATATATTTTAAAATCTTCTCAGAAGTTCTTCATGAAATATAAGGACCATACCATTGACTCGCATTGTTCCCCTCATGACCGTACCACTTCAGGAAGGGGGACCATACCACTTCCCCCTAATCCCTCATTTTCACCCCACCTGTTGGGGAAATAACCGTCAGTCCCCCACGGGGGTATTTTTATTATTCATTAATATTAATATTATTACATCAATCTGTGACCACTCCCCTTCCTGGGTTCCACTTTCCTTTCTCATTCACACAGGTGATCAAGTTATCTCCCTAAACAGATTTATCTCCATTATCTGCACTTCTGGTCATAGTTATACTTTACACTAAAATCACTTCGACCCAAGCCTAGCCCATCTCTCGAGAGGAAGGCAAGGTTCATGGAGTCCAAAGAATGCTGCCCCACCCTCCTTCCCCAGTACGGATACATAATTTGTTCAAAGTTCATTCTCCCATTGCTTTGTTACACAGCATTCACGGTCCATTGGTGAGACAAGGACATGATAAATATAATTGAAAAACATACGAAGAACACTACAACGACAACAATTCCAACATTCATGTGCATAAACCAGACTTTTTATCATGTGACTTCAAAATGCCATCACAAGGTGTGCTGTACACAGAATGGAATTGTAGACATGACTCAGACATCACTCAAACTGATGCAGGAAACTTTTTTTTTTTAAGATTAATTTTAAAGGAAACAAATACCACCCCATATAAGGTTACCTTTGGTGGGCTTGCTCTTCATGGAGATTAATTTTGTGAGTAGGTAATATATAAACCAGATGTGGAACCAACATTATTATCTGACATCATCTTCAGTGTTGAAGCCTCGGTCAACCATTATAATTGCTGATACTGAAGCAATGAGAATCCTCATTGGACTTTTGAAGATCATGTTCAGTATGATTGTAGAATGTGCTATTCATGGTGATGTGCTGTTAGACCACTATTTTTTATGAAGATAATGTTTCCAGTGTGAGATACTGTATCTCACAATGTCACAAGAGGTTGGTTCCTTATTTGAATGGTATGCTTTTTGCACAATTGAGAAAAGTGCGGTTTCAACAGGATGGGGCACCGCCACATTTTCCCACAACTATCCGAAACTGCCTGGATGAAATAATACCTTTGAGGTGGATAGGACGCCGTGGCCCAGTAGAATGGCCCCCATCCATGTATTCCAGATCTAACTCCACTAGACTTTTCCCTGTGGGGACACCTGAAATCCATGGTTCATAGCACGAGACCAAGTAGTATAGCGGAGGTGAAGGAAAACAATTTGAAAGAATGTGCTGATATCAGTCTTTCCTTCTTTAGAAACGTTCAGAGAAGCATACGTGCAAGAATTATGTGTATGCATGTTTCTGGGAATCAATTTGAACATTTAATAAATTAAAAATAAAATGTGTATTCTTTTCTTGTGGGTCTAGACTTCCACACATGAGCAAGTAATTATCCAACAATGTTCTCACATTTCGAAGGATGTGCATAGTCAGGAATATAAGCAATTATAGTTTGTAAATGCACATGGAATAAAATATGCATTGCTAATTTCTCAACAACAGACTGATAAGTATAGCACCTATCTCTGCTCGAAGTAACAAGTTGTGGAACTGCTCACAACTGGTTGCAGAAACATCCACATACAACTGTACAAGTGATATAGATGTCTTTAGCCAAGTCACACAACTAATCACTCGGTGTCAACATGGCTTAAAATTCAGAACCTCCATCCATTGACATTGTTGACAGAGGAACAACAACATATCCAAAGTTGAGTGACTGGGATGGAATCCAAACTGATGATCAGAGATCAGACTATTGGAAAGGAAAAAAAAAAAAGATTATGTCAGCTCTGGTGATTGATTTCATGACTTTACTTTCAACTGGAAGCAAACTTTCTGGTCTGTGGTTGAGTCGTGAATCTCTTTTTTTACATCCTTCTTGGCAGATGGGAGGTGAAAGAAGACTGAAAAGAACAGGCAGACGATAAAGAAGAGCAGCAGCTGAGTGGGATTTGAGAACATAGGCATCGATGCCAACTAAGTCTGTCACCAATGCAGGGCCGAGACTGCACAGAACATTTTGGAACCCCTTCTCAGGCGAGAATGACACAGGGTTTGGTAGCGGTGAGTGTAAAGGAGAGAGAGAGAGAGAGAGAGAGAGGAGATGTTAGAGAGGAGACAGAGAGAGGACGAGAGGAGGAAGAAGACAGAGAGACAGAGGAGGAACAGAGGACAGAGAGACAGAGAGAAGAGAGACAGAGAGACAGAGAGACAGAGAGACAGAGAGACAGAGAGAGACAGAGAGACAGACAGACAGAGAGACAGACGACAGAGAGACAGACAAGACAGAGAGACAGACAGACAGAGAAGACAAGACAGCAGAGACAGACAGACAGAGAGACAGACAGACAGAGAGAACGGACAGACAGAGAGACAGACAGACGAAGAGCAGACAGACAGAGACAGACGACGAGAGACAGACAGACAGAGAGACAGACAGAGAGAAGACAGACAGAGAGACAGAAGACAGAGAGACGACAGAACGAGAGACAGACAGAGAGACAGACAGACAGACAGAGAGACGACAGACAGAGAGACAGACAGACAGAGAGACAGACAGAGAGACGACAGACGAGAGAGCAGAGACAGACAGAGAGACAGACAGACGAGGAGACAGACAGAGAGCAGAAACAGACAGACAGAGAGACAGACAGACGAGACAGAGAGACAGACAGACAGAGAGACAGAAGACGACAGACAGAGAGACAGAGAGACAGACAGACAGAGAGACAGAGAGACAAGAGACAGACAGAGAGACGAGAGACAGACAACAGACAGAGAGAACAGACAGACAGACAGAGAGACAGACAGACAGAAGAGACGAGACAGACAGAGAGACAGACAGACGAGAGACAGAGAACAGACAGAGACGAGAGACAGACAGACGACAGAGAGACAGAAGAAGACGAGAAGACAGACAGACAGAACAGAGAGACAGACAGCAGCAGCGAGAGACAGAGACAGACAAGACAGACAGACAGACAGAGAGACGAACAGAAGAGCAGAGAAGACAGACAAGACGAAAGACAGAGAGACAGACAGACAGACAGACAGAGAGACAAACAGCAGAGAGACGAGAGACGAAGACAGACAGAGAGAGCAGACAGAGCAGAGACAGACAAGAAGACAGACAGAGAGACAGACAGACAGACAGAGAGACAGACAGAACGAGAGACAGGACAGAGACAGACAGAGAGACGCAGACAGACAGAGACAGACAGACAGGAGAGGACGACAGAGAGAAGACAGACAGAGAGCAGACAAGCAGAGAGACGACAGACAGGAGAGACAGACAGACAGAGAGACCAGACAGACAGAAGAGACAGACAGACAAAGAGACAGACAGACAAGAGAGACAGACAGACAGACAGAGACAGACAGAGCAGACGAACAGACAGCGAGGACAACAGACAGAGACAGACAGACAGAGAGACAGACAGACGAGAGACAGACAGACAGAGAACAGACAGCAGAGAGACGACAGACGAGACAGACAGACGAGAGCAGACAGACAGAGAGACAGACGAGAGACAGAGACAGAGAGAGACAGAGAGACAGACAGACAGAGAGACAGACAGCAGAAGACAACAGAGCAAAAGACAGACAGAGAGACAGACAGAGAGACAGACAGAGAGACAGACAGAGAGACAGACAAGAGAGACAGAGAGACAGAGAGACAGACAGAGAGACAGAGAGACAGGAAGACAAGAGAGACAGAGAGACAGACAGACAGAGAGACAGACAGACAGAGAGACGACGACAGAGGAGAAAGACAGACAGACAGAGACAGGACAGACAGAGAGCAGACAGACAGAAGAGACAGACAGAGAACAGAGAGACAGACGAGAGACAGAGAGACAGACAGAGAGACAGAAGCAGACGACAGAGAGCGACAGACGAGAGACAGACAGAAGAGAGCGACAGCAGAGAGACAGACAGAGAACAGACGACAGAGACAGACAAAGACAGAGACAGAGAGCAGACGAGACAGACAGACAGAGAGACAGACAGAGAGACAGACAGACAGAGAGACAGAGAGACAGAGGAGACAGAGAGAACAAGAGAGACAGAGAGACAGAGAGACAGAGAGACAGAGAGACAGAGAGACAGAGAGACAGAGAGACAGAGAGACAGAAGAGGACAGAGAGACAAGAGAGACAGAGAGAAGAGAGATGGGTACACTTGCTTTGGAAGTGAATAGCAAGTTGAGATATTCTGCCTTATCATCAGCAGAGTCTGCAGTGAAGTAGTTTGTGGTGAGTGAGGGGTTGAGAGAATCGGCGAGAGAGGGGGGGGGGTTAACAAGGTGCCATGACATATTTGAGAAAGGAGACGGATGACCTGATGCTCAGCCTTGGCCTGATGCTTTTTTCTGGCTTGCCTGAGAGTGGATACACATATATTGAGGATCTTGTGAAATGACATAAGATTTCCACAGTCAGGAACAACTTACATGTTGAAAAAGCAACCTGTATGATAACAACAGCCTTGCAACATATTTTTGTTCCAGAGCCGAGAAGATTATAACATCGCTGCAAATGAGATGGGATATACATGTGCATGATATACAAGGATAAAGATTAAGATGGAAAAGGCTTTTTGTGAAACCTTTCCCAGGCAGAGTTTGAAGACCATTGTATTCGAGAGAGTTCAGATGGTAATCTTGGCTAATTGGCCTGAGCAAAATGCCAGACGAGCTCCAAATACAGCGAGAGAGATTTAGACTTTTACAATAATATGGTCAGAGGAACCAAGTGAGGAAAAAGAGAGGGACAGGAGTGGTTAGAAGGAAAGGCCATTAGCAGGTTGAGGAGAGACAATGTGCCATTTGCATAGACCAGGATGGGAAATTCACAGATTCGGAAGTTAACCCAAGGACTCATAAAAAGTCGGAGAGGCTGAATGATCATTGTAGAGCCAGCTCCTCATGAACTGGCATGATATCAGTTTAAATTGCCACAGATAAAGAAGAAAGATTTGGGATGAATCATTATGAGGTGGTTCATGTAAAGAGAAAGGTGTATTTTATCATTATCATCAGGTAAAGGATACAGTACACAGATAAACATAATGTAGTTATCCAGCGAGAGATGTTACAGGGAGTTATGAGAGGTCAATGCAAAGTAAGAGCTATGGGGGATTGATATAAACACTGACAGGACCACATTTCTGCTCCCCCATCCCCTTCCACACAGCCTCAAGAGCAGGTCAAATGGCTGTTGCTCAAACACTGCACAGGTAAGGCTTACTTTGATAACGCTTACTTTGATAAACCATACATGGCAAGTTGAAGATGCCAAAAAACAGGTTGATACCTAAATTGTGTTTTTTT
>CM068955.1:72045616-72073772 GCA_035128595.1 Eptatretus atami | reverse complement strand
CAACTTGATTTCAATTGAATGTTATATTTTGAACATTTATCAGAAAATGAACCTGCAGTTTAACAGTACTTTGGTTCTGAATTAGTATGTGTGCAGATGCGCAGGATATCTGAATCACACATGTGCAGAGAGGAGCGAGATAATTTTTTTACTCTGTCTGCCTGTCTGGCAGTCAAACAAAAATTTAAAATCATTCCAAACAGGAAACCTCCTGTTTTTAAGGATGTCATAAAGGACACAAACAACAGGCACAAATAACTAATGAAACGTGAGAGGGCAATGTAACACACACTGGATAAAACGGTGGTAAACTTCCAAATAATTTTTCTACAACCTTTAAAATCTTTATTTTATTTCGATTGAATTAGATACTTGAACACTGTAAGATACAAATCGTCTTTTTAACACTTTCAAAACCCCTCCGTTTAGCAGTATTTGGACAAAATATTACGGCATTTTACGTCATCATGACGAATCAAATTTTCTGCTCGCAGACCCCACCAATGTACTTGTTTCTGAAGACAGTGTGGGGTAAGGTGTTCTATGAACTCTCGTTACCTGCACCACCAAAGGTGGAAGGAGATTACGTTTTCACCCCGTCTGTCTGTTTGTTTGTTTGTCTATTTGTGTGCTCAAAAAGTTGTGGATGGATTTGGATGAAATTTTGTGGTCAGGTTGGGTGTGTGACAAGGGCAAACCGATTCGATTTTGGTGAAGATCCGGATCCAGATCCGACTACTACAATTTTTAAAGCGATTCTTCACCATTGAGAGATAGGGCCAAAAACTATACATAGCACCATGTCTCAAAAAGTTGTGGATGGATTCGGATGAAACTTTGTGTACAGGTTGTGTGTGTGACGAATCGATTCGATTTTGGTGAATTTTTTAAATAAAAATACGAGAATTTAAATTTTTTTAAAGTGATTCTTCACCATTGAGAGATTGGCCCATAAACGATGTATTGCACGATATTTCAAAAATGCATCGGAGCCGATATGTTCTCGTGGATCAGGCATTGCATGGCAGAAGTATGCGCTCTCCCGAGTGCCCTTCTTGTTATTAGTCATTAGATGATAAGCAACTGATACTTACTGGTTGCTCCACTTCCAGACCAACTGGTTCAATTCTGAAGATGCAGTGTTCTGGACCCGTACTCACTAGCTCCACCATCGCTACATGTTTGATACACCCTTTTTATATAAAAAGTCGAGGCTCTCGGAAGAGAGTTTCAAACAAACATTGGAAAAAATATGCTGGGCAGACCTCTCTACGTGTATATGGTCTTGTTCCAGGCCTTTAAGTAGAAGTAAATCTGAAAAAAAAATTTCAATGGCCCGATAGCTGCAAAAACCCAAGCTGAGACAGTGAAGATGTGTTCATGAATCTGCTACCATTCAAGAGAAAGAAGCTCTTCCATTTCTCTTTTTTTGTTAACTGCCTGTGGAACCAACTTCCACATTCTCTTCAATCTCATCCTTTCGTTCGTGTATTCAAGGCAGCTGTTCATCACCATGTCGGATGTTGTTTATATTGAAATTCCAAAACCATGATCTGTCATGTGGCAGGGTAATCCCCAAGGCATGGGCAAGCTGGACAGTTGCCCAGGGGGCCTCCACAACCAGGGAGCCTCCACAACCAGGGATCCTCCACAACCAGGGAGCCTCCACAACCAGGGGGCCTCCACAACCAGGGGGCCTCCACATATTTCATGAAAAAAAAAATTGTAAAGAAAAATGTATTTGTGAGTGCCTGAATGGTAGTTGGTAGTTAGTGGAACAGATATAAGATGTTCATCTTATCTCATTGTCTATTTTATATAGAAGTTCAGGTTCTTTGTTCTTGAAAAATATACTTTATGGATGACTGTAAATATGTCTTGTCACCTTTTTAGTATTCTAAGGTCGGGTGGGCCTCCACTACTGAAGTCAGCCCAGGGACCACCACGACTGAAGTCTGCCCAGGGGCCACCACATGTCTAAATCCGGCCCTGGGCTGGAGGGCAGCTGTCTACCCCCTTGTGATGGCCTTACGTGTACCTGACTAGTTTGTGCATGATATATCTCATTCCCCATTTCAAAAAACATTATCTTTTCTATCCCCATTAACCCTCCCAAGCCCACATCCTTCCAAATTTCCAATTTTTCTTCTGCAGCCATATGTTGCTACCCCGTGTGCCCCCCCCCGGTCCTCATTAGGGACGAAGTGTACAAACGTCTCAAAACGAGATCAGGACACCTTATTAATTACTTATTATCCAGGTAAAGTCAATTACAGTAACTCAATTAAAGGTTAAAAAAAAACACAATAAAACACACACATTCCAGCGGTCGACAGAACACACCTTATCAAACAGGTGACCAATCGATAAGTCAGTCCGGTGACCGAAGACTCCAGAGTTGACCGTAACTGCTGGGAAATAAAACATTGCCGTTTTCGTTCAGGTGGATACGTCATCATTACACGTGCACGTGCGCTTCCTCCCCCCCCCTTACCTGAGTTATTTTATTCATTTTACCGCGAAAAATATGTGCGTTCAAACGCCTTGGTTTCAACAAGCTGTTTTTGTTTTTTTTTACTTTAAAATGTGAGCAGAAATCTTTGTTTCTTTTAAAAAGTTGCGACTCCAACAAGACACTTCCGAGTGAGCGAATTTATCTTTGGAGCTAATTGGGGGAAAACAGGTTATTCACCCACGGCAGACTTAATTAATTAATTAATTAATTAATTACCTAAGCACTACCTCGCAGACCCCCCTCCCCTCCCCCAATCCCCCACCATTTCTCTCTGTTGTAACTTTTAAAAATAACTTTCCTTCATGAAGATCCGAAATTAGAACAACAACAATCACATGAACAAAGCAAAATCACAGCAGCCTTTGAGTTCACAGTATGTTTGGAGAAATAAATAAATAAAGTATTAAATCTATTAAATTATTATTATAATTATATACGTTGAAGTTCGTGTCTGTCCGTTCGTCGGCAGCTGCTGCTTTCGGTGCTGCTTTTGCTTTTCTAGCCTGGGTTCGAATCCCAACCGAGCTTACAACCGTCATGCCGGTGTTTTACACATTGGGTGATTCATCAATGTGGGTGTCGTCCCTCGATGGACGTTAAGCTGTGTCCGTCCCGCCTGCCAGCATCAGTTGGTGAACATTAAACATCCCAGGTGTCCGCGAACAGTCGGCAAGCTCTTCCCGGCACCCTGGGCAAATGATAAATTCCTGTCCCAACATGAGTCGAACGTCAGGCTTGGCCAGCCATTCGTGAAAGACTTGAGCGACGCTTCCCCCCCCCAGATAACCCGCAAGAACGTGCAACTTCAAACAAAGCAGAACGTGATCTTTCACCGGCCATGACTCTTCAGTCGTGTAATGATGAGGAGGTGAGGACGAGCCGACGAGGGTTTGTTTCTCGAAACTGTTTTAAAAGGAGAAATTACGGGAGAAGCTCGGACCCCTCAACGGACCCTGGGCAAGCACCCTGTAGTGATGGATGTTAACCTGTGGTTGGGGAAATGATGTGGACGGCATGGATTGGGGTTTTGAAGCACCTGGAGTCCTTTAGGAGGCAAGGGAATTTCCATAATGATGGCACTTTAAACTGAAAGGGGTCAGCGAAGTTTGCTGTGGAAATTTAAGCGGGAATCCAGGACTTTTTCAAGCTGCAGGAGAGTGGAGATCCTGTTGATGGGGGAACTGCTTCTCATGGCGTGGTCGCTGTGGATAGGTAGGCAGCAAGGGGTGGTTAAAGGAGGGGAATAGTTAAACGTATTACATACCAACACCAAGAGTTTAAATAATAAGATGGAAGAGCTTGAGGCCAAAGTGCAAGTACCAAAGTACTAACCCCGCCCCGCAAAAAACCCCCACAAAAGAGAACCCATACTAGTCAGGTGGCTTACCCATATAAATAATGAAATCATTACAAGAGTGACAAAAGTACAAAAAAATTTTAACGAGTAGCCTCTCTCTCCATCGAGTGCAGCCTGTGGCTGCTGGTTGCATCATTGGTTGGGACGCAGCTATGCTACTGTTGCATTGTCCTTACCAGTACACTGGTATCATTTTGCCAATCGGAAGGATGACAGGCTGAGTCAACCTCCTGGTGTATTTTAATTCAGCGGCCAACGGGGCTTGAACTCAGGACCCTTGGATCCAAGCCACCACCTTAACCACTAAGCCAACACCAGGCTTTATGAGTAGCTATGGGTATAAGTATGGAAAAAAAATCCCATTCTCCAAAAAATCAGTCCATATTAAGGGTGTAAAATCCAAGTTAGCCACCATGAACTCGTCAAAATCCATAAATCGTAATATTTTCGGTACTACATCAGATAGAAACATGAATAAAATGTCTTTATACATGTTTTCAGAAATAAGGAATCCATTGAAGTTATTATTTGTAAGAAAATAATTTCAAGAAAAAAAAAATGGTGCTCCACATTGCCCAAAATAGCTGCCATCAAACTTAAAAACTGAATGTTCTTGTCCGCTTGTTATTTCGAAAGTGAATGTTTTTGTTTCATTTGCTTTCAGGTATGAGGAATAATCAACTGTTCTTGAAAAAGTACGAATATCTAAAGACAACAGGCAAAACGCCCCAAAGTATGGTCCAAAAAGCTTGTTATCATCATTAAAAACCCGTTTCTCGTGTCATGTGAATTCATCTTTTCTTGTCCAGCATTTTTGTGCGAACAGAACTGGTTTCTCCAATGCTGCATCCAAAGCTTCATTAAATCGGTTAAGGTTTTAAATTTTATTACAGCAATAGTTCTACAACATTTAGTTTTTATCAGAAAAATCTAAATCACTAAATCAGACCTTCTGAGATGCTTCAATACAAGTTGGCACAATTAAATTGCGAACATGTTTGATTGCAAAATCTTTGGGGCAGCTTTAGTGCACACTCTACCGACTGTCACTGTGTTGTGCAGCAAAGTCAGCCCACATGAAGGATCTTTAGCTCAACCGCTTTTAATGGCGTCTCCTGCTCAGCCTGCTGATGTCACTATCGGTTCCATCTCATCAGTTCCGGTTCATCATGCATTCATGTAACTCCCAATACCACATATTCCTTTTTTCGTGAAAATAACCAATCATGAAAAAAAAAACAACAAAGAACACAGTAAGCATGTAATTGTCATGCATTCATTAACATTCATGGAACTCCCAATACCACACACTGCCACAACTTTCAGAGATTATGCAGATAATGTATTCTCACCAATACTTGAACATGAGCTACAGCAGGTTACTAACAGAGTAGATATCATCTGGAACCAGTGTGTGCCACACAGTATCAAAGCATCAATAAGGAAGAAAAGACGAAGTGGCATCCATCTAAAGGTCAGCCCACAAACAAAGATACCATCGAAATGGAAATACTTCCTGCTTGATTCCACAGACAAATCAGAGCTATTTGCCTATCTGACACAGACTGTGGAAAATCGACAATGGCCAGAGGCTTAATCCATTTTCATCACGAAGGGTGTTGAAGTTGTCTCAAAAACTACTGGCCAGAAAATGTCAGATTGCACACATGAAGAGGCAGATACAAGAATTGTAGGCCACATCAGACATGCACTTCTTGAAGGGGCTAAGAAAATCCTGGTACGGACTGTCAATACTGTTATTCTAGTCATTCTGATAGGCTAATTATTTTGCTGCAGCAGCTTTGTCCAGAAATTGATCTCTGGGTAGCGTTTGGTGTGAGCAAGGACTATTGCCTGTAATGATACCACCATGGGGAAAAGGACATCACAGGCACTTCCTATATTCCATACCTTTCATTATCTTAAACATCTCCATCATATCTCCTCGTAACTGCCTCCTTTCTGCTTTCTATCACATGTGATACCACATCTGCTTTCTTCAGGAAAGCGAAAAAAAATTGCATGGCAAGCATGGAATTCACCCTTTGGTTACAGATGCCTTTCTGTTGATACAAAATCACCCATTTGAGGGAGTTGAAGCAG
Source organism: Eptatretus atami (assembly GCA_035128595.1). Classification (NCBI taxonomy): domain Eukaryota; kingdom Metazoa; phylum Chordata; class Myxini; order Myxiniformes; family Myxinidae; genus Eptatretus; species Eptatretus atami. Next base: position 72,067,797 of record CM068955.1, on the reverse strand, counting down.
ATTCTGAGCATTTCAATCATCTGGAGCATTTGACAATCGTCATGTACGACAAAACCAGCACTAATGACAATGTGAACGATGCAAGGAGGGAACTAGAATATTGTGTGCAGTTCTGGTCACCACAACTCAGGAAGGACATAGATGCCATAGAGAGGGTTCAGCGCAGGGCTACTAGATTGATTCCAGGCCTAGCTAGACTCAGCTATGAGGAGCAGCTGAAGGAGACAGGGCTTTATTCACTAGAATGGAGACAGTTCCGAGGAGATATGATAGAGATGTTTAAGATAATGAAAGGTACAGATAAAATAAGTGCAGATGAATTATTCAACGGAGTAGACAGTGATAGGACCAAGGGCCATAGCCTGAGAATAAAGAAGAGGAGAGTTAAGACGGTAGCAAGGCAGGGGACTTTTACTCATGGAGTAGTTAATGCATGGAATGGTCTCCCTGGAAAGGTAGTGGCAGCAGAAACAGTAGATACATTTAAATTAGAATTAGGTACCTGGAGGTTATGGAGATAGGGGGGTATATCGGGATGTTGACATGACTTTTAGGTAGCTTGAGCATTGATGGGCGATTGTGTGCATGTGTACGGAATGTTGTTAGTGGGGGTCTTGTCAAGGGGGGTTGTGTGGTTGATGTGTTTTTAACCAAGTCCATGCCCCCTCCCCTGAGGGGAAGAAGAAAAATAAAAAAAATACAAAAACTACAAAAACTTAAAAAATATTTGAAAGATAATAATAATTAATTATTTTTTTAAAAAAAATTGCATTTTTTTCCCTTGGATCTTGTGTAGATAAATTAGTATGGTATTCACACAGGCATGATGGGCTGAATGGCCTCCACCTGTGTTAGATTTCCTTGTATCCTTGTAACTATTCTCCAAGAAAAGTAGTAGCCTTGAAAACATCCCACCAACGAAGGACGCTTTGCTGCGGCACACCAAGAAAGCAGTCCTCCAAGCTGGTATTTGGTCAACAAGTCGTCAAACTCGGCCACTGTTCCTGAGCCAGAAGATTGGGGTTGGACCATGCAGTATAATCATTGGAATCCAGTTTGGATGACAAAACCTGAAGCTGCCAGTCTGCACAGCAAATCACACTGCACAGATAGTGTGAATGCAATTCTGAACATGGCTGTCACAGTTGTAAATGTGCAAAACTTGGACTCACTTCAGATCTGTGTAGCTGCACTTGTGAAAAATAAAAATATAAAACAAAAAAGCCACACAGTCATAGTAGTATCACATTCATGTTTCTATCATACGAGGTCATTAAAAATGGGACTGCCTATCCAGAAGCTCACCTGGATCAGAAGCAACATTCACTCAAACCTCCCGCAGATCCCCTTCGACCGTGAATTTTTTTAATGCCGTGAACAAACTTTGTACATGACGAATGATGAATGTTGTGGTCAAATTCCATCAAAATTGTGTGCGTAGTTTCGAAGAAGAGAGTAAATACCTATTTTGGGGGGGTCAAACACCCCCCCCCATAGACCCCATTAATGAATGCAGATTTTTATGCAGACAACAAGCTTTGGTACATCATAGGTGATGAAGGTTGTGGTCAAGTTTCATCAAAATTGTGTGTGTAGTTTTGGAGAAGAGAGCAAATACCTATTTTAAGGGGGGGGGTCAAAAAAAACCCCCATCGACCCCGTTAATGAGCACAGATTTTGATGCGGTCAATAAACCTTCGTTGGGCTTTAGATATGAAGTTTGTTACCAAATTTCATCAAAATCGTGTTTCGTTCAAGCGAGAATAACTGAAGTGTTTACAGACTCACTGACTGACTCACTCACCTGACTAAAGTCCAGGTGAACTAAAAATGATGACTATGTAATGCTTTTTGGTTTTTTTTATAATCCATTGTGGCCATCTGGTTCAACATACAGCTTTCTTTTTCCCTTCTACTTGAACAAATAAATAAATAAAAACTCCATGGAGATCCTCGATCCTGAAAAAAATATTAAATCACATTTGGATGTACTTTTCTATCTGCCCACATATAGTGTTACGAATTTGGAATTCAATTGCACACAACATACAGGTTCCCTTAGTCAGCTATGTCGATAAGTGCTTGTTCCTAGATAGCTCACCTTCCATTGTTTAAATGTTTTGAAATCGATTAGATGCGCTGCGGATCGATTTAATAGTTAGGGAGCGAACATGGAGACGTCCTCCCCCTCTTCTGCGAAGAGGAAGAAGAACCCTGCGGTGACGTCAACAACTCCCTCCCACCCGTGGTTGAGCGGGGGTGGATCACGAGGGCATGAGTCACGCCGGGTGCGAGGGAGGGGTGGAAGGATAAAGAGGACATCTTTTCTTTGTTCAAAGAGAGTCTCGTGGGAGTCCCGTGGTAGGAAAGAGTTCGTGGAAAGAGTTCGTGGAAGTCCGTGAAAAGAGTCCCATGGGAGTCCCGTGGTAGGGCTGAGTTCGTGGGCTGAGTTCGTGGGAGTCCCGTGGCAGAGTTCGGTGGCTGAGTCCCGTGGGAGGAGTAAGCTTTTTGCTTCGGCAGTTGGGGGAGTCGGGAGGAACCCAGAAGCCAAGGAGCTGCGTGGAAGTCCGGGCGTCGCGAAGGAGACGCGAGCTGGAGGCGCAGCCTTGCCTGCTATGTCGCGCAAACCGCGCGTTCGTGTGGAGAGAGCCGGAGAGAGCTCGCCTGCCACACGGAAGGCCCGAGCTCGACCGCGGCTACGCTAGCTGCCGTGGGGAAGGAGCTTCGCGGGTCGCCCAAGCGCGTTCGTGTGGAGAGAGCCGGAGAGAGCTCGCCTTCCACACGGAAGGCCCGAGCTCGACCGTGGATACGCTAGCTGCCGTGGGGAAGGAGCATCGTGGGTCGCCCAAGCCAGACACCACGAGGGTGCAGGTAACCTGCAACGGTCTCGTGGGACTCGTTCGGTCTGCCAAGTCCACGCCATAAAGACCAAGAGGTCCAGTCTGACCCCATGGGGTCTTTTCCTGCTTTTCTTTCGAATGAATGTTTGTGGTGCCGAGTCCCGTAAGTAAAACTGTGTAAGTGACTGTACATTAATAATTGCTTATAGACGGTTGTAGTTTTTTTGTTGCTTGTATAATTGCATATGTGTTTTGCCTTATTTAATTGCATACGTGTTTCATTATAATAAATGTCCTTGTGTAAATGTAAACCTGCTCGTTTCGTCCATTCCCTCATTGACTGAACATTTCGTGTGTTGGGAGTTAGAAAGCCGTTGGTTTGCCGTAATAGGGGGACATTTGGACCGACGGTTCTCGGCGATTACGCCGCTCGGAATCGCGCACGGACAAGCTCGCCTCGGCGGTTTGTACCGTACGAGATCCGTCGAGGGTGGAATACCCCGGTAGTTGGATCACGTGGGTATTTAGGTACATTGAAGATTGGCAATCGACCTACCCCACATGATCTGCCGATTGGCGTATTTCGGTTCTTGTACAAGGACCCGTCGCTCGGAGTTATCCGGCCGGCGATCTATATTCCGGGCAATCGGTCGGGCCGACTCGACTTGCGGCTCCGTTCAGAGCGGTCGGTTGGCGGCCGACCCCCGGCCTGTAACAACTGGTGTCAGGAGTGGGATTTGGCCCCCTCCGCCTCCGTAGCAAAATTCACGGAGTCGGATCAGGGGTATACGGAGCAAACCCCCCATGTCCCAAATTACGAGCGTTATAAATTTTATTCCCAGCACGTAAAATGTTCAGCCAAGGCGAGCAGGGGCAGGAGGGATTAGGAATGGATTTGGAAATGTTAGAATCTATGGCTCAGGACGAAATGACCATGCAGGACACTCCCATTATGCAGGTTAACTATTCCCCGCAAATAAATGCAGAGTCCGCAATGGCCGCAGCGGCGGGGGCCGCGGTGTATGACACCCCCTCCCCTCCTCCGTCAAAATCTCTCCCCGGTCCCCGGCGGATCCGCGACTGACCGAGGCGATTCGGCTTCGTCGGGTTGGCTGAGATCAGCCAAGTGGGGAATGCTTGCGCGGGTGCTGCAGGCAATGAACAACATAAATGAAAATGCGTGCAGGATGGAAAACGAGATGAAGGGCATGAATAAAAAAATGGATGGAAACGCAAAGGAAATGAAGGAAGATGAAAAACAACATGGATGAGAATATGCAAAAACTGCGGGGTGAGATGCAGAGCATGGGGCTGGATATCCAGGAAGAACAAAAGGCAGTAAGTCTGGGCATAAGAGGCATAATGGCGCCTGCACGTGGCGAGATACGGGCAGTGGAGTGCAAAATGGCGGCACCACGTGGCAGCTCGACCGAACCGACAAGGGGGAGTGTGGACTGTGTCGGCCCCGCGGTGAAGGACAAAGTAATTCGGGAGACGTGTTGGGCGAGACTCGTGCAGGTGATGAAAAAGTGACGGTGACACAGAGGGAAAAATTAAATGAGGTGACTGAGTCATGCAGACGAGACAAGTGGAGGTGACTGAGAAATGCACGGAGACGCAGGAGACAAAGGAAGGAACACCAGAGCCACGGGGAATAGAACAGGAAACAGAGACGAAAAGCCAGGAAGAAACGGAAATAATAAATGAGGTGACTGAGAATAAAGCAAGTAGAGGAGAAACTCCAGGTAGAAGACGAACACTCACACACAGGGATAGTGAGGCAATGGGGTTGAGCTGGGGGAGTGTTTGTGACCCGGTGCAAGCAGCAGGATAGCCTCCTTCAGGAACGAGGTGAGGGACTGTGCCCCCTTGAGGCGGATCGCGACGAGGAGAGTCCGGTCGAGCCTTGCGAGGTAAAGGGGGCGAGTGCTGTGAATGGGTGCACGCGGAGCTTGGGGTTATGGAAACCCGGGACCCCTTGAGGTGGTGCTAATTCCCAGCGTGGTTGTTCCGGTGTGTGTGGTGTCGAAATGTGTGTTTGCGATTGTGCCAAAATGCGTGCTTTCCAGCACGCATGGTGTGGATGAAGCACCGTGTGTGGATGAAGCACCGTGTGTGGATGAAGCACCGTGTGTGGATGAAGCACCGCGTGTGGATGAAGCACCGCGTGTGGATGAAGCACCGCGTGTGGATGAAGCGCCGCGTGTGGATGAAGCACCGCGTGTGATGAAGCACCGCGTGTGGATGAAGCACCGTGTGTGGATGAAACACCGTGTATGGATGAAACCGCGTGTGTGAGTAGTATGGTGTGTGTGAGTGAAAGGCGATGTGTGAGAGAGACAGCGTGTGTGAGGTCGCTGTACGTGAGGGAGATGACAGTCGGTATGCGGGAGAACGCAACCGCATCCCCGTGTCCGAGTGCCATGGTGGAGTGTGTGACGTCGTGGCACGCAGGAGTGTGTGCGTTGAACGGCGGCGCACGGGACCAGATGAAGGACAAGGGCCGTAGGGCGCCATAGCTGAATTGAGAACCGTGCTGGGTTTGCACAGCAGCGAGCGCGGGGTCCGTGCTGTGCTACGCACAAGGCCGCCACGTGCGCGGCTCGCAGGTGAAACCCGGTCCGGAAACGCCAGCGGTGGATGTTAGCCGATCCCGCAGACGGACAGAAGCTAGGCTGGATTCGGAATTTGGACCGGATGGGTTCTCCAGCGAGCGTGTTTGTAAAGCTCCGACGAGCAGAGCACATGTGTTCGCGTGGGGAACCCCTCGAACGCGGGGCTTGCTTTGAGATGCGTGGAGTGACGTCATGGCTGCACGTGTATTTGGAAACCGGCAGAAGGGAATTCCTGCCGGATGGTACCGTCCAAGAGGGACGAGGTACGCGGGGTGCAAGCAGCTGCCATGACGTCACGGAAAAAGAGCGCAGCTGTGAACTGCCGCACTGGTGGTGCGCATTATGGAAAAAAAAAGAGTTGAGAAAAGCAAGCCTCGCTTCGGGTAACATGATTCCCAGGCAAGGGGTGGAAGACCCCCTTGTTGGGGCACAGGAAGTACTAGTTAGGGGATGGGTTAGAGTTAGTTAGACCGGCTTCATGGGGACATGGGTTGGTTTTTCCTCATGGAGCCCGTGGAATGGATTAGTTAGAGGGATTTTAGTTTAGATTTAGGAAATGGAATTTTTGGATTTTTGGAGACACGGACAGACTGGAAATGTGTAATGGAGAAGTAGCTTAGCTACGTAGAGTAAATGGAACGTGCATGAGTTTTAAGGGATGACGAGGGAGCACGAGTTAGTCAGGGGATTTAGTTAGAAGGATGGCAGTGTGGAGTGTTGGTGTGAGTTGCGAAATGGAAAGTGTGTGAGGAATGAGTGTAGGACAGTGGGCCCAAGTGTGCGAGTGGAGCGAATGTGGTAGTCAGGTGCGAATGACTGGTTGGGGGAGGAGTGATTCCCAACCAAGTGACCCCGGGGTCAGTTTAATGTTAACTAGTGGGTTATTCAAATTTACTAACAGGAGGTCGTTTTGTTGTTGGTGTCGAGAGAAGGCACGAAACCCGTTTGGAGGGTGCAAAGAGTTCATGGACCGGCTGGGAGCGTGGCTGTGGAAAGTTGTTTTGTTTAGTGGGCACCCCGGGCACCGGACTAGTCGGCCAGAGTAGGCCAAGGGCCCAAGAGGGCCGGGATAGAGTAGTGGTCACGGGCGACCCGTCGGAAACGGGACCCGTAGCGCCAGAATGCCACGGGGGCAGTGTAGTGGGCACGGGCGACCCTCGGAAAGGGACCTGGGGCAGCAACACGCCACGTGGGCATCGGAGGGGGGGCAATGCCAGAGAGGGCAACCCCCCACGTTGTAGGAAGCAGCTAGGCTCGGAGGCAGCCTGCGGGCCTGGGGGTGCCATGGTTAGATTCGGCAGAGGGGGAGTTCCTGCCAGTTGAGCCACGCTGCCCAGCCAGGAAATTGTGCGAGGGCACGTATGAAAATTTGAGGGCAAGGCCCAACTTATAATGGACACCAACACAGGCGACGGGAATCATGGTTTTTAGAACCGATAGTATTAAAGTGTGAGGGTTTTTGGAAAGCCCCGGGGTAGTTTCAGGTTAATGAATGTTAGGGTAGATAGGAGATGTACCCCTTCGCACCATCCATCCCTTCGCTCAGTAGGCCGCTGGACTCACCTTGGTAGATCGTTGAACTCTGAGGAGGCCATTCTGAGGCTTCGTTGGGCCTCGAGACAGGACGCTAGTCTCTCCCTATTCCCCTCCAGAGAGGAACGTAGGGGTTGGGAGTAGCTAGGTGGACATGATAGGCTAGCCGGACAAAGACAATTAAGTGGGTTAGGGAGACAATTACAAAAGGGAAATAAAAATAAAGAGGGGCTAAATTTTGTTGTGTTGTGTGGCAAATTAAGGGAGTGGGTATGGACAGAGACAGGCAAAGGCGATAGAGTGGGGGGGAGACAGTAGGCTGGTCTGAGCCCGCTTTCAAAGCGGCCGGCACCACGCACTCCCTCCAAACCTGATGGAACCACACCCGAGGCCGGCCAGCTTCACCTGCCGGCCTGTTGTGCTGCAGCCGCCTGTTCTGCATGGGCTTACCTTGCCATGCCTAGTTGCCTGCCTCTGCCATGACCCCATGCCTGCTAGCCCTTGTTTGCGTTTGCCCTGTGTCCATCCATCCACATGCGCGCCAGAACCATCCAGTTTTGTGAGGACTGCCCTGCAGGCAGCCTGTGCATCCAGTCCATTTTTTGTGTTTGCGACCATCTCCATCCATTCCCTGCACCAAAGACTTTGCTATGACTTTTGCCTTTCCCCTTTCACAGATCACAAGTCCTGGGCCATGGTTAGTGTAATGTAATAGATAAGTTAAGATTGTAAATATGTGGAACCCCACCTGCATGTTTGTTTTAGCGCCGGCAATTTAGTTAAGTTGTCCGAATGAGTCTGTGAGAGTTTGTTTAGTTAGTTATGCAGCGCATTAGGTTATTTGTTTTGGACACGTTTAAAGAAATGTCGCACTCAGGGATCCGAAGGTAGAACGTACTTGGGAAAACTTACACATGCTGGTCACACGAAAATTTACGACTCGGGACGAGTCTGTAAAAAGGGGAGGGGTAGTGTTACGAATTTGGAATTCAATTGCACACAACATACAGGTTCCCTTAGTCAGCTATGTCGATAAGTGCTTTTCCCTAGATAGCTCACCTTCCATTGTTTAAATGTTTTGAAATCGATTAGATGCGCTGCGATCGATTTAATAGTTAGGGAGCGAACAATGGAGACGTCCCTCCCCCTCTTCTGCGAAAGGAAGAAGAACCCTGCGGTGACGTCAACAACTCCTCCCACCCGTGGTTGAGCGGGGGGTGGATCACGAGGGCATGAGTCACGCCGGGTGCGGGGGTGGGAAGGATAAAGAGGACATCTTTTCTTTGTTCAAAGAGAGTCTCGTGGGAGTCCGTGGTAGGAAAGAGTTCGTGGAAAGAGTTCGTGGAAGTCCGTGAAAAGAGTCCCGTGGGAGTCCCGTGGTAGGGCTGAGTTCGTGGGCTGAGTTCGTGGGAGTCCCGTGGCAGAGTTCGTGTGCTGAGTCCCGTGGGAGGAGTAAGCTTTTTGCTTCGGCAGTTGGGGAGTCGGGAGGACCCAGAAGCCAAGGAGCTGCGTGGAAGTCCGGGCGTCGCGAAGGAGACGCGAGCTGGAGGCAGCCTTGCCTGCTGTGTCGCGCAACCGCGCGTTTGTGTGGAGAGAGCCGGAGAGAGCTCGCCTGCACACGGAAGGCCCGAGCTCGACCGCGGCTACGCTAGCTGCCGTGGGGAAGGAGCATCGCGGGTCGCCCAAGCGCGTTCTGTAGAGAGAGCCGGAGAGAGCTCGCCTGCCACACGGAAGGCCCGAGCTCGACCGCGGCTAGCTAGCTGCCGTGGGAAGGAGCATCGTGGGTCGCCCAAGCCAGACACACTGAGGGTGCAGGTAACCTGCAACGGTCTCGTGGGACTCATTCGGTCTGCCAAGTCCCACGCCATAAAGACCCAAGAGGTCCAGTCTGACCCCATTGCCTTTGATGGGGTCTTTTTCCTGCTTTTCTTTCGAATGAATGTTTGTGGCGCCGAGTCCCGTAAGTAAAACTGTGTATGACTGTACATTAATAATTGCTTATAGACGGTTGAGTTCTTTTGTTGCTTGTATAATTGCATACGTGTTTTGCCTTATTTAATTGCATACGTGTTTCATTATAATAAATGTCCTTGTGTAAATGTAAACCTGCTCGTTTCGTCCATTCCCTCATTGACTGAACATTTCGTGTGTTGGGAGTTAGAAAGCCGTTGGTTTGCCGTAATAGGGGGACATTTGGCCGACGGTTCTCGGCGATTACGCCGCTCGGAATCGCGCACGGACAAGCTCGCCTCGGCGGTTTGTACCGTACGAGATCCGTCGAGGGTGGAATACCCCGGTAGTTGGATCACGTGGGTATTTAGGTACATTGAAGATTGGCAATCGACCCTACCCCACGTGATCTGCCGATTGGCGTATTTCGGTTCTTGTACAAGGACCCGTCGCTCGGAGTTATCCGGGCGGCGATCTATATTCCGGGCGATCGTTCGGGTCGACTCGACTTGCGGTCCGTTCAGAGCGGTCGGTTGGCGGCGACCCCTCCGGCCTGTAACAATATAACACGTATTCAAGAAAAAGTATTTAAACAATGGCCGTATTGTGCCCTCCATATTTAGTCAAATATGGCCACCATCCTTTTTTCTTGAAAAATTTTCAAACAAACAATGACTGAAATGGATTACTTGTATCTGAAGACATCTAAAAAGACATTTTATTCATGTTTCTATCTGGTCTTGCACTGAAAATATGACGATTTATGGATTTTGACGAGTCCATGGCAGCCATTTTGGGTTCTGCACCATTCAATTGGACTGATTTTTTGGAGCATGAGGTTTTTTCATGTATTTTTTGGCGCTTTTGTCAATCTTGCAATGATTTTTTCGCGAAGCCACCTGACAATACTCTCAACTAGTGGGCCCGTTGGTCCGATGGACCAAATTTTCATTGATCTTCACAGCCTTGTTGCATACCCTCCTGCTGTACTGCTTGAGCATGAGCTTGCCTTTCACCAAGCCCAGATGTGCTCGGGGGTAGTGCGGGAATATGTTCGTTATTATTAATGCCATATGATAGAACAATTCTTATTATTGTTGCAAATATTATTCGTGTTAATTAATATATGCTTTGTTGCAATGTTATCATTGTTTTTGTTTTATATATTTTGAAATTAGAATGCCATGCCGTGGTAGAAGGACATATGAAGCTGCTTTATTTTTTTTGGCAACAAGCTTCATATCTAATGCCTAACGAAGGTGTATACCTCAACATGGAGTGCATTTAAAACATGGGAATGCCAACGGTTTTTTTTTTTTAGTGTCGTCGAGTCTTAAAGGGTCTCCAGGATCTCCAGTCTTGGAGGACTTTTGGGTATTTTGGGTCATCTGGGACTTTTGGGTCATTGTGAACTTTTTGGGACTTCTGGATCCTTGGGAACTTTTGGGGTTCTTGGGGACATTTGGGTCCTCAGGGACTTTTTGGGACCTTTGGGTCCTCAAGGACTTTTGGGATTTTACAATCTTTGTGGACTTTTGAGTCCTTGTGGACTTTTGGGACTTTTAGGTCCTTGGGGACTTTTGGGACTTTTGGGTCTTCAGGGAATTTTGGGCCTCAGGGACTTTTGGGACTTATGGGTCCTTGGGGACTTTTGGAACTTTTAGGTCATCCAGGAATTTTTGGGACTTTTGGGTCTTTGGGGACTTTTTGGAACCATTGGGTCCTCAAGGACTTTTGAGACTTTTGGGTCCTCAGGGACTTTTAGGTCCTCAGGCACCTTTGGGTCCTCAGGGACTTTTGGGTCATCCAGGACTTTTTGGGACTTTTTGGGTACTCATGAACTTTTGGGTCCTCAGGGACTTTTTGGGACCTTTGGGTCCTCAGGAACTTTTGGGTCTTCAGGATATTTTGGGTCCTCCTGGTCCTCTGTATCTTTTTGGTCTTTTGGTTCTGTGGAAACTGAATTATTAATTAAATGTAAAAATGCAATTGATAATAATGTAAAATGCAAAATTAACTTTGTTTAGTGCTTTGAAAAGAATTTCAAAAATATATGCTGGGAAAACTAGGAGAGGGCAGAATACACACATTCCTCTGAAGCTGTAAACAACCTTGCAAAACCTTATCGACCTGATGACCATCTGAACCCACAATATCTCCTCCCTCCACACCCTTTCCTTGGGCTATAAGCAAGCTCCAAAACAGACCAATTATCCTTCTATGTTGCAATTTTAAAGTTCACAAAGTGCCATCTGTTCTCAAGACACACCCTGGTGAAACTGCATATATACGTACAATATTCAATGGAGAGTGAAGTCTTAGACTCGCAATATCCTTGAGAGTCTAGCCTTCCTTCTGTGCACAGGAGTGTCTTTATTTTACTGGAATAAACGGCTTGCATGTGAACTTACTTTTTACTGTCTTGAGGTAGCAGGAAAATCTGCTTCCACAGTTTGGCGACGAGGATCGGATCGACAGCCTCCAGCCACGGAGAAGGGTTCTGCCTGTCGTGAGTGAACGCCAACAAGCCAAAAGTGAGAAATCCCTGCTGGAATACGTGGTTCTCCCAGGTGGACGAGCTCTCCACGGAGGGTTGAGCAGTTTCGAACTGAGATTAAGAGAAAAAAGGTAAGCATATATGCAAGGCTGTTTGTTGGGTAAAATAGAAGACATTTATTTATTTTGTTTTAATTTGGGGTTTTTTGATTATTATTTATTTATTTCTGTTTTTTTAAGAAAATAAGGAGTCTAAGACAGGATAACATCTGGTATGTTTTGATAAAAGCGCCGAGTCAAAGTAGAGGGCGGAGGCGTTGCGCAGACGGGAGATTGCCAAGTTATATAAAACAGTGAGAGGCGCTGTGTACAGAAAGATTGTCGCCGAGTCTGGCAGGGCGGAGAGGGGAGAGGATTAGTGTCACCAAGTCAAGAGGGCAGAAAGGTGTAAAAATTATCGCCAAGTCGAGAAGGGCGGGGAGGCGAGGAGGGCCAGAAGGGCTAGTAACAAGGGCACTTTATTGCCAAAGGTTACGAAAGTCGGGGGCCAGAAGGTTTAATCACTGTAAAAAAAACGAGAAAGGAATGCTGACGAGTGTTCGGAGCAATTTAGAGGGGAACGCTGGAAAGTGTTCGGAGCGGATTAGGAAAAGGAGCGCTGATAAGTGCTCGTAGCGATTTAAATAAATAAATAAATAAGTGGGAACGCTGACGAGTATTCGATGGGAAATTAACATCAGAAGGGTGGGGGCGAGGATGCGCCCGCCTTAGGGTCAAAGGCCGAGTACATGAACAAAACCTACGGGTCGAGTTCTTCAAAGGATTTAAAAATATGGGCAGAGTGGACCGAGAAACAAAAGTTGAATTTTCCGGAAGAAGGGACGTTTCATCGAGGGAGAATCGAGAATTTGAGAAGGGAATTAAACAAGAGAGAAAAAGATAAAACCACTCAAAAACTAGTGGACTGGAAAATCTTTGGTAGATGGGTTGAGGAGAGCCTGAAAAGAGAGGAGCAAGCAAAAAGCGCGAGTATAAGAGAAAGTTTGAAAAACACACAAGCAGAAGAAGTGCAGAAAATATTGCCGGCGATAGCTCCGTGCTCGCCACAAGGCGCATGGGGAGGAAATATTCAAATGTCAGCACGTGAAGTAGGCGAAAGTGAGACGAGAGGTACGAGTACGAATGTGGCCTTTAAGGCCGCTGCGAGCCCGTACAAGTCAGTAATTATGGAAATGCAGGAAATAATTGAAGAAAACAAGCCAGCCGAGATGGAACCCGAAAAAGCATGCCCGATAATGGAACAAAGAATGATAAACCCAAGAACGGATCGACACCAAAATTAATTCATTAATCGCACATGGAACCAGAGTGGTTTACAAGCCATGAAAATGCAAATGAAAGATTATGATAATCCAGAAGGATTCGTGGAACAAATATTGTATTATATAAATTCGAATAAAGCTAACCACGACGATGTTATCAGATTGATGACGACCGTACTGCCTGTCAAAATATGGCGAAAGACAAAAGAATTGGCCGCGTGGGCGGATGTTGCACCAACAAGACCAACAAACACTCGGGGTGGGGCGTGGCCGTGATACTGGACGAGCTATTGACTAATTTGTTAGTGGAAGGACTGCTGCCAACGCTGTCGAAGCAAATAAAACTTGTTAAAATCGGATGGGAAGGCGAACCGCCAGCTCAGATACTCGCAGCAGCAAAACATTGCTACAAAGCAGCAGCAAAATAAGAAACTATGAAAGTGGAGAATTTGCAAATGTTGATAATGGAAGATTATAAACGAAAACTGCGAAAAGAGAAACGAGAAGAAGAAGATCGGTGGGATTCAGATGACTGATCGTGATACCAAAGAAATGTGGAAGTGCCAACAGCCCCACGTGCGAGCCTAGCAGAAGACTCTGATGATGATGCAAGACCTTTCCCCCCCGCACCGAGCCGAAATGGAACACAAAGCCGAAATGGAGATGTGCGAAAAAGAATACGAGAGCGCCCCCTCGTGGGCCGTTTCCAAATGCAAATGCTTGTTACATGTGTGGGAAGATTGGACATTGGAAAAAAAACACTGTCCGCGCAACCGAAGGCCGAATAGGGATTCTGAAGTACGGTACAGAGAGTGGGTGGGGAGACAACAAGAGAAACGCCATTGACAGTACGAGAGCGAGTTAACCTCCACACTCCCGTTGTTAACAGCGACCCCTTCAGATGAACCCACTTTAAATTTGAAGATCAATGGGAAAAATGTTTCATTTTTAGTCGATACGGGAACTACCCGCTCGAAAATTAAAAAGAACATTATGCCCACTGTACCTTTATCACACGAGTGTGCAAACGTGGTTGGAATAACTGGTATAGTTGATAAGATTCCAATAACACAAAGCCTGACGGTCGAATATGGACTTCTAGAAGCACATCATGCTTTTTTACTAGCAGCAAATTCACCTGTAAATTTATTGGGACGTGATTTGCTTTGTCGCTTGGAATGTACAGGAAAATGCTCGGAAAATGGGGTGTATTTAAATATTCCAGAGAACAAAGAAACCGAGACCTTGGAAATGCTATCATGATCGATCGGACCTGCCGTGTACCGGTGGCGAATACATGAAGGAAATGTCCTGGAGATGACTAAGCAGAATTTGGCAGAGTTAAAAACGATTCCCGATATAGAAGAGTGGGTAGAGCATCATGATGAAAATACGGAACGAATCCATGATCTGTACAGCATTTTATGACGTTTCGGGAGAGGATGTGAATTATGCAAATGAAGTACAGAATGTGCTCGGTATGGAATTCAATATCGCAACCTCTGATCTTTGGATTGGTAAGGATTGGGTTAGAGGTAGAATTTCCTCAACAACAATGCGATTCGATGTACCAATCCATGAATATAATGCCGCATGTTGCATTAATTGTTGCGAAAGAACACAGAGCGAAGGAGATTGGGCCGATGATTACACGATTTTAAAAAGATCTACCGAGACAGTATATATGTCAGGTATGGGGCAGAAATCTGTATCGTATGGAAGGAAACAAAGGGTACATGTGGAAACAGCCCCGCACGGACTCTTTGGCTGTTTTTGAGCGGATAAATAACTTACCGTGTGGAGAAATGTTATCAATGGAGGAAAAAGAGGACTTGTTGGCACAAGTACCCAAGGAATTATGGACTACACACCCAAATGAGGTAGGAAGAATGAAAAATGCAGAGCCAGTGCATATTATGGTGGATAAAACCAAGCCTCTACCCAGTGTCAAACAGTACCCTCTACGTGAAGAGGCCAGAAGAGGAATTGCTCCAGTGATTGCGACACTACTTGAGCAGGGGGTAATTAGAGAGACTGTCAGCGAGTGCAACACACCAATCTTGCCTGTAAGGAAGCCAGGTGAGCAGACGTGAGGATTTGTACAAGACCTAAGGGCGATTAACAAATGCACAGTGTCAATCCATCCTGTGGTACCAAATCCAGTGACTATATTGCTATATTGTCATCAATTCCATCCAATGCAGTGTGTTACACCACAATTGACCTGAGTAGTGCATACTTTTCGATACCCATCCATGAGGATTCACAGAACCTGTTTGCTTTTACCTATAAAGGGGTACAGTACACTTGGACGGTGCTGCCACAGGGCTTTGCGGATAGCCCTACATTGTTCTCGCGAGCACTCCACAAGGATTTGAATGACGTAGTACTTACTGAAGGATCTACTTTGGTACAGTATGTAGATGATTTGTTGATTTGTTCGACATCAGAGGATAATTGCAAGAAGGACACCTTAACCCTTTTAAGAGCACTAGCTGCAAAAGGCCATAAGGTGCCAAAGGCCAAATTACAACTGTGCGAGACCAAGGTAACATACCTAGGACATGTATTGAGTGGAACCTCAAGAAGATTGTCAAATGACAGGGTGCAGGCTATTCTGAACATTCCGAAACCCAAAACAAAGAAAGAAATGAGAAGTTTCTTGGGAATGGCTGGATACTGTAGACAATGGGTACCTGATTATGCAGTACTGGTCAGACCACTGTTGGACATGATGCTGGACAAAGCACCAGAGCCAATGGAGTGGACACAGCAAGCAGAAGAAAACTTTGGCAAGGTCAAAACAGCTCTGACAACAACACCAGCCTTAAGTTTACCTGATTATGACAAGATGTTTTATTTATACACCCATGAGAGAGATGGATTTGCACAAGCAGGACTGACACAGCAGCATGGTGACAAAATACGTCCATTAGCATATTACAGCACAAAACTAGACCCTGTGGAGTAAGGATTTCCACCATTGTGAGCAGTAGCTGCTGCCTCATATGCTGTACAGACAACAAGTCAGATTGTGATGACATCACCTTTAGTGCTGCGAGTACCACACTGTGTTAGTTCTGTATTGCTAAAAGCAAAAACGCAACACCTATCAGCAGTAAGGACAATGACATATGACCTAGTGTTGATTCAAGCAAAAAATGTGGTAATCGAAAGATGTCCGACACTGAACATAGCATCCTTAATGCCAACTGCTGATGATGGGGAGGAACATAATTGCGAAGAAGTAATGCCAAGAACTGCTACTTCCCAGACAGACTTAAAGGACATCCAGCTGCAAAACCCCAAAATTATAGTATTTGTAGATGGCTCATCAACAAAAGCAGCAGACGGGTCATTACTATCAGGGTATGCATTGTGCTCTGAAAGTGACATCTTGGAAAGTGGTAAGCTACCACAACATTATTCCGCACAACAGGCAGAACTATGTGCGCTAATTGCAGCATGCAATCTAACCGAGAATAGAAACATAACAATATATACAGATTCCCAATATGCGTACGAGGTGGCACACGATATAGGAGCACTGTGGAAAATAAGGGGGTATATAACATCACAAGGCACACCAGTCAAAAATGGTAAATTGATAGCAGAACTGTTAGAGCTATTCACTTACCAAAACAAATAGCAATAGTAAAATGCTGAGCACATACAAAGCAAAGAGATATGGTCTCAAAAGGAAATGCTTTCGCTGAGTCAGCAGCAAAACAAGCAGCAAAATCACAACAAATAGCGAATATGCTCATCAAAGAGAAAAATGAAGAAAAGGCGCCAACTATTGACGACATTGCAGCACTACAGGAGGCAGCTGAGGCAATTGAAAAAGCCAAGTGGGAGAAAATAGGTTGCTGTTATAACACAGAAACAAAACTTTGGGTCTCAAAGGAGGGTAAGGCGGTTGCCCCAAAAGAGCTTTTACCGTGGCTTGCTCGTTTAGCTCACGGAAGTGGCCACATGAGCAAAAGGGGAATGCAGAAGGAGGTGCTACGAACATGGCACGTTCCAGGATTTGCAGCTGTAGCAGAAAATTTTTGTAGGAGCTGCACGTATTGTCAACATCATAATGTTGGTTAAGTGCTTAAACAACCAAAAGGAGCTCATCCTCTATCCTGGGGGCCTTTCGTCCGTATTCAAATGGACTTTGTAACCATGCCAAAATGCTGTAATTACCGCTACATTTTGGTAGTGGTCAATATGTTCACCAAATGGATTGAGGCATATCCATGCAGAACATGTGATGCAAGGACAGTGGCAAAGCTTTTGCTCAAAGAGTACATTTGCAGGTATGGGATACCTTACAAAATATCCAGTGATAAAGGATCACATTTTACATCGGATATTACCAAGGAACTCTGCAGAGGTTTGCAAATCAAACAACGCTTCCACTGTCCGTATCATCCTGAGTCAGCAGAGCAAGTAGAACGTCAGAATGGCATACTTAAAAACAAACTTGCCAAAATATGTGATGAAACGGGTTTGAAATGGCCAGAGGCTATTCCTCTGGCACTGATGTCAATGAGTTCAACGGTAAACAGGCGCAGCGGATTGTCCCCACATGAAACACTGATGGGGAGACTGATGCGAGTACCGGTAACCACCCCATTAACCCTAAAACAGATGGACATACACATGATGGATGAGACAATGATTAACTTTTGTGTTGCCTTAACAAAGGTTGTCAAAGAATTCCACTCGCAGGTCAAACAAGCGCTACCAGAACCAGCTGCGGAGGAACATCATGACATCCAGCCGGGTGACTGGGTGTACATCAAGGTGTTAAAGCGGAAAAACACACTGAAGGCATGTTGGACAGGACCCTACCAGGTATTATTGGTCACCAACACAGCTGTCAAGTGCAAAGGTAAACAATCATGGACTCACGCATCTCACTGCAAAAGAGCATACAGCAAGCCATAAAGAGAAGAAAGGAAATCCGCAAGTGGGAAGAATGTTACCGGAGGTTTATGACATATATATATATATATATATATATATATATATATATATATATATATATATCAGTGCTTTTGACTAGCATGTGCATAATTGTGACAATATGAATGATAACAGGCAGTGAGGGCATTATGAGAATGCCATGGAGAGCAGAATATTTGGTAGGTCGAGAGCAGGGGAAACAAGAAAAGGGTTGTCATTGGAAACACAGGGCAGAAGAAGGTCAACATCGGGATCAATTGCATGAGAGAGGCGTGTATGGGACAAATACTTATTTGACCCTTCCATATAATTATGCACCCTGTGTCACACGGGATGAAGGGGACGTAGACACTGTACGCCTGAAACGAGGCATAGTGTTACATAAAGGAATAACTGGACATCCATTGAACACCTTTTTAGCAATATCTTTACAACATGCTAAAAGTATGAACAAAAGCAAATGTTGGGTTTGCTCACAGCTCCCCCTTTCGGCAGTCCCATTTTCAGGGGAAGTTATATGCGGATACTTAGTCCATAGACAAGATAGACCAAATTTAACTTAAGTAAGAAAGACACCAGGATCAGTGCAAGGGAGAATAACAGACATAAGGAGAAATTGGGAAAAAGGGGGATACAATTGTACGGACTATGAGCATTGGTATTACCCCAAGTTTAGGACTCTTAAAAAGCTTGTCGTGATTGCGACACTTGTTGAGGTAAAAATAACAGACTATGAGGGATTGAAAAAGGGGAAAGGATTAGAAAGGTACCCTCCACATTTTCAACTTATGCACAAACAAGTTGGCCTGATTTGCTGAGTCAGAAGATGGGGTACTGGACTTTATTTGGGAAATTCAATATGTCAATATTATTCTGAACATGGTAAGGAAATTATAACCGCTAAAGGACGAATTAACAGGACAATCATACCTGTAAAAATACGAGTGAATAACCTGTTGGAACCTCAGGCATCTTTGAATGGTACTTACTTTGTGTACGGATATGGGGCATACTCATGGTTGCCAGTGGGATGGACAGGATCGTGCTATTTGGGATATGTAATACCCAGAATTCGTATTCTTGACCAATCACCTTTCATGCTACAGAATAAACAAAAAAGATCTATTTCAGAAACTGAACGATTTTTCATGATAGCCTTTCCATTTTATGGCGTTGGGAAAGCTGCTAGAGAAATCATTAACTTGGCAGCCTCTCTAGAGAAGCTTGCGAATGAAACTGCTGAGGGTTTTACCAAAGTAAATGCTGAAATGATTGCCATACGGACAGTAGCTATGCAGAATCGTATCACCCTTGATGTCCTATTGGCTGCACAGGGAGGCACATGTGCAGTAATAGAGTCAGAATGTTGTACCTATATCCCCAATAACTCAGAAGAAATTGACAATCTGGCTGGGAAGATTAAAGCAGAAGGCGCCAAATATCATGATTATAATAAGGGATGGAACTTCGGGTCATGGTTGGAGAAGGTGTTTGGTGGATGGGGAGCATGGATACTCCACATATTGTTCGTTAGACTGATGATGTTCATTGCTATTGTTGTCATCATAGCATGCATAAGAGCAATAATCAGGGTATGTGTGAGAAAATTTTCCACAGTAACAACAATGGTGGCAAATGAAGTTTCCCTGGACCAACCATCTCTGAGCAGCTATGGTGACCCTGAAGATCCAGAAGATCCAGAAAACCCAGAAAATGAAGAACCTAGTATAAAATTGAATCGAGATACTGTGACGGTGGAATCTTATGGAAAACATGAAAGTACAGACACTTGTGCTTTGGGATGACAAAACCTTTGAAAATAAATCAACAATTGTTGCAAGAACAAAACAAATGGATGATGTGATGAAGAGTATGTGAATAATAGAGATATTTAAACAAAGGGGAAAGAATTCTAGCAACTTGCTCTGATAAAACCTGATATATAATTGAAAAAGGCAATTGCCAATTGATATATGTCGGTGTCACAGGGTTCTTTCCTTCCAAAATCGCCTGGGCGCCCCAACTCTGTGGGTGGGGAGGTGGCGGCCCCCTTTGGGGTTGCATCCACTCGCAAGTGTGTTAGCCTACCACAGAGCACAAGTTTGGGTAATGCGGTTGGAACGAGCCTGCCGCGAGCCGACGACAAATTTAGATTTTTAACAGGTTTGTTCTTACAGAACAAATCATTAGCTTGTTCTGTTTGAACAAAAGGGGGAAACTGTGGAAGAAGAGAGATTGAAACATTTCTGACACGTCACCGGGCACGACATGTGCATCTCAACACAGTACCCCAAGACTATCATGCATGCATCATCAATTTTATTATTATTATTATAACAGGTATTCAAATGATGCTCCGAGGAGACCATCCATTTATTATGTTAGCAACGTACAGTGTTCAAAGCCAAAACAGCATACAAAGTTTTGAAACAGTGAGAAGCCATTTCAAAGAGATTCGTGACTTGGGTTTTTATCAGCACCAAACCACGAACAGCCAGGCTGCTTTAACTCTCTGCCTGAAGTTTCTTTAGTTATTAAAATATCATTTTCAATTCAGATTTTCACTAAAATGTGAATTCACAACACACACACAACACCACACACACACACACACACACACAACCACACACACACACACCACACACACACACACACACACACACACTCAATCCGGTAAAAAAACTAACGCACAAACGACATCCGCCCCAGCACTTAAATTAGCAGCACGTGCAGTCAGTCATCATCGTTTTTCCTCTGGAATCGGTGTGCGCATTTCACCTCATCCAAAGTCTTCACAATCTCGATGACGACCAATCTCTATCTCCATTTTCCGTCACACATGCATTCCCACAAGCTTTAAAGCCAAATCCCAATAGAGCACGTTTCATTGCAGTGAAATCTATTGGATTCGACAAGTTCCATTTCTCCACTCACTCAGCAACACATGCATCTCAATGCAAATCACCAGCACGCTCCAGCCGGTCAATCGTCTCCTGCACCTACAAAAGGTTTCGTGCAGATCATTGCATTTACAAATCCGTAACACCTCCACACAATACAATACAACAAACAGAAATACAAACAGGTAACTCAACGAATATTCATCACTTATCTATTTCCCACTTAGCCATTGTCCTTGCTCGTTTACCTTGCCCATTTACCCTGCAACAATTGCTTGCACGTTCTGGCCTCCTGGGTAATCTCCACTGGAAACGCACCTGCAGTGCCCTCTCTGCACTCCACGACCTTGTCACCAAGAGGAACTTTCTCTCTCTGCTCCTCGTCGAGCCTCTTCTTGCACTGTGCCATCATCTCCCTCTGCGCCCGCTTCTTTGTCCTCGAGCGGCTGCGCCATCGGAGCTATGCTATCTGGCCATCTATCTGACTCCTCTTCTCAGCACTTCTCAGGAAAAGTAATCTACTATTCATAGTTCAAACGCACCAATTTGCTCTCTCTCACAGAAACACTCAATGCTCAAAAATACAATAAATGCTGCTCTAAATGCTGCCAGCACTTTTCTAAAACAACTATAGTACTTATCGTTTGCTTAAAACGGACTCTCTCCGCAGGATCCTCTTCTTTCTATCAATAAAATTCTCTGACATGTACTTTCCTTTGTTCTCGATGTACGTTACCCTTAAGAACAGCCCCGCCATCAGAGGGAAATGGCGAACGCTCTCCGCTTACCATGCTCAAGCGATTGCCGTCCCTCCAGACCATGGACTGCCTTCAGGGAGTTAGTACATCCCGGAGAGCCCCCATTTGTGTGGAATTTATTTGATAACGTTTTATTTGTTTATCACTTTTAATTAACCGTTTAACCGACTCGATGTAAATCCTGTTATTCAAATGAAAGACACTGATTAATTCACTACCACAACGTGAAAGTACATCACATCAGAGAGTTTTATTTTTACTTGGAAGCCAAGAGTACAACCCACTGTGGTGGTATACATACACACGTGCTTGCACTCTAACAATATTACAATTTCTGATATTTATAATGCTTTGCTGGATAGGTGAGGGGCTGTTAAACCTTAAACAAAGAACTCAACTGCATACGTGTCTTCTAGGTGAAAAGCAAATGATGTAATCATAACAAAAGTTACTGTTATCAACCAGTCACTTTGTTTCCATAGCAAGACATTCCTTTTATCAACATTTAGGGCAAAAGACTCTTGGCTAAAGGGAAGCATCACTGACAGCCAATTCGACTTGTAGCATAAAATTAAATTTTTAAACACCAGCAACGATTACAATTTAGAGTACATTAATATAATTATTTTCTTCCACAAGGTCGATAAGGTTTTGCAAGGTTGTTTACAGCTTCAGAGGAATGTGTGTATTCTGCCCTCTCCTAGTTTTTCAGCATATATTTATTAAATTCTTTTCAAAGCATGAAACGAAGTTAATTTTGCATTTTATATTATTATCAATTGCATTTTTACATTTAATTAATAATTCGCGT
>CM068955.1:72035311-72045591 GCA_035128595.1 Eptatretus atami | reverse complement strand
ACAGATGGACTTTGTGAACTTTAAAGAGCAGGTTTTGGGTCGCTGATGACCGCATGATTCGAAGGTTGTAATCACATTAATAATCGTTGGGCAATTATTTTCTTACATTTGAAACTCAAAATATGCTAAAATTAACTTTTAAGTCAAAACTTTTGTCAGTGATCGAAAAACAGACCGGAAGTTACCGAAGATACTATGACGTCACGTTCTCCAAAAACTTCGTGAACATTTGGAAACAGCATGTGAACAATGCGAGATGCGAATCAGAGAGTGATTTCAGCGGCGATGAAATTGAGTGTTTCATTCCGATATTGCCAAGAATGAGTCGGAGGATGATGGAAATTTATACTATGGAGTTTCTGGCCCTGAGCCATATAAATTTGAGCCACTTGCAAGTGCCAGAAAACGGCATATTTCGTGTACAAGTGCAGGACTGACTGCCTGGCAGTTCACACTGACAGATTGGTTTGTAGATTTTCATTTTCTTGTTCGATGCATAAATAATGTAAAGTTGATTCGTCTGTGACTTGATATAAATTTTTTTAACCTCTAGTCACTCAAGAGTCAGAATAGAATGAATCAATAATGGACCCAAATATATTATACACCGTAGCCTTGGCGTTGAAGTCTTTCTGACAGCTGAGCTGACCTCAGCGAAAGTGAACAGTTAGAACAAACCCCAACCTTTAAGAGACTGTTGTAGCATATAAATACCAAAACATGTTTAGCCTCATTGGGAAATATTCTACCAAATTAAGAAAAAAAGTGGAAAATTAATCAATTTTTTATAATTGAAATGAAATAGCCCAATTTGCTGATGCTGTTTAAAAAGTAATTTAATCAACAATAAGTTGATTGTTGAGAAATTTTTTCATGCTTGTGTTTTTCAGAAGGTTTATTTATGTGTTTTTCCATGTACTCTTTAACAATACATTTCAAGGCTTTTCTCACTTAAACTCAACAATTGATTCTGTGACAGAGCAGTATCTGGAGAACTTGTCAACCAACAACTCATATTCACAGAGTGGTGATCAGATGTGTTTAGCCTTCATAATCCTCGGCTGTGAAATGTCACCACAAATGACAAGTCTATCCAAAAGGGTCCTCTTTACCCATTTTATTTGGGGGAAAATTTGCCTGTTTTGCTTGTACAAATCTTATCCACTGCCGGCGAATGTTTGATTCCTTCGGGAACGGTGGGGAGCGATTACCCGTTTTCCAGCCATTTTCGCAAAACATGACGACACATGTACGAGGCATGATGTACAATATCCAAATAAACTTTGTTTACAATAATTCAAAATAAAAAAGGATAATATAGACAGTTGCAAGCTCAAAAAAAGCGAAAGAACAGCCCGCTGAACTGGACACTTCTTCAATGAGCGAGTGAGCGTCCGCTTTGTTTTGGAGAACGTGACGTACCATCCATATATGGCACACGGCTGTTTTTTTTTAACAGCCTCGAGAAATAACAACTTCGGAGTTAATTTCATTAATCTTCCCAATAGTTAGGCAACCATAATAGTTTGCATCGAACTATTTAATGCACATATATCATGTTGAAAAATTTTAGAACATGTTTGGTGACCCGCAACCTGCTCTTTAAAATTGCAACATAAAAGGATAATTGGTCTGTTTGGAGCTTGCTTATAGCCCAAGGAAAGGGTGTAGTGGGTGGGGGAGATATTGTCGGTTCAGATGGTCATCAGGTTGTTGTGGAATTTTGTTACACATGTGGTTTGACTTGTTTTATTACTTTAATTAACCGTTTAACCGACTCGATGTAATCCTGTGATTCAAATGAAAGACACCGATTAATTCACTACCACAACGTGAAAGTACATCACATCAGAGAGTTTTATTTTACTTGGAAGCCAAGGAGTACAACCCCTGTGGTGGTATACATCCACACGTGCTTGCACTCTAACAAGATTACAATTTCTGGTATTTATAATGCTTTGCTGGGATAGTGGAGGGGCTGTTAACCTTAAACAAAGAACTCCAACTGCAATACGTGTCTTCTAGGTGAAAAGCAAATGATGTAATCATAACAAAAGTTACTGTTATCAACCAGTTCACTTTGTTCCATAGCAAGACATTCCTTTATCAACATTTAGGGCAAAAGACTCTTGGCTCAAGGGAAGCATCACTGACAGCCAATTCGACTTATAGCATAAAATTACATTTATAAAACACCAGCAACGATTACAATTTAGAGTACATTAATATATTATTTTCTTCCACAATTCCCCCTTTTTCCTTATAAGGAAAATTTAGAATAATTATATTACACATGATCACCATACCCGTTCCTGGAGAGGGAAAAGATATCTGTTACACAAGTTCAGTCAACAATGGCAGCGAGTACTCATATCAGAAGAATGCTGGATAACGACCATTTCAATAGTGTCCCAGTCAGGTGAGTGAGTTTCCATTTAATTAATGGCCTGTTCATCAGCATGTGTCACACAATAAAAGACATGCTACCCAAAGTCAGAAGATAAACAGGTCAGGGTAGATAGCGCACCCAACGGGAAACACAGTCGAAGCACTCCTTGAGCTGAAGAGAAGGTAGATCTTGGCAGGTGCGAGCTTGGGACCACACTGGGTTGAAGCTTGGGCCCGACACTGGGTTGAAGGAGACGAAAAGGACTTGAGTGGTAAACAGAGATCCAACCCCAACAGAGTTTGGGCTTCGTAGCAGCGGTTTGTGCAATCAGGTTTGATTCATCAAATGAGCTGTGCACTGTGAATGCAGCCGCGATGGCAGAACGAGCCCCACCCGCACCATTGAACACATGTTGCAGAGGACTCGCCGTGTGGACCTTCAGGGCCTTCGTTGTGCATTGAAGCAACCACAGCAAGTTCACGATGTATTTGCAGAGCGGCAATCGAGAGTGTGGTTGAGGCATTCCTCCAGGCAGGCACCACACAAACGGTGACGTTAAGACTTGCTTTGCACATGTGGTTTGACTTGTCCAACCTTCTCCTCAGTGGGTTTTTTTTCTCACCACCTTGCTTCATCCTCAGGAAGGGGTATTTCATGATTACATGTTGAATGCCCAATCACCCAAATCTGGGTTCCCCATTGTCCAATCTTTCGTGGAAGTTCTTTCCAAAGCTTCACTAGACGAAATCGTACATTGCATGGTTCAACTGCTCTCAACACTCCGAAACAAACAAAATCGTACATTTCATGGTTCAACTGCTCTCAACACTCCGAAACAAACAAATCAAGGTTAACATCAATTAAACATGCCATCAGTAAACGTCATGAGCTCTGTATTTCAACAAGACTGACAAAGGTTCTTGCAGAAGCATTCAACTTGCATTATATGTCATATCAATATTTATTCCTTTCCTTATTATTTCCCTAAATGACATGCTAAAATATACAGAAATCTCAGTTGTATGTATACTCAAAACATTCATCTCATTTGCTATTTCCATGTAGAAAGGGCAACAGTCTTTATCAGGGTTCCAATTTGCAATCAATAATTCTTTCTACAAAAAATATTCCATCATCTATACAAAAATATAAAAGTAAGCTACTTCTTTCAAGTACTGAATCCAAAGCGATTTGATTTTGCACAGTTACCATTTAACATTCATACCTGCCAAGCAATTTACAGTTTCATTCACAAGTAGTTCCAGAGCAACTGCCATTATATTATCTTGATTCAATCTCCAGTAACTTTTCTCTATCCTCAATTAACAGATTAACAAGGTCCTTAGGTAAAAGGATTCTCAATTGTAATCTCAAAACAAAAGTTTTTTTTTTTCAATATTGATATCACATGCAAACAGTTTAATCAATACCAAATGCTACATTATTTATTAACCTGATGAGCATCCATTTCTTTGTTTAACCAATGAAATGTCTCAGAAAAATAATGCTTAACCAATCTGTATCATCACTTCAGAATTCACTCAACATTTTAATCTCTGACATTGTCCATCTTGTCCATTTCTCTCTCTCAAAACAGCAACATGCTGCAATAACCAACTTCACATACACGAGCCATCTATCACTTCTCTGACCTTCAATTACGAATCCATTTTCCTTTATCAAAACAAATAAATACAGTTTAAACCCTGTTTTTTTTTTAACAGGTGTATAAAATGTCAAATCGTTGTGCAATAAACAAAATTCTAATCAAATTAAATATTTCATGAATGAATCTGACAATAGAGGCACGTATAAAGCCACCAGAGATGTTTTGCTTTCTGCTATTCGTGCCGGCAGCTGACCTTGGCAGACAAGCTTGCAGATCAAAAGACTTTATATTTTGCTAAGTGTGGGGCTTGTTACATTTCTTTGTCCTGTATTTTAACCCAATTTTCTTACTACCTGATGCACTTCGTTAACAGATCAATCATTATAAAAGTAACATGAATCATTCATCTATCAACTTTAACATTCTCAGACTAATAAAAACAGCACGCCTAGTTCAACGTCCATCCAAGGCATCATGCATTTTCTGTGAATGCCCTACGTGCTAAACACCATCAAATCATTTTAAATCATTCCAAATCACATTCTACATTTAGATCACATTTTTAAGTACAATGTTACAATTCAAATCAAAATCTTGGAAACATTTCTGACACGTCACCGGGCACGACATGTGCATCTCAACACAGTACCCCAAGACTATCATGCATGCATCATCAATTTTTATATTATTATTATAACAGGTATTCAAATGATGCTCCGAGGAGACCATCCATTTATTATGTATGCAACGTACAGTGTTCAAAGCCAAAACAGCATACAAAGTTTCTGGAACAGTGAGAAAGCCATTTCAAAGAGATTCGTGACCTTGGGTTTTATCAGCACCAAACCACGAACAGCCAGGCTGCTTTAACTCTCTGCCTGAAGTTTCTTTAGTTATTAAAATATCATTTTCAATTCAGATTTTCACTAAAATATGAATTCCACACACACACACACATAACACACACACACACACACACACACACACACACACACACACACACACACACACACACACACACACACACACACACACACACACACTCAATCCGGTAAAAAAACTAACGCACAAACGACATCCGCCCCACACTGTAAATTAGCAGCACGTGCAGTCAGTCATCATCGTTTTTCCTCTCTGAATCGGTGTGCGCATTTCACCTCATCCAAAGTCTTCACAATCTGCGATGACGATCAATCTCTATCTCCATTTTCCGTCACGCATGCATCCCACAAGCTTTGAAAGCCAAATCCCAATAGAGCACGTTTCATTGCAGTGAAATCTATTGGACTCGCACAAGTTCCATTTCTCCACTCACTCAGCACAACACATGCATCTCAATGCAAATCACCAGCTACGCTCCCAGCCGGTCAATCGTCTCCTGCACCCTACAAAAGGTTTCGTGCAGTCATTGCATTTACAAATCCGTAACACCTCCACACAATACAATACAACAAACCAGAAATACAAACAGGTAACTCAACGAATATTCATAACACTTATCTATTTCCCACTTAGCCATTGTCCTTGCTCGTTTACCTTGCCCATTTACCCTGCAACAATTGCTTGCACGATTCTGGCCTCCTGGGTAATCTCACATTGGAAACGCACCTCGCAGTGCCTCTTCTGCACTCCGACCTTGTCACAAGAGGAACTTTCTCTCTCTGCTCCTCGTCGAGCCTCTTCTTGCACTGTGCCATCATCTCCCTCTGCGCCCGCTTCTTCGTCCTCGAGCGGCTGCGCCATCGGAGCTATGCTATCTGGCCATCTATCTGACTCCTCTTCTCTCAGCACTTCTCAGGAAAAGAAAATTACTATTCATAGTTCAAACGCACCAAATTGCTTCGTCTCTCACAGAAACACTTCAATGCTCAAAAATACAATAAATGCTGCTCTAAAATGCTGCCCAGCACTTTTCTAAAACAACTATAGTACTTATCGTTTGCTTAAAACGGACTCTCTCCGCAGGATCCTCTTCTTTCTATCAATAAAATTCTCTGACATGTACTTTCCTTTGTTCTCGATGTACGTTACCCTTAAGAACAGCCCCGCCATCAGGGGGAAATGGCTGAACGCTCTCCGCTTACCATGCTCAAGCGATTGCCGTCCCTCCAGACCATGGACTGCCTTCAGGGAGTTAGTACATCCCGGAGAGCCCCCATTTGTGTGGGAATTTATTTGATAACGTTTATTTTGTTTTATCACTTTTAATTAACCGTTTAACCGACTCGATGTAAATCCTGTTATTCAAATGAAAGACACTGATTAATTCACTACCACAACGTGAAAGTACATCACATCAGAGAGTTTTATTTTTACTTGGAAGCCAAGGAGTACAACCACTGTGGTGGTATACATAACAACGTGCTTGCACTCTAACAATATTACAATTTCTGATATTTATAATGCTTTGCTGGGATAGTGGAGGGCTGTTAAACTTAAACAAAGAACTCCAACTGCAGTACGTGTCTTCTAGGTGAAAAGCAAATGATGTATCATAACAAATAACAAAAGTTATCTAAACTCTGTTCAATACCAATATCTCAAAATAAGAGATGAAACAGTCTATTTTTTATCCTTTATCTTATATCTCTCTCTTCTCAAGACACACCCTGGTGAAACTGCAAATATACGTACAATATTCAATGTAGAGTGAAGTCTTAGACTCGCAATATCATTGAGAGTCTAGTCTTCCTTCTGTGCACAGGAGTGTCTTTTTATTTTACTGGAATAAACCGCTTGCATGTGAACTTACTTTTTACTGTCTCGAGGTAGCAGGAAAATCTGCTTCCACAGTTCCTCAGGGACTTTTGAGTGTTTTGGATCTATTTGGGTCTTTGGGGTCCTTGGGGTCTTTTGGGTCCTTGTGGTCTT
Source organism: Eptatretus atami (assembly GCA_035128595.1). Taxonomy (NCBI): domain Eukaryota; kingdom Metazoa; phylum Chordata; class Myxini; order Myxiniformes; family Myxinidae; genus Eptatretus; species Eptatretus atami. The sequence continues at coordinate 72,038,722 of CM068955.1, read as the reverse complement.
TTGGATCTTTTGGGTCATCAAGGCTTGTGGGTCTTTTGGGTGTTATGGGTCTTTTGAGTCATCAGTGCTTGTGGGTCTTTTGGGTGTTCGGGGTCTTATGGGTGTTTTGGGTCATCGGGGCTTTTGGGTATTTTGGGTCTTTGGGGTCTTTTGGGTATTTTGGGTCTTTTGGGTGTTCAGGGTCTTCAGGGTCTTTTGGATATTTTGGGTTCTCCTGGTCATCTGTATCTTTTTGGTCTTTTAGTTCCTCAAGGACTTTTGGGTGTTTTGGGTCTTTTGATTCCTTGTGGTCTTTTGGATCAATTGGATATTTTGGGTCATCAGGGCTTGTGGGTCTTTTGGGTCTTCGGGGTCTTATGGGTGTTTTGGATCTTTTGGGTCATCGGGGCTTTTGTGTCTTTTGGGTATTTGGGGTCTTTTGGGTCTTTGGGTTCCTCTGCATCTTTTTGGTATTTTGGGTCTTTGGGGTCCTTGTGGTCTTTTGGGTCATCAGGGTCTTTTGGGTTTTTGGGGTCTTCGGGGTATTTTGGGTCCTCTGGGTCTTTTGGATCCTCGGGTCTTTTGGGTGGTTTTTTTTGGTCTTCTGGGTCTTCATGGTCTTTGGGGTGTTTTGGGTCATTTATTTTGGGTCCTGGGTCCTATTTTGGTATTTTAGGTACTCTGTGTCTTTTGGGTAGTTTTTGGTTCTTTTAGGTCATTGGGGATTTTGAGTCTTTGGGGTCTTTTGGGCAACTGACTTTAGTGGTCATGTGACGGCCTATGCAAATTCTGTTCAAACGTGGCTTCATGGCTTCACAGACAGCTCCACGGCTTCATGGATGGATGGCTTCACCATGTTTTTTGCCTTTATATAAATAGATAGAAGATAGATAGATATTAGAGAGTATGCTTACACTCTATTTCTTGGATGGCGTGAAAAAAAAATGTCGGTCCCACCCACTACATACAAAACTAGAGTCGGAGTATCTTCTCAAAAAAGTCGCTTAGGCTACAAATGAGAGCCTACCTGGTCTGTTCAGCTGATTGACTTGGCAGCGATCACTTTTCAGTTACTCCAGACCAGACAAAAGCAAATGACGAGGCAGCCATCACTTTTCAGTATTCCAGATCATGACAAAAGCAATTGACGAGGCAGCCATCACTTTTCAAGTACTCCAGACCATGACAAAAGCAAAAAAAAATAAAAAAAGCAAAAATCAGAGATCAGTCAAAACTGGCAAATCTTCTTCTCGTTCATCATAATAATAATAAATAAATAAATAAATAAAATTAATAATAACTAGAACTGCCACTTCACAACTGCTGGCAGTGATGACCGGGTATAAAGATGTCCGGCTTTGATACAACTCTGCTTTGATAGAACACGGGATTGACGAGTTACGGACTGAGCGACACACCAAACTCAATCTATTTATTACGTACGCAGTTAGCCCTTTTTCCTGAATACACCATCGGTATCAATTGAATTGGTGTTTAAATAATATGAACACGAAGTAATAAATGTTGACCCCATGGGTGCAGAGGGTAAACCAGGACTCAGCTGAGTCTAATGAGGCCCCACACGTCTCTCTACGGTGCAGGATTGATCAGTTATGGACCGAGTAACACGCCGCATTCAATCTATTCATTACGTACGCAGTTAGCCCTTTTTTCTGAATACATAGTCAGTATCAATTGAATTGGTGTTTAAATAACCTGAACACGAAGTAATAAATGTTGACACCATGGGTGCAGAGGGTAAACCGGGACTCAGCCGAGTCTAACGAGGCCCCACATGTCTCTCTACGACACGGGATTTACAAGTTATGGACCTTGTAACAGGCAACGTTCCATCTATTTATTATGTATGCAGGTGACCCTTTTTTCCTGGGGCCTTCGGGGGTATCAATTTTATTGATACTCCTCTACCCTAAAACCCATCCAGGCACAGCCAAGTGAGCCTTATTCAAAAAAAAAAGTTCTCAGATTCAAACAATAAAATAATTCCAGTTGTCAGACCATGTGGCTAATCTGGTTGAAATTTAAAATGTACATTCCACATGTGCACTAGATCAAAATTGTGAAGTTTTACATTGTTGATGAAGCGGTTCCAGAGAAAATATTATTTAATATTTTTCTTCAATCCAATATGGCTGCCTAATAACCATGTGACATCAATTATTCATGAACAAAATTGTATCCTCTAGTCTTGGGGAACATGTATGTGAAGTTTCCCCTTGATCTGACCAGCTGTTCTGGAGAAGAAGATTTTTGAAGGTTTTAGGGTAAATTCAATATGGCCACCAAACCATGTGACACATCAATTAGTCATTAACAAAATTGTACACCCATGTCTTGGGGAACACGTGTGTAAAATTTCACCTCAATCTATTCAGCAGTTTCGGAGAAGAAAATTTTAAAAACCTTAAAATTTTCAATCCAATATGGCTGATGAACCGCATAACCTAGGATTTCACAAATTTACATTCTGCCTCGAACTGGGTAGGGGATCATGCTTGTGAAGTTTTGTGTTAATGGGAGAAGGTGCATTTATCTATCTAAGATGGCTGCCAAACAATGCGACTTGTAACATCATAATTTTAACCATCCATGCAGCAATGGTGTTAGATGATACTTGCAAAGTTTTGCTTCGATAGGATAAGTGGTTCCAGAGAAAACATTATTTAATATATTTCTTCAATCCAATATGGCTGCCAAACCATGTGACCTATCAATTATTCATTAACAAACTTACACTGATGAGCCAAAACATTATGACCACTGACAGGTGAAGTGAATAACATTGATTATCTTGTTACAATGGCACCTGTCAAGGGGTGGGATATATTAGGCAGCAAGTGAATAGTCAATTCTTGAAGTTGATGTGTTGGATGCAGGAGAAATGGGCAGGAGTAAAGACCTGAGTGACTTTGACAAGGGCCAAATTGTTATGGCCAGACGACTGGGTGAGCGCATCTCTGAAACGGCAAGGCTTGTGGGATGCTCCCGGTCAGCAGTGGTGAGTACCTACCGACAGTGTTCCGAGGAGGGACAAACCACAAACCGGCGACGGGGTGTTGGGCGCCCAAGGCTCATTGATGTGCGAGGCAATGAAGGCTATCCCGTCTGGTCCGAACCGACAGAAGGTCTACTGTGGCACAAGTCACAGAAAATTTTAATGGTGGTCACGGAGAAATGTGTCACAATCCACATGCATCGCTCCCTGCTGCGTATGGGGATGCCGGAGCCGCAGACCGGTCAGAGTGCCCATGATGACCCCTGTCCACTGTCGAAAGCACGTACAATGGACATGCGAGCATCGGAACTGGACCTTGGAGCAGTGGAAGAAAGTCGCCTGGTCTGATGAGTCCCATTTTCTTTTAGATCACGTGGATGGCCGTGTACGTGTGCGCCGTTTACCTGGGGAAGTGA
>CM068955.1:72004878-72022190 GCA_035128595.1 Eptatretus atami | reverse complement strand
TTTTGTGTAAACATTTCACAGCCGAGGATTATGAAGGCATGAAACACATCTGAATCACCACTCTGTGAATATGTTGTGTGTGAGCAAGTTCTCCGCAGATGACTGCTCTGTCACAATCAATTGCTTGAGTTAAAAGGAGAAAAGCCTTGAAATGTATTTTTAAAAGTACAGTGGAAAAATACATTAAATAAACTTTTTGAAAAACACAGCATAAAAATTTCAACAAATCACTTGTGTTGAATTAAATTACTTTTTTTTACAGCATCAGCAAATTGGGCTATTTCATTTCAATTGTAAAAAATTGATCCAATTTCCACTTTTTTTCTAATTTGGTAGAATATTCCCATATGAGGGTAAACATGTTTTGTATTTTATGTCACAAAAGTCTCTTGAAAGTTGGGGTTTGTTCTAACTGTTCACTTTCGCTGAGGTCAGCTCAGCTTGTCAGAAAGACTTCAACGCCCAAAGCTACGTGTATAATAGTATTTGGGTCATTATTGATTCATTCTATTTGACTCTTGATGACATTAAGCAGCATTTCTTCATACTTTTTTACCCTTGTGGAACCTTGAATAGTTTTCATGTCATCAGGAACACCTGCATAAAAAATATATATATATCCATTATTAATAGTCTGCTCTTTTATTTTTATCGTTAAGTCAGCTGGTAAATATAATATTTTTTTTCGCGATACCTGGTTTTAAAGGAAAAATGGACCCCCTTTGTGTCAATATATTTGGCAATAAAAAAAAAAAAAACATACTGCTCGTTTATGAGACCTCACACGAGGTTTATTCACTATAAAAAAAAATAACTTCTTTTAAAGTCAAAAAAACAACAACACACCTCATGTAACTTGAATAAACAAAACTTAACAAATTAAGCTGAAGCAATAAAAGGTAACAGAGAACTAACTTAAAGAGAGAGAGAAGAACTTCGCGCTAGGAAGCACAGAAGATAGATGGACACCGTGCATGCGTCGTACTTGATCAGTCCACTCAATGATAAACATCCGCGCGTACAGACCGTTCCACTTAACCAGTGAGGGCGTTTCAACACTGGCGCCATTTTCGACTCTTAAATAATTCCTATGGTTGTTATAATTTGTAAATTAATATAAGAGGTTGAGCTCTCTATTAGTATAACCAAAGGAGTTTCCAACAATATGCCGTACGTGTATAGTAAAATACGAATATTAAATCAAACAAAAACTACTCAAAACTACATTAGCCCTATTTATTACTGTTTTTCTCGCGAACCCCTAGCACCTTTGCAGACCCTAGGGTTCCGGGGAACACCGGTTGGAAACACTGGACAGAGGGTTAAAAAATTATATCAGTCACAGACGAATCAAAATTTACATTATTTTATGCATCGACACAAAAAATGAAAATTCTACAAACCATCTGTCAGGTGATGCCGGGCAGTCGTTCTGCCACTTGTAGCACGGAACTATTGGCCATTTTCGCACTTGCAAGTGGATCAAATTTATATGGTCAAGGCAGAAACTCCATAGTGATAAAATTTTCCATCATCCTCCGACTCATTCTCGGCAATATCGGAATGAAAACACTCATTCATCGCCCGCTGAAATCACTCTCTGATTCGCATCTCGGCATTGTTCACACGCGTTGTTTTCCAAATGTTCACGAAGTTTTTGGAGAACTGACGTCATTAGTATCTCGGTAACTTCCGGTCTGTTTTTCGATCACTGACAAAAGTTTATCTTAAAAGTTAATTTTAGGCATATTTTGAGTTTCAAATGTAAGAAAATATTGCCCAACGATTAATATATATTAATTGTGATTACACTTCGAATCATGCGAAGTTCATCAGCGACCCAAAACTCTGGCCTCTTTAAGTTCACAAAGTTCCATCTATTCCAGACACCACCTGGTGAACTGGCAATATACGTACAATATCCATGTAGAGTGATAGTCTTAGACTCGCATATAATTGAGAATCTAGTCTTCCTTCCTGTGCACAGAAGTGTCTTTTCATTTTACTGGAATAAACCGCTTGCATGTGAACTTACTTTTTACTGTCTCGTGTAGCAGGAAAATCTGCTTCCACAGTTCCTCAGGACTTTGAGTGTTTTGGGTCTTTGGGGTCCTTGGGGGTTTTTGTCCTGTGGTCTTTTGTAATTTTTGGGTTCATCACCAAGGTGGGTCTTTTTGGGGTCTTATGGGTGTTTTGGGTTTTTGGTCATCAGTGCTTGTGGGTCTTTGGTGGGGTTGGTCTTATGGGTTGTTGGGTCATGGGGCTTTTGGTATTTTGGGTCTTTGGGTCTTTTGGGTATTTGCGGTTTCAGGTCTTCAGGGGTCTTTGGATATTTTGGGTCTCCGTCCTCATGTAACTTTTTGGTCTTTTAGTTCCGCAAGGACCTTTTGGGTGTTTTGGGTCTTTTATTCCTTGTGGTCTTTTTGGATCAATTGGATATTTGGGTCATCAGGGCTTGTGGGTCTTTTGGGTCTTCGGGGTCTTATGGGGTTTTGGATCTTTTGTGTCATCGGGGCTTTTGTTGTCTTGGGGTCTTGGGTATTTGGTCTTTTGGGTTTTGGTTCCTCTGCATCTTTTGGTCTTTTGGGTCTTTGGGGTCCTGTTGGTTCATTTGGGTTCATCAGGGTTTTTGCGGGTCTTCGGGTATTTTGGGTCCTCTGGGTTTTTTGAATCCTCGGTGTCTTTGGGTGGTTTTTTTGGCTTCTGGGTCTTTGTGGGCTTGGTGTTTTGGGTCATTTTTTTTGGTCCTAGGGCTATTTTGGTATTTAGGTACTCTGCTTTTGGTAGATTTTGGTATCTTTTAGGTCATTGGGGATTTTGGGGATTTGAAGTTCTTTGGGGTCTTTTTGGCAAACTGTACTTTAGTGGTCATGTGACGCCTAGCAATTCTGTTCAAAAGTGGCTTTCATGGCTTCACAGACAGCTCCAACGGCTTCATGGATGGATGGCTTCACCATGTTTTTGCTTTTATATAAATTAGAATAGAAATAGATAGATATTAAGAGTATCGCTTACCTCTCTATTTCTTGGGATGGTCGTGAAAAAAAAAATGTTGTCCCACCCACTAACATACAAACTAAGAGTTCGTGAGTATCTTCTCAAAAAGTCGCTTAGGCAACAAAAGGAGCCTACCTGTCTGTTCACCTGAATTGACTTGGAGCGATCACTTTTCAGTACTCCAGATTCATTGAACAAAGCAAATTGACGAGGGCAGCCATCACTTTCAGTACTCCAGACCACGACAAAAGCAATTGACGAGGCAAGCCATCACTTTTCAGTACAGTACTCCAGATCATGGACAAAAGCAATTGACGAGGCAGCATCACTATGTTCAGTACTCCAGACCATGACAAAAGCAAAAGAAAAATAAAAAAAAGCAAAAAAACAGAGATCAGTAAACAAAAACTGGCAAGATTCTTCTTCTCGTTCACATTAATAATAATAAAAATAAATAAATAATAAAAATTAATAATAACTGAGAACTGCCCTTCACAACTGCTGGAGTTGAATGGACCGGGTATAAAGATGTTCCGGCTTGATACAGAACTTGCTTTGATAGAACACAGGGATTGACGAGGTTTACCGGACTGAGCGACCACCAAACTCAATCTATTTATTACATACGCCAGTTAGCCCTTTTTCCTGAATACCATCGTATCAATGAATTGGAGATGTTTAAATAATATGAACACGAGAATAGTAGTAATAAAATGTTGACCCCATGGAGTGCAGAGGGTTAACCGGGCACTCAGCTGAGTCTAATGAGGCCCCACACGTCTCCGTTCGGTTGCAGGATGATCAGTTTATGGCACAGAGGTAACACGCCACATTATCAGTCATTCATTACGTACGCAGTTAGCCCTTTTTTTCTGAATACAGTAGTCAGTAATCAAGTTGAATTGTGTTTAATAACCTGAACACGAAGTATAAATGTTGACACATGGGTGTGCGAGGGGTAAACCGGGACTCAGCCGAGTCTAACGAGGCCCACATGTCTCTCTACGACACGGGATTTACAAGTTAATGACCCTATGTAACAGGCAAGTTCCATCTATTTATTATGGTATGCAGTGTGACCCTTTTTTCTGGGGCTTCGGGGGGTATCATTAATTGAACTCCTCTACCTAAAAACCCATCCAGCACAGCCAAGTGAGCCTTATTTCAAAAAAAAAAAAGTTTCATAGATTCAACAATAAATAATTCCAGGTGTAGATACCATGTGGCTAATCTGGTTGAAATTTTAAAATGAACATTCCACATGTGACTAAGCAAAATTGTGAAAGTTTTTACATTGTTGATGAAAGCGGTTCCAGAGAAAATATATTTTAATATTTTTCTTCAATCCAATATGGCTGCCTAATAAACCAGTTGACATCAATTATTCATGAACAAAATTGTATCTCTAGTCTTGGGGAACCATGTATGTGAAGTTTCCCTTGATCTGACCAGCTCGGTTCTGGAGAAGAAGATTGTTTGAAGGTTTAGGTAAATTCAATATGGCCACCAAAACCATGCTGACACATCATTAGTCATTAACAAAAATTGTAACCCATTCTTGGGAACACGTGTGAAAATTTCACCTCAAATCTATTCAGCAGTTATTCGGAGAAGAAATAATTTTAAAACACCTTAAAAATTTCAAATGCCAATATGGCTGATTGAACCCGCAATAACTAGGATTTCACAAATTATTTCTGCTCGAACTTGGGTTAGGTGATCATGTTGTGAATTTGTGTTAATGGAGAAGGTGCATTTATCTATCTATGATGCTGCAGAACAATGCAACTTGTAAGCATCATTAAGTTTTAACCATCATGCAGCAATGGTGTTAGATGCAATACTTGCAAAGTTTTGCTTCGATAGGAAAAGTGTTGCAGAGAAAACATTATTTAAATATTTCTTCAATTTCCATATGCTCGCCAAACCAATGTGACTTATCAATTTATTCATAAACTAAACTTACACTGATGGAGCCAAAACATTTGACCACTGACAGGTGAAGTGAATACATTGATTATCTTGTTACAATGGCACCTGTCAAGGGGATATAGTAGCAGCAAGTGAATAGTCAATTCTTTTGACGTGATGTTTGGATTGCAGGAGAATATGGGAGGAGTTAAAGACTGAGTGACTTGACAAGGGCCAAATTGTTATGGCCAGACACTGGGTGAGCGCATCTTCTGAAACGGCAGGCTTGGTGGGATGCTCCGGTTCAGCAGTGTAGTACCCTACCGGACAGTGTTCCGAGGAGGGACAAACCACAGAACCGGCGACAGGGTGTTTGGCGCGCCAAGGCCATCTATGTGCGACGCAATGAAGGCTATCCCCGTCTGGTCCGACCGCGACAGAAGGTCTACTGTGCACAAGTCACAGAAAATTTTAATGGTGGTCACGGGGAGGAATGTGTCACAATCACAATGCATCGGCTCCCTGCTGGTATCTGGGCTGCGGAGCCGCAGACCGTCAGAGTGCCCATGATTGACCCCTGTCCACGTGTCGAAAGCCACGTACAATGGAGCATCGCGAGCATCGGCAACTGGACCTTGAGCAGTGGAAGAAAGTCGCCTGGTCTGATTGAGTCCCATTTTGTCCCTGTTAGATCACGTGGATGGCGCTGTACGTGTGCGCCGTTTACTGGGAAGGATGGCAACCAGGATCACTGGGGAGACGACAAAGCCGGTGGAGGAGTGATGATGCTCTTTGGCAATGTCTGCTGGAACCCTGAGTCCCAGCCATTCATGTGGAACGTCAATTTGAGACGTGTCACCCACCTAAACATCGTGTAGACCAGGGACACCCCTTCATGGAATGGTATTCCCTATGGCAGTGGCCTCTTTCCCGCAAGATTAATTGCGCCTGCCACACTGCACAAATCTGTTTTGGGAATGGTTTGAGGAACATGAGAACGATGTTACGGTGTTGCCCTGGCCTCCAAATTCTCCAGATCTTCAATCCGATTAAGCAACTGTGGGAATGGTGCTGAACCAACAGACCGATTTGTTTTTATAAGATTTTTTTCTTTATTAAATTTTCCCTTATTTAAATTTTTCCATAAAAGAATATTTTTGTAATTATCTAAATTTTTTTAATTTACTTATTATTATTTTTCCTTAATCTTTTTTTTTTTTCTTTTTACAAATTTTCCCATTATAAATTCCTTTTGTTTTTTTTATCCAATTTCTTTATATGCATTTTCTTAAAATAAAATATTTTTTATTATATTTTATTTATCAATTAATATAATATTATATATTTAATGAAAATTTTCTTATTTTTAATTCAAATCTTTTTTTAATTTATATTTATTTAAAATTTCCCTTAATCTAATTATAAAAAATTTTTATTTCTAATAATTTTTAATTTTTTATTTTTTGATTCATTTAGACTTTAATAAATTTTTGAAATTATAAAAATATTTTAAAAAAAATAAAATTTTAAAAAATTTTTAAAAAATTTGATTTCTTATTGTATTTAAAATTCTTTAATATAAAATACATTAAAATTTTAATTTCATTATTTAAATTTATTGAGAGAAAATATTTAATTTCTTTATTCTTTTAATTTAATATTTAATTCATTTATTTAAAATAATTGTTTTTTATTCGATTCTTTAAAAAAAAATCTTAAATAAAAATAAATTTAATTCTTTATAAAATTTTACCTACTACAAAAAACTTTTTAAATCATTATTTATGATTTTAATTCTTTTTTGGAATTAAAAAAAAATAAATTTAAAATAAATTTTTTTTAATAAAAATCATATTATTTTGATTAATATTTTTTTAAAATAGAAATTTAATATTTATAAATTTTTATTTCACTAAATTAATTTTTTATAATAAAATATATAAATTTAATTTTATTTTTATATTTACTCTTTATTTTTAAAATGACTTAATTATAACATTTTCTTATAATTATATTTTTTTAAATAACTTAATATTTTTGAAATATCCTTTCAATAATTTTAAAAATCATTTATATTAATTTTTAAATCCGATTTTAATTTAAAAAATTTATTTTTTTTTTTATTATATTATTTATTTTTTAATATATATCAAATATAAATTTAAATAAATTTCAAATAATTAATTTTAATAAGAATTTTTTTAATTAATATTTTAAATTTTTTTCAATCAACATAACAATATTCTTCTTATTCATTTTAATTTTTCTAAAATTACAAATTTTCTATTTTAAATATCCACAGCAGCTCCACCTCGCAACTTACAAGGACTTGAAGGATCTGTTGCTAATGTTTTGGTGCCAGATACCACAGGACACCTTCAGGGTCTTGTAGAGTCCATGCCTCGGCCACGTTTGGTTTTTTTTTTGTCTTGGTAAGTTGTTTGCATAGAATAACGTTTCAGATTTTTCAAAGATGGTTGCCTGTACTACGTGCCTATTGACGTTCATAATTATCGACTAAAAAGTACATTAAAAAATCTACTTAAAAAAGATACATACTATGGTGAAATTTATTGTTCATCGCACTAACGGTTGCTTGAGAAAATGAATTTTTAAAGCGAAGAATAATCCCGAAATTGCCGGTTGGAATACAAAAAGAAAAAACAAGTAGCGGTCCATTCAAAGTTACACCACCCCCATGGCCAAATTAAATAAATAAAACTGTCCAGCGCACGAACATCACTGGGCGCCTCCGCCCAGTGATGTCGCCTCTGGCAGGCACATTGGAGTCGGAATGGGAGGGAGCCGCGTTATATAATAAGCGATAGATTAATGATTAATTGCAGAATTAAAATAAATAAATAATAATCGTAAATATAATTAAATTCTTAATCATTGGCTATAGCATACCTAAACCACCACTGTTTCATCCCAAAACGTTTGATAATGAGAATTAAGTCGAAAAAATTTAATAATTATTTGATTAATCAATAAATAAAAATACCATTTATCGCCAAATCACTTATTCACTTGTCGTGTCCAAATATCAGCTTCGAGCTCAAAAAGGTGCCTGAGATATTGCCAGGATGAGAAATAAAATAAATAAGTAATGAGAGTAATCCATAATAATTACGTAATTATTCAATTATTTGATTAATCAAAAATATAAATGATACTTTTTCACCAAAGCACACCTTACTTTTGCTCCCCAAATTTCAGCTTTCGAGCTCAAAGGATGGCTGACATTCGCCCGGACAAACAAGAAAGAAGAAAATAATTAATCGATTAATTGATTAGTTCAATAAACAAAAAAATACCCTTTAGAAGCCAAATCATTTGTCTCACTGTCGTGTCAAATATCAGATTCCGAACTCAATAAGTGCCTGAATTATTGCCCAGATGAGAAATAAATAAATAAGTAATTAATAAATCCGATAATAAATATAGCAATAATCAATTAATTGATTGATTAATCAATTAATTAATTGGATTTCAATCCATATTGGCTGAATGAACCGCATAACCTCGGGATTTCAACAAATTTACACTTCTGCCTCGAACTGGTGGGATCATGCTTGTCGAAGTTTATGTGTGGTGAGAAGGTGTGGAGAAGGTGGGAGATAAATGTGTGGAGGTGGAGAGATTAAATAGAGGTGTGGGAGATAAATGCACCTTCTCCCTGCTGGGAGAAGGTGCATTTATCTATCTAGGATGGCTGCCAAACAATGCGACTTGTAACATCATAATTTTAACCAAACAAAGTAAATTGATTGTACCAAACAAATCAATTAATTGATTAATCAAGTAAATCAATAAACCAATGTCACCCGTTAGGGGTGATTCCGTATCTTTGCCAAAGTGGACCACGTTTGGACTTCTTTAAGGTCACACTGAGGTGAACAGAGCTTGCTATCCACCAGGAGCGACTCCTTGAGGAATATCTGCCTACGAGGAGATTCCGATGAGGAATCGGTTCTACAGAGTAACCATGAAAAATATGGCGTTTGGCCTCAATACGTCACAAATGAACGTCCATAATGTCTCAATGCTTGATATATCTAGAAAGCACTCATCGAGGTGTTCAATGTTGAGGTACTACACGATATGGTTTCTAAAACTTGAAAATTTGACCTTGGGTCAAAATATGTTTGACCTTAGGCGTTTAACATGAAGGGTCAAGGCCAATCGCCACCAAAAATTAATCAGCTGAATGCCAGACCTGAACTATATTCCCATGAAGTGAGACGGTCGACAAAATTACTCAAAAAATGAGGGTTATGCGATACCCTGATTTGCGAAAAATACTTGACCTTTGACCTTGACTTTCAAAATTTTATGCGCTGAAAGGGACCTCGTATAGGCTCTGATATGCGAAGTTACAAAAAATTTCCATATGAAAACATGCTGCTCTGCCAGAGTGATTTATACGTGATTACAGAAAAAAAAAAAAAACAAACAACAACAAAAAAAAACACAATGAAGGTCAAGGCAATCGCCACCAAAAAAATTAATCAGCTGATCTGCGCCAGACCATGAACTATATTCCATTGAAGGTTTGAGACGATCGATCAAAATTACTCAAAAAAATAAGGTTTTTGTCGATTCCCTGAATTTGCGAAAAAGTGACCTTGACCTTTGCCTTGACCTTTCAAAATTTTTGGCCTGGAAAAGGACCTCCATAGGCCTCTGATATGTGAAGTTAACAAAAATTTTCCAATGAAAACTGTGGTCTGCAGAATTTTTTTTTCGTCATTACAGACAAACAAACAAACAAAAAAAAAAAATAAAAATAAAAAAAAAAAAACATACAGACTGACCTAACATATCTTTGCAAAAACTTTGTTTTGGCAAGATAAAAATACTTTTTATAGCCAAATCACATGGTCCACTGTCATGTCCAAATATTCAGCTTCCGAGCTCCAAAGGTACCTGAGATATTGCAAGGATGAGAAATAAAATAAAGGAGTCATTAATAAATCGATAATAATTAAGTAATTAATCAATTATTGATTAATCGAAAAATGAAAAAATTATATTTGGCCAAAGCACATTTCACTTTTGTCCCAAATTTCAAAGCTCCTTGATCAAAGGATGTTAGATATCGCCCAGACAAACAAACAAATAAACCAATGTGCAACCCGCAGGGTGACCTTATCTTGCCAAAATGTGACACGCATGTGACTTCTTTAAGGTCACACTGAGGTGAACAGTAGCTTGTATACCACCAGAGCGGACTTCCTTGAGGAATATTCTGCCTACGAAGATTCCGATGAGAATCGTTCTACAGAGTAACCATTAAAAAATATGTGTTTGCCTCAAACGTCACCAATTTGACCGTATAATGTCTCAATCTTGACATTCTAGAAAGACTCATCGAGGTGTTCAATTTGAGGTACTTACACGATCATGGTTCCTTTAAAACTTGAAAAATTTGAACCTTGGGTCAAATATGTTTGAACCTCAAGCGTAACCATTGAAGGTCAGGCCAATCGCACCAAAAACTAATCAGCTGAGCACGCAGACCATTATACTTACATTTCCCATTGAAGTTATGGAGACGAGTTTGATTAAAATTACTCAAAAAATATGGGTTTCGTCAACTCCCCTGATTTGCACAAGTGACCTTGGACCTTTGACTTTGACCTTCAAAAATTTTATGCGCTGAAAGGAGACCTCTATAGGCCCTGATATTTGCGAAAGTACAAAGAAATTTCCAATGATAACTGTGCTCTGCAGATTGATTTATACTGGATTACAGACAAAAAAAAAACAAAACAAAAAAACAAACATTATGAAGGTCAAGGCCAATCGCCACCAAAAATTAATCAGCTGAGGCCAGCCCATGAACTATAGTTCCCATGAGTTTGAGACGATTCGATTAAAAATTACTCAAAAAATATGGGTTTTCGTCGACTCCCCTGATTTGCGACAAAGTGACCTTGACCTTTGACTTTGATCTTCCAAAATTTTAGCGTGAAAGGGACTCTATAGGCCTCTGATATTGCGAGTACAAAATTTCCCAATGATATGTGCTCTGCAGAATTTTTTATGTGATTACAGGACAAACAAACAAACAAAAAAAAAATTTAAAAATTTAAAAAAAACAACAAATAAAACATACAAGCTGACTACATATTCTTGCAAAAACTTTCGTTTTTGCAAGATAACAAAGCAGTCATAGACTTGGTACTTACGAAATCTCAACTTGACCTCTGACTCTTGTCTAATGAAAGCTGTCTTAGAAGGTAGCGACGCAACCAGAGAAGTTTCGACGAGGTTCTGTACCAAACCTCTCATAAAACATCCGATTTTTATCCAAGAATTTTCGACAACAGGTGTTAAGCATACTTAACCGTTACCAAAATGAAGACAGATTGAAATTGACACTTTAAAAACGAGCGCGTAATCTGGCCGTGTGTTACAATCCCCCTCATTACATAATTTCAGTTAAGCTCAGATACGACACCGACATTAAATCTCCATAAAAATCGATTTTTACCAGAATTTCTGACAAACGAGTATTAGCATACTTAGCCATTACCAAAAGTTGAAACACAGGTTGAAATTGACTTTAAAACGAGCGCGTAAATGCCATTGTGTTACAATCCCCCTCATTAGCATATTCTTCAGTTAAGCCTCAGACACGACACCCGACATAAATTCATTTAAACATCCATTTTACCAGAATTTGCGACAACGGAGTGTTAAGCTACTTAACCGGAACCAAAGTGAAACAGAATTGCGATCCGTGTTAAACGAACTCGTAACGTTCGACCGAAGCAAAAATCTCCATTCTCACGCATTATTTAATATTATTTTTATCAAAGTCACAAAAACCGTAATTATTCGCCATCACCACCAATCTTTTACATAATCGATGTTAGCGAGTCAGGCATGCGACGATACCTTTTTGGATAAAAATCACTTTAAACACCATCTTTATCGAAAAACTGTCAGCGTGCACACGCAAACCTTTACGTGGACTTTCAACGCCGCGTCTGCTCGAGCGCGCTGCACCACGTGACGAGCCGTGACGCGGCGAGTGAAATATTTTTTATACAATCTTAAAACGTCTCCAAAACATCCGATTTTTACCAGAATTTCGACAACCGAGTGTAAGCGTCCTAAGCGATCGTAAAAACCGAAGACAAATTAAAATTCGAAGTTAAAACGAACTCGTAACGTCGACTGAAGCAAAAATATTCCATTTCTCCACATGAATTTACGGAATTATGTTTGACCTCACTGTGACCTTGACCTTTGACCAATTTTTGACCAAATCTATCAGCGCTAGCCATCACCCTCCTGAATCACGTGGTGTAATTTGACATGGTAGCTTCTTCCGTTCTCGAGTTATCGCCTACAAACAAACACACACACACACACACAAACAACAAACACACAAACAGAGGAAGGAAGTCTTCAATTATACTACGAAATCTTTAGATTTCGTAAGTAAACAAGAAACAAGCCGGTAGGCGACATGGTGGTCGCTACATAGATTGCATAACTAGTCATACAGTTTTTTGATAGATCATTCTGAAATTTTTGGACAAAGAGGTGATTATAGTGCGCATAAAAGCCACGGGAAGCCGATTTTTGATTTCGAAAAAAATATTTTTTTTGCATTTTTCAAAATTTCAAAGTACGGTGGTGTCCATAGCAACGGTGCTCAAAAAGCATAAACTAGTCCTGTATAACCTACCTGTCAAGTTTCATCAAAATCGGTTGACTCCTTCTGGCCTCCAGGAGCTGTCCATTACATACAAACAAACAAAGAAGCAGTCTCATAGAATGGTACTTACGAAATCGTCAACTTTGACCTCTGACCTTGTCAAATAAAGCTGTCTCGAGAGAAGGTAGCGATGCAAACCAGAAGTTTCTGCGATGATTCTGTACCAAACCATCAAAAATCGAATCTTTGACCTCACTGTGACCTTGACCTTTGTCCATTTTGACCAAAAATCTAATCAGCACTAGCCATCACCCTCCTGAATCACGTGGTGTAATTTGACATTGGTAGCTTCTTCCATTCTCGAGTTATCGTGCCTACAAACAAACAAACACACACACAAACAAACACACAAACAGATGACGGAAGTCATCAATATACTTACGAAATCTAAACAATAAGGGTCACCTATTTCGGCGACCCAACAAACAGACAGACAGAATAGCAAATATGACTGACAATTTTGACAAAACTGACAAAATTGACAAAATTGACATGAAAAATCTTCGATTTTGCAAGTAACCGACAGAAAGGGGTGAAAAAAATAACCTCCTTCACCTTGGGTGGCCAGAGTTATATATCATGCCATTTATGTTTTTGAGCCCTATCTCTCAATGGTGAAGAATCACTTAAAAATTCTAGTAGTCGGATCCGGATCCGGATCTTCACCAAAATCTAATCAGTTCGTCCTTGTCACACACCGAACCTGTCACAAAATTTCATCCAGATCCTGGCACAACTTTTTGAGAGATATCCTGCACACAAAGAGCAAACAAGCCGGTAGGCGACGAGGGATTCGCTAAGATCGAAGCGCTGGATACGATGCTTTTCATTTCTGACTGATCCACCGACGAAGATTCATTGCCAAGACGTATTGGTTCACCATACAATTGTTCCTCTGCCTGGCAAGATTTTTCCTATTGCGTATTTGCCAACTGGCACTCCTCATAAAAAATGATGGTAAAATAGACACCGTATTTTTGAAGGACTACCATTTGAAAATAATCCGTTTGCTGGTTTGTGCTGTGGGCCTCGCGTTGCAGACACCCATACACACACACACACACACACACACACACACACACACAACACAGACACACACACACACACACACGGAAAACCAGATAACTCTCTCAATGCTCTTGTTTGAGCCTCCTCCTGAGCCACACAATATTTCATAAGCCACGCCCACTTTCCTACGCCACTCCACTTTAAAAATAAATAATTGGAGGTGGTGTGTAGGTCGTGGAATCGTTTTCGGTAAATAAATAAATATTGGAGGTGGTGTGTGGATCGTGGAATCGTTTTCAGTAAATAAATAAATTATTGAAGGTGTGTGTGGGTCGTGGAATCGTTTTCGGTAAATAAATAAATAATTGAAGGTGGTGTGTGGTCGTGGAATCGTTTCAGTAAATAAATAAATAATTGAGGTGGTGTGTGGGGTCGTGGAATCGTTTCTTTCGGTAAATAATAAACATATTATTAGAAATCCACAAGACAGAAATGCCGGTGATCCATTTATTTTGGATCCTTTTCACTTTGGTCAATAACGTTTGGATCGAGGAGAGATCGAAGGTGGAACGACGGTGTAGTTCCTTACAAACACTGTATACACACCTTAATGACGGTAAATAGACACCGATTTTTGAAGGACTACCATTTGAAAAATAAAACCTCAATCAAAAATCGGCTCGAGTAAAATTTTCTAAATATCTCGAATGTGTTTAATTCCGAAGTCTCGTTTCTCTACATTCGAAACTGAAGGACAAGTATTGAAAATACTGTACGCGGTTTTTCGGCGCTACACAGCAACGGGTGGTTGCTAGGCAACGAAATTCAAACGCGCACATTCCCAGTATATATTCCACCTGTTGGCAAAGTTTCATCGAAATCGGTTTGCTGGTTCGTTGCTGTGGCCTCGCTCTGCAGACACACACACACACACACACACACACACACACACACACACACACACACACACACACACACAGACGGAAAACCCGACACATAAGGGATATCTAGCATATATAGCGAATCCAACAGACATGGGTGAAAACATAACCTTCGGTGGGCAGAGGGTAACAATGATGTCAGGATGGATCCTGCGAAGGTACTTTTGCGACCATCTTTACATTATTGCATCCTTTTGCCTCTTTAATGTTTTTTTTCCTTGTATACATAATCTACAATGGTCATTCTCACGTGTATGTCCAAAATCCCCTTAACCCCACCAACGTTGGTTTGTTTAGCCCTGAAACTGAATTATTAATTATTAATCTGAATTATTAATCTGAATTATGGATATTTCATATAGTGCTAAGTACTCAAAATTCAAATCACACATACTGTATGTATTTGCCCATATTTACCAATGTATTTGTAATCCATGTCAAAGTACATTGATGTGACGTCTACTCATATGTCTTTGTCCTGCAGATTATTATTTGTGCAAATTCACTGTTTAAATCATTAATTAAAATAAAATCCTCCCATACTAGGGTTGGGTAAATGGGATTGAAATTTTGTGCATAGCATTTTCTATGGCCGTTTTCAATGCTGAATCCGAATCCGGTTCGAATTTTTTTTTACCCTCGATGACCTTTGACCCCGGGAACCTTAATTTATTCCAAAATGGCGGCCAAAAAATTGACCCTTTTTCATGTTTTCCTTCTCAATGTGACTAATAAGGCTTGTAATATATCATTTCATATGTTTTTCAGGTCAAGGAATACGCTAATCACATTTTCAAATTGATTGGATGTTGCATAGGACCGAAATCAAGTAATTTAGGAAAAAGGAAGACTTGAAAGAAAAGAAAAATACTAGGCATTGAATATTATATAAACTTGCAAGAAGCACAAAGGACCTCTGACCCCAGACAGTCTATAATTTACTGAGTACACTATCGGAGAAAGAACTTCTCGCGGAAGTGACATATTTACGCTTAACTGTAGCCCCAGACATACGCCAACAAAAACGTGTGAAGGATAGAGCAGGGAAATTCCGCACTCAAAAATTCAGTTTGACGAACTACACAACTCAGTGCTGGATTAACCATTAGGCAGACAAGGCATGTGCCTTTAGGGCCAGCCAAAAATTAGGGCCAAAATTATTTTTTCACATTAAATATTTGTCTTTTTTTGTATTAAATATTTTGTTCTTGAATCAGTTCATCTTTTGTCTGGGGTCCATTTCCATGAGCCCAAGATCTAATTTTAATTTTCAGGCCATTCTCTAAATTTCAAAATGTGCCTTAGGGCCAGCCGAGGCTTAATCCGGCACTGCGTCACAACTCTATAAAGAATGCTATCAAACCCGATGAATCCGTTGCAGGATAATATTAATGAACTTTTGTTGGCGGCACCGGTGTGATCTCGGTCTTTATGTTGATCTGAGAATGACAAAAACAGTTCAATGTTAGCAAAATATTGTTCGGTTTTCAAAAATTGGTTTTAAAAAAATCATCAAATCGTTGCATAAGTGTCATTTTCGTATTTCCTGATCGGAAAAAACCTATAAATTGATATATTTACAAGCCTCATTTTCTCTCATTTGGTCAGAAATTCATTTTTAAATATATCATTTTTTGGTCGCCATTTTGAATAAATTAAAGTTCCGGTGGTCAAAAGTCATCGGAGGTTAAAAAAAAAATTCCAACGTTTTCAGATTCAGCATCGAAAATGGCCTAGAGAAAATGTTCTGTGAAGACACTTAACCGAAAAAAAAACACTTCACTATTTACCCAACTCTACTCATACGTATGTCGGCAATCAGCACAACCCCAACCACAATTGTTTTATGATTTTTAGATTAAAAGTGGACTTTTTTTACCTCAGAATTTATTCCGATCTTCCTTCTCCTACTTCCTTTGTGACTGACTGTGCGTTGGTGCCTTTCTCTTGTTTTGTACGTGTCTGCACGCCATGTGAGTGTAGTTAACGGCAGTTTATTTCACCGAATGGTCGATGGCTCTTCAACTATTTTCCTTATAAATTCTAAGATTAAGTTAACGATAAAAAAAATTTCGTGGCAGTAATTTTTGTCCACATATCGGACTTGGTGAAGCGGATTTTGAGATATGCTGTTTTCAGTGAAAGAAAGGAAGCAGATCGTTCGCGCCCTTCTCGGGTTTTCTTCTGGCGCCATTTTCTGTTTTGTGGTGAAGTTGAACGTGGCCCGTTTTTCTTGCTTCTTTTTAACGCTTTATCGCGAATTCAAATAGAAATGGCAGAATACATTCGCGTTGCGGACGATGAGAACGAAGAGCCGATGGAGATCCCCTCTGAAGAAGACGGTACGGTGCTTTTGTCAACCGTCACGGCCCAGTTTCCTGGCGCCTGCGGCCTAAAGTACCGAAACCCGGACACGCAGACCATGCGCGGAGTTCGTCTTGTGGAGGGAGTTCTACACCCGCCCGAACCCGGCTGGGGAAACATCATGTACATCGTCAGTTACCCCAAAGGTGTGTTTCAGTTTGTAGGTCGCTTCACTTACACAAATTGCGCTCGATGTGTGTATTTGGTATCGTTTTCGGAATGTCACAAAAAGGTTTTTTTTTTAATAAAAAAAATCCCTTCCATTATCCTCTTTTATACACGAACAGTACCTACAGAAAGTGTCCACCTCCGTTCAAAATTGGTTCGTGGGCGCCAGCAGTGACCACTATTTTCGT
>CM068955.1:71976816-72003293 GCA_035128595.1 Eptatretus atami | reverse complement strand
ATATTTTTGAAGACTACCATTTTGAAAAAATAATCAGCGGTTTTGCTCGGTTTGCTGTGCCATGTGTGGAGCCTCGCTGTTGCAGGATCACACACTTCTACACCACACACACCACACTCCACACCACACACAACACACACACACACACCACAGGACCACATCAAATACACACACACACGGAAACAACCAGATATAAACTTCTCTTCTCAATGCTCTTGTCATTGAGCACTCCCTCCTTGGCCACACAATATTTTTCATCTAAGCCACGCCCCACTTTTCCTTACGCCACTCCCCACTTTAAATAAAATAAAATAATTGGACAGCGGTCTGGTGTGTAGGTCCGATGGTTCCTGGAATCGTATCATCTTCGGTTTAAAAATAAATAAATAATCTGGAGGTGGATCGACCTGTGTGGATCGTTCGTAATCGTCACTTTCAACAGTGCGTAATCAAATCAAATAATCTGCAACACGTGTGCGTCAATGTGTGGGCTCGTGGAATCGTTTTCGGTAAACTAAAATAAAATAATTGAACGATGGTGTGTGGGTCGTGTGAATCGTTCAGTAAGATAAATAAATAATTGAACCGTGGCAAGCTTGGTGTGTGAGCGTCGTGGAATCGGTTTTCGTAAACTAAAATATAACATATTTATTAAGACAATCCACACAGACAGAAATGCCAAGGTTCTCTGATTCCATTTATTTTTGGATCCTTCTTTTCACCTCTTGGTTCCGAATAAACGTTTGACTCGAGGAGAGATCGAACGGTGGAACCGACGGTTGTCGATTCCCTTACACAACCACTGTATTTTAACCACACCTTAATGACAGTCTTTAAATAGACACCCGATCTTTTAACAGAGACTACCATTTGGAAAAATAAAACCTTCAATTCCAAAATCGCTCTCGAGTTAAATTTTCTAAATATTTCTCGAAAGTGTTTAAATTCCGAAGTCTCGTTCTCTACATTCGAAACTGAAGGACAACGTATTCATTGAAAATACTGTACCCGGCGGTTTGTAATTTTTTTTTTTCGGACACCGGCCTACACCCAGCAACGGCATGTGGTTGCTAGGGCAACGACCAATTCTCCCTTCAAACGCGCACAATTCCCAGCTATATATTTCCACCTCGATGCGCCAAAAGTTTTCGATCGAACATCGGTTTGCTGGTTCGTGCATGTGGAGCCTCGCGTTTGCAGACACTACATTCACTCACATCCAACAACCACCACACACAAACACACACCACACCACACACAACAACACACACACACAGCAACGGAAAACCCGACAATAACGGGATATCTAGCAATATTAAAGCGGAATCCCAAACCAGACACCTCGCTGTACTGACAAACATAACCTTCCGCGTCGAGCCAGAGGGTGGAACAATGATGTCAGGATGGATCGACTGCCAAGGTACCTTTTGCGCACCATTCTTCTACATTATTTGCATCCTTTGCCCTCTTACATGTTTTTATTTTTTTTTCCTTTATACATAATCTCACATGCCGTCAATTCTCTACGTGCTATATGTCCAAAATCCCCCTTAACCCCACCACACGTTGGTCTTGTCGTTAGCCCTGAAACCTGACATCATTAATTATTACAATCTGAATTCATTAACTGAATATATTGGGATATCTTCAATATTCAGTGCTAAGCTACCTCACAATTCAATACACATACTGATTGTCATCTCTGCCCTCAATTATTTACCAATGTATTTTGTAATCCATGTCAATAGTACACACCATTGAGATACTGTGACGCTATTCTATCTCATATGTCTTTGTCCGCTGCAGATTATTTTCTCGTGCAAATTCCCACTGTTTAAATCTCATTAATTAAAAATAAAATCCTCCCATACTAGAGATCTAGTGCGTAACAGGTGATGAATCTTTGCTGACATCGACATTTTTCATGGCCTCTCAATCCCATTGAATCCGAATCCGTTTTCGAATTTTTTTTCTTACCCTCGATGAGGCCTTTCGCACCGCAGGAACCTTAATTTATTCAAATTCAGGCGGCCCTCACCAAAATTGACCCTTTTTCATGTGTATTCCTTCTCTAATAGACCTTGACTAATAAGGCGTCTATGTTAATATATCATTTCAGTATTGTTTTTCAGTCAAGAATAGCTAAACTACACATCTATCAATTTGAACTCGATGTTGCATAGAGCCGAAATTCAATATTTAGGAAAAAGTACGAAGAACCTTGAACAAAACACAAACTCAATACTAGCCTATGAATATTATAAAAACTTGCAAGAAGCACAAAAGGACCTCTGACCCCAGACCAGTCTATAATTTATGAGTACACTATCGGCGAGAAAGAACTTCTCGCGGAAGTCGACATATTTACTAGCTTCAACATTGTAAGCCCCAGACATACGCCAACAAAATACGTTAGTGAAGCGATAGGCCAGAGGAAACATTCCCACACTCAGAAAATCATCAATATAGCACCGCAACTACACAACTCAGTGCCTGGATTAGCACTCTGATTAGGCAACAAGGCATGTCCTTAGGGGGACCATAGGGCCAAAAATTAGTTCCTTTTTTGCTTGCACAAATACTTGTATTGAACCCCGATTCCAACTCCTTTTAATTTGGATATAACTCATTTTGCTGACATAGTTCATCTGGTCTGTTACATTCCGACCTCACTTCACCGAGCACATCTCTCTACCATTTCTGAATCAAATTGTGCCTTAGGCGCCAGCCGAGCTTAATCCACACTAGCCCTTCCCACCAACTCTATAAGAAATGCTATCAACGGGACCGACTACCTTGAATCCGTAGCATCAGCGATAATATCTACATCGAACTCTCTTTGACATATTAGCGCAACCGGTTACCTGCACTACCGCGTCGCTCAATGTTGATTCTCAGGACACCTGACAAAAACCTAGTTCAACATGCTTAGCGAAAATATGCTTTTCGGTTTTCAAAAAACTTGTTGTTTTAAACAAAATCGATCACAATCGTACTGCATAGAGTGTAATTTTCCAATATTCTGACAATCCAGAAACAACCTATAAATGAATCACATTAAGCCTCTATTATTCTCCCTCATTTGGTCAAAATTCACTTTTTAAAAATATATCATTTTATTGAGTCCCATTTTGAATAAATTACAAGTTACCGGCTGCACGGAGTAAAATCAAACTCATCGGAGGTTCAAAAAAAAAATTCCAACTCGTTTCAGATTCAGCCTATCGAGACATTATCGGTCACGAAAAGATGTATCGGTCTGAACACTTACGAACGAAACAAAAAAAAACACCTTCACTATTTTACCCAACTCTACTCATTACGCTATGTCGGCAATCAGCACAACCCCAACCACAATTGTTCTTATGATTTCTAGAATTTAAAAGTGGACTTTATTTACCTCAGAATTTATTCCGCATCTCTCCCTTCCTCCTACTTCCTTTGCTGACCCTGTGCCGTTGACGTGCCTTTCTCTCTTCTTTTAGTACGTGTCTGCACGCCATGTGAAAGTGTTACCGTTCAACGCAGTTTTATTTCAACGACATGGTCGCATGGCTGCTCTCAACAACTATTTTCCTTATAAATTCTCTAAGATTAAGTTAACGATAAAAAAGATTTCGTGGCCAAGTAATTTTTGTCCACATATCGACTTAGGTTGTGAAGCGAAGTATTTTGAGATTATGCTCGTTTTTCAGGTGAAAGAAAGGAAGCAGATCGTTTCGCGCCCTCTCGCGGGTTTTCTCTTGGCGCCATCTTTCTGTTTTGTGGTGAAGTTGAACGTGGCCCGTTTCTTCTCATGCTACTTTCTCTTAACGCTTACTCTGCAGAATTCAAAATAAAAATGCCAGAAATACAATTCGCGTGCGGACGATG
This sequence comes from Eptatretus atami, assembly GCA_035128595.1. Lineage (NCBI taxonomy): Eukaryota > Metazoa > Chordata > Myxini > Myxiniformes > Myxinidae > Eptatretus > Eptatretus atami. Next base: position 71,999,420 of record CM068955.1, on the reverse strand, counting down.
AGAACGAAGAGCCGATGAGTGAGATCCCTCTGAGAGAAGACAGGTCACGGTCTGCTTTTGTCAATATCCGCCACGCCCAGTTTCTGGCGCCTGCGGCCTACAAGTCACCGAAACCCGGACACGCGACCATCCCGCGCGATTCGGTCTCTGTGGAGGAGTTCTACCACTCCGCCTCCCAACCCGGCTGGCGGGAAACACTCATGTACATCGTCAGTTACCCCAAAGCGTGTTTTCAGTTTTGCTAGGTCCGGCTTCACTTACACAATGGCCGCTCGATGTGTGTATTTGGCTTATCCGTCTCGAATGTCACAAAAGGTTTTTTTTTTTCATAAAAAAAATCCCTTCCATTATCCTCTTTTATACACGAACGACAGTACCTACAGAAAGTGGTCCACCTCCGTTCAAAAATGGTCTCGTGGGGCCGCCCAAGCAGTGACCCACTATTTTCGGTTTATGTCTGTCTGTCTTGTCTGTTGTGCACTCTCTCTAGAGCATACTAGCTCCGTGACGTTTGATGCCGATCTTCGATGAAACTTGCGACACAATGCCTAGATATCATGGTCTAGTTGCTGTCTTTTGTCATGAGGGCGTCCCACGCCCCTTGTGGCGGAGCTACGCCCACTTAACTTTTTATTTTTTTTCTTTGATTTTTTTTTTTTCTTGATTTTTTTTCTCTCTCAATTTCATTTCCAAGAAGCTTGCGTATATCCATAACGTACAACATATTAAAAAATCCGATTTATTTGGTCAATTTGGATGACGAGATTACGGTTTTTACGGTAGGGCTTCCTCAAAAGCTTCCACTAACTCATTTGTACAACTCAATCGTGGCATTGTCATAATCTGTCCCTCGACCGACCATCCGTCGCCCCCCGGCTCGCTGTGTATCACCTTTTGTTGCCTTGTATCCTGGACATCTAAATTTCATTAAATCAGACTTTTCCCAACGCCCCCTTTAGTTACACATTGTACCCACCCGCACTCCAAATCTGAAAACATATTTCACATTTTCGAAGAAAATGAAGTATCAAAAATGCGCAAAACTCTCGAATCATCTTTCGCTTGTGAGTAGTGTTCCAACCACCATTATAGCATAATGAGTAAAATTTCGTCTCAAGGGGAACCATTCACCCTCTCAAATACCACACCAGGACGGCTTAATGCCTTCCACCTACCGTGTCATTACCTTGTTAGTGATTCTGATTCCCCCTTAGCATCCGAAGGTTTGAAAGAGGTCATGTTTTCACCCCTTTATCTCTGTTTGTGTGCAAGATCATCTCAAAAAAGTCTGGCGGACCGCGGTTCGATCAACAATTTTGTCAAAATTGTTTGCACAGGTCCGGATGGCTGTGACAAGATTCCAAGTGAAATTAGATTTTTAGTTGAAGATCCGGATCCGGCTTACTCCATTGAATTTTTGTCGTTGATTCTGACCCATCGATGGAGAACGATAGGGGCCAAAACGATACTGGTATTGCTATAGCACTATTATTTGAAAAATGTTTTTGCTCCTGGATATGTTTCTTGGTCCGTGTGGCGAATGGTTATGCGCCTTCTAACTGAGTGCCATGACTGACCATGGACATGATTAAAGATTGCTGTCCGTCAATGCCGCCCCACCGCAACTTGACAGCTTGAACAGTTTTGTCACGAGAGCATTGGGCACAAGTATTGCTCCCAATCAAGTTATGCAAATTTGGTGGCAACATATCCCTACAGGACTCACGGCTGAAGATTGCTATCACAAAGTTGCTTCCACCAACGTGTTAACTGGCAGGTGGGAGAGGGGTGAGTGAAGGGGGCGACACTTATCATCCAAATATTCTAGTTTTGTATATTTAATTTATTTTAGAATTTGTTCTTCACTTGAGAACGTTGGATTCACAATGTTGTAAATAAAGACGGGCAAAAGTCTTATTTAATGCAATTAAGTTCCGCTATAAGCGTAAGAATAAGTGAAAAAATTTGCATGGTATGCTGCCTGGTAGACTGTCTTGCAGTACGCGTTATTTTTGCTGTTCAAGGGAACTTTGATTAACCAGTGTTTTGCGAGGCCATTTGCGTGGCGCCACTTCATGACGCACAGCTTGGGTCGTTCAACCAATGAGTCCGATCGTAGTCAATTACTCTAGATCTTCTGGATTCGAAGGGGGGGAGCTTCTGGAGAGGCGGGGGGGGGGAGTGGGTGCGGACAACTCGACTTCGTTTATTTAATTTGGGGAAGAGCTTGGGCAATTCGACAGATTACACCGGTTTATTTAGCTTTGGTGCAGCGCGCGTTTGGCGCGTGCGTAACAAAGATGGCGGGAGAAACGGCAACAGAATACGACAGCATACTCGCCTCTCTTTATCTGAGACCCTCCTCCCACGACCATCGCGCATCACTACACATGTCATCCCTCCATCCCAAAACACCTGCCCCAGTCAATACCAAATATACATGGTCACCCTTCATATCCAAGCATGATCTCTCTGGGACCTAATTTCAAGTTTAGATCCAATTTGACATTATCGCCTCCACTGTACCTTTCCAGGCGAGAGCCACTTATATATGACATGAACTACTTCCTGAATGAAAGCACCCCTACTTATTTACCAGCAGTTACTCATCTCTTTCATCTCAAGACTGCTGGACTCCAAGACTTTACTCCTTGTCACTGTTGCTATTTTCTGAGAATTTCTGGCAAACATTCAGCCTCGGTGCTTCACACCAATACACACGTTGGTTAGCCATCATTGTTCCACTGTGTGCATCTCTCTAACTGCTGTGTGGACTGGGGTACCCAGTCTTCACGTCCTACATCTCACAGGGCATCCGGCCACGACAATTTGCGTATCTAGCCCCCTGGACTCGTGCGAACCACCAGCGCAGTTCTTATCGGATCGTCGGCATTTGAACCCAACGTAATACAGCTTTCAGAAGCCAAAAGTGTGCATACATACTGGTTCCCTCGTGATGCATCAGCATTAGCCGGTCCTTTGAACGCATTACATTGTGTCGGTAACTGTTCATCAGCTTGACTTAACTACAATGTCCCCTTCAATGGGAACTTCTATCATTGTGAATGGTCTCTTGTCTACTTAGTTAGCAACATTACATCGCCAATAATCGAATGTCCGTCTTACAGTGCTAACACCCTGCTCTCTCGCCCTCTGCGCTCTGCCTGCCCTGGTTTGCCATGCCTCTCACTTTCCCATGCCACCTGTTGCTAACGCCAGTGACCATTTTCCGGTCATGCGAAAACAGCGGAAATCACTTTTGTTAGATCAGGTGACTGAGGAAAAAAAAAAGTTGAACATTAAGCTCTGACAAGAGCCATCAATAACTCCACCGATCTGAATTCCCATAGAATAAATAGGAAATAGTAAATAAAAAACACTAGAGGGGGAGCACATTCGGTAGAGTTGCAAAAACCTCCCCGCCCATACTGCTAGTCACTCAAGATGACCATTTGATATCCTAATATCCAAATTTGACGCTCAAACTGCTCACAGAGTTATAGTTCTGCAACTTTCCCTTTATACTTTTACTTTTACATACTCTTATCTCATTCGGCATAACTAGATTCCTTGAGCATAAACTTGATTTTACTGTGGTATATCACCTGAAAGTTCTCACAAATCAGCCGCAATTATAATTTTGGCATTTTTATTGTTGGAAATCACTCTATTAAACATTAGAAATGCAAAAAAAAAAATCTCTAATATTTTTCAAATGGCCCCATAGCAGGCGCCCATATTGGATTTTGGACCGCAGTCCAAAATCTCGATTGGCATGATCTTGCGACCATTACCTAATCCCCCCACCAAGTTTTCGTCGAACATCCCGAGTTTTTCCGTAATACTGTTCACAAAACAACAAACAAACAAACAGAAAGGGGTGAAAACAGTAACCTCCGATCTTCGATGGCGGAGGTTAATAAACCACAATTTGATGCACAGCCGTCTATACCCAGAGCTCAAGTGCGAGAATAGCCAATGCTGCGCTTCCGTCGATTCCAGCTGCTCTGGATGTCACTGTGAATCTAAATCTCTATATCTATTACTGTTACTAAATACTGAATATAATTTCTTCGAACAATCTGGAGAGCCCAATCAACGGAGAGTCCGGCACAGCAGCCGCTTCCAGAAAAATGATGCAAACAGCCGCCACAGGCTGCATACGAAGCAACATGCTTGAAGATAATCTCTAGAACCGCTGAACCAATCGATCTGAAATGTTACGTAAATCCTCAGTGGACCAGCGCACTCAGTTTTTGTGAAGAAGTATATCTGAAAGACTATGGCTAGCATGGGCCAATCATATTTGACCTTTTTTTTTTAATACATGTGGGAAGTTGATGGCTTAGCAAGAGAGATGCAGTATATATAGATTATAACCTCTAGTGTTAGAGTTGGCTACCTGAAATAGTCAGGTCGCTGCCAACTATGGTGCTGGCCAACGATGGCAGTCGTGACAATTCTCTTCATAAAAAAACCACAGGCATCATACAAGTGTGCAATTATCCTCCTGAATATATTGTATTGTTTGTTTATGTTTTACTTCTATACACTGCTGAACCCTGGAATGAGTCAAAAACTGGTGTTTTTTACTCAAGCTGTGGAGGGGAATATTTCAGAGGGGAAATTTATTTTATTTTATTTTTTAGTTTTGAGAATTCAAGCTGGGTGAAGGACCCCAATTTTCTTCATAGATGTGTATCGTATAGCTCCACCTGGTAGAAGTAGCTATTACAAGTCATTCTAAAATACACCATCAAAATTATAAAGGTGGGGTTTTAACCCGTCCACAAGGACGGGTTCTATGCTAATGCTATGAACTTGCATCTCATGGTTCCATGAACTCAAGTTGTTACTGTTTGGAGGCCTTGAGAGTTAGTAGCAACTAGTTTCAATGTGTTATTACAGAGTCTTGCTGATTCTTTTGAAGAATGTCAACATATGCTTGTTTGATTGTAAATACACTTGCGATTTCCAATTGAATGTATGTGATATGTATGAATATATTTGTTGCTGTTGGACAGACAACAAACGCAAGATGGACGAATCTGACATCTCAAATGTGATAAAGATAAAGCGCTCGGTGCAGAAGACGTCTGATCTCATTGTGTTGGGGCTGCCATGGAAAGCCACAGAGCAGGACTTGCGTGACTATTTTGGTGCTTATGGGGAAGTTCTCATGGTTCAGGTACATTACAGGCTTTATCATTTACTTCACCTCATTTTACTTCTCATGCTTGTAATAATTTACTTTGAATCATAGTTTGGAACTTTAAAGTCATTGAATGTTTTGTAACATGAGTAGAAGCACCAATCTGAGACATTAAATGCTTGCAGGTGAAGAGAGATGTAAAAACTGGCAATTCTAAGGGCTTTGGTTTTGTCCGATTTGGTGACTACGAGTCCCAAATGAAAGCCCTGTCTCAGCGGCATATGATAGATGGTCGGTGGTGTGACTGCAAACTTCCTAATTCCAGGGTGAGCCAACAATAACACCTTCCAACACTTTTTTCTCTTTGAGCTTTGCACCCTTCCTCGTTTATTGAGTCTCACATCCATGTTTGTGTTTTTTTGTTGTTGTTTTTTTTTAAGTCTTGCATCCGTCCTTTAATTTTTGAGCCTTGCGCCTGTCATCTAATTTTGAGCCTTGCGCCCTTCCTCTAATCTTGAGCCTTGCGCCCTTCCTCTAATTTTGAGCCTTGCGCCCTTCACCTAATTTTGAGCCTTGCGCCCTTCACCTAATTTTACGCCTTGCGCCCTTATCCCCCCCCCCAAACCAAATCAACAATTTGGCCACATCACAAAACAATGACTGCACTGGGCTTATATTTATATATTTCCCCTCCCATTTCCAATATGGGGTGAGAATCCCCTCCTGATCTACAAAAGCCTCAAGATGCACAAATCCATCCACTCTTACTTGAAAACCTTCAAATGCTGCTTCAAGATCAATACGCAGGACGAGAAAAACAGCAAAACGCATCACGACAGATGGTAAAGATTAGATTCAGAAATAAGGGAATGAGAGAAAATTAAGATAGAATAATAAAGACAAGTTATTCTCAAACAAGGAGAAGTTTGAAAGGTAGGAAAGAAAGAGCAGGGCTCAAAAGGTGAAACGCATTGCAAGAGAGTGCAGGCCAAGGCGGGGCCGGCACCTACACGGCCACCGAACCGGGGCAAGCGGGGCACCCGAACGTGGTGCAAGGGGGGCGGACGAATGCGGGCGCAGTGACCGAACGCGGAGCGCAGAGGGCGCAACCAACACGGGCGCAAGTCGGCGGGAGGACCGAACGCGGGCCAAGGGGCAGGCGACGAACGCGGGCGCAAGGCGGACACCGAACGCGGCGCAAGGGGCGGCACACCGAACGCGGGCGCAGGACAACGCGGATTAGGGGCAGGACGAACGCGGACTCAAGGCAGGAGGAGCGGGCCAAGGCCGGCCGGCGCGACAGAACGCGGGCGCAAGCGGCGGGCCGGACGACAGCGCGGCCAGGCGGCGACGACAGCGGGCGCAGGGCGACCGAACGCGGGCGCAACCGGCGGCGAACCGAAACGCGGCGCAAGCGCGGGCCGACCGAACGCGCGCAAGGCGGGCCGGACCAACGCGGGCGCAAGGTGTCCCAGGCGGGCCGCTCGCCTCGGTCAGGCCGGCGCCTCGCCTCGGTACGGGCGAGCGCCGGCTCGTACGAGCGGACGCTCCTCGGGTACCGAGGCCGACGCTCGCCCTGCGTAAGCTCGCGGCTACGCTCGGGTACGAGCGAGCCTCGGCTCGGGTACGAGTCGGAGCGCTCGCCTCGGTACGAGCCGGGAGCCTCGCCCGGTACAGCCGGGACCCTCGCCTCGGTACGAAGCCGGGAGCGCTCGCCTCGGTACGAGGCCGGGACGCTCGCCCGGTCGAGCGCCGGATGGCTCCGCGGACCAGCCGGGAGCGGCTCGGTACGAGCCGCCGCTCGGGTACGAAGACGCCACAAGGCTCAAAATTAGTTGAGGCGCAAGCTCAAAATTAGTGAAGCGCCAAGGCTCAAATTAGTGAGCAAGCAAAATTAGTGAGGCGCAAGCTCAAAAATTAGTAAGGCGCAGCTCAAAATTAGTTAAGGCGCAAGCTCAAAATTAGTGAAGCGCGCAAGCTCAAAATAGGTAAGGCAAGTAAATTAGAAGGCGCAAGCTCAAAATTAGGCCAAGGGCGCAAGCCTCAAAATTAGGCCAAGCGCAAGCTCAAATAGAGCCAAGGGCAAGGCTCAAAATTAGCAAGGCGCACTCAATAGCAAGCGCAAGCTCAAAATTAGCGAGGCGCAAGCTCAAAATTACGAAGGCGCAACTAAAATTACGGGCGCAAGGCTCAAATTAGGCTGAAGGCGCAAGCTCAAAAAGTAAGGCGCAAGGCTCAAATTGCGAAGGCGCAAGCTCAAAATAGTGAAGGCGCAAGCTCAAAATTGAGGAATGGCGGCAAGGCTCAAGATAGAGCTAAGGGCCAAGCTCAAAATTATGAACAGCGCAAGCTCAAAAATAAAGACGAGCAAACTTAAAAAAAACAACAACAAAAAAACACAAACATGATGTGAACTCAATAAACAACAAGTGCAAAGCTCAAAGAGAAAAAAGTGTTGGAAGTGTATTGTCTCACCCTGGAATTAGAATTTGCAGTCACACCACCGACCATCTATCATATGCGCCTGAAACAGGCCTTCATTTGGACTCGTAGTCACCAAATCGGACAAAACCAACCTAGAATTGCCATTTTTACATCTCTCTTCACCTCAAGCATTTATCTCAGATTGGTGCTTCACTCATGTTACAAAAACATTCAATACTTTAAAGTTCCAAAACTATGATTCAAAGTAAATTATACAAGCATGAGAAGTAAAATTAGGTGAAAGTAAATGATAAAGCCTTAATGTACCTAACCATGAAACTTCCCATAGCACCAAAATAGTCACGGCAAGTCCTGCTCTGTGCTTCCATAGCAGCCCCAACACAATGAGACTCAACGTCTTCTGCACGAGCGCTTTATCTTTATCACATTTGAGATGCAATTCGTCCATCTTCGTCTTGTGTCGTCCAACGCAAACAAATATATTCATACATATCACATACATCAATGGAACGCAAGTGTATTTACAATCAAAAACAAGCATATTGACATCTTCCCAAAAAATCAGCTAAGACTCTTAATAACACATATGAAACTAGTTGTACAACTCTCAAAGGCTCCAAACAGTAACAACTTGAGTCATGAACATGAATGCAAGTTCATAGCATACATAAACCCGTCCTTGTGGACGGGTTAAAACCCCACCTTATATAATTTTGATGTGGTATTTTAGAATGACTTGAATAGCTACTTCTACCAGGTGGACTATACGATACACATCATGAAGAAAAAATTGGTCTTCACCAGCTGAATTCTCAAACTAAAAAAATAAAATAAAACAAATTTCCCCTCTGAATATATCCCCTCCACAGCTGAGAAAAAACACCAGTTTTGGACTCATTCCAGGCGTTCACCCAGTGTATAGAAGTTAAAACAAACAAACAATACAATAATTCAGGAGGATAATTGCACCACGTGTATATGCCTGTGTTTTATGACAGAATGTCACGACTGCCATCGTGCCAGCACCATAGTGCAGCGACCCTGACTATTTCATAGCCAACTCTACACTAGAGGTTATAATCTATATATATATATACTTGCATCTCTCTTGCTAAGCATCACTCCCACATGTATTAAAAAAATAAAGGTCCAAATATTGTTGGCCCCATGCCTAGCCCATAGTCTTCGAATACCTTTCCACAAAAAACTGAGTGCCGCTGTCCACTGAATTACGCAACATTCAGATCGATGTTCAACGTTCTAGAGATTATCTTCAAGCATGTGCTTCGTATCACCTGTGCGGCTGTTGCATCATTTTTCTGGAAGCGGCTGCTGTGCCCGACTCTCCTTGATGGGCTCTTCCCAGATTTCGAAGAAAATATTCAGTATTATAACAGAATAGATATAGAGATTAGATTCACATGACATCCAGAGCAGCTGCGAATCTCGAGAAGCGCAAGCATTGGACTATTTCTCGCACTGAGCTCTGGTATAGACGCTGTGCATCAAAAATTGTTGTTTATTAACCTCCCCATCGAAGATCGAGGTTACTGTTTCACCCCTTTCGTTTGTTTGTTTGTTGTGAAACATATTACGGAAACTCGACGATTTCGACAAAACTTGTGGGATAGTATGGTCCAAGGATCATGCCATCAGATTGACTCGCCAAAATCCATAGCCGCTATGGCGCCATTTTGAAAAAATATTAGATTTTTTTTTGCCTTTCTACCATTGTATAAGATTTCAACAAAAAAACATGCCAATATTAATGCGGCCTGATTTTAAACTTCAGGGGTGAATACCACGTTAAAATCAATTCTGTCTCAAGAATCTAGTTATGACGAATAATAGAGTATGTAAAAAAGTTAAAAGTAAAAGGAAAGTGCAAACTAAACTCTGTGACACTTTGACGTCAATTGAATCATTAGATATCAATTCACTTGAACCTACAGTATTGGCGGCGAGGTTTTCGCACTTTACCGAGCTGCTCCCTCTAGTTGTTTTTATTACTACTTTTCCTATTATTCTATGGAATAAGTCGGAGTTTGATGGCCTCGTTTAAGTTCACTGTTTTTTTTCCTCATTCACATCACAGTGAATCCGCGTTTTCCATGATCCGGAAATCACTGCTTTACAGTTCCATGGAAGTGACTGCAAACCACCAAGCCATAAGAGCGAGAACAGTTTAGAGCACTGTAAGACCATTCATTATCATGTATGTGCTTATAATGACAAGATCCAAATAAGAATTCCCCATTTAAGCGACCATTTTAGTTTAGCAACGATGAAACAGTTACCACAAAATTAATCTTTTCAAAGACCCCTAATCAGTGCACACGAGGACCAAGAGTATAACACTTCTTCTGAGCTGTATAGTCTGGTTCAAATCCGACGATCCATAAACTAGTCCTGTGATTTCGCAGGCAAGCTAATCCGCAATGTGCCATCCCGTGATGTACTGTAACTGGTACCCAATCCACCAGCATTAGGAGCATCGCCACACCAAGTGGAACAACTGAGGCTAACCACGTGCATTTAACACCAATAATGTTTCAGACTTTTCAGCAAAATAGCACAGACAGACAGAGTAAAATCTTGAGTCCACCAGTCTAGAGTAAGATGATAAGTAACCTGGAAATAGGTAGTTAGTCTTCATTCAGGAAGTATCATGCATATATAATGCTCTCCCTGAAAGTAGTGGAGCATAAATGTCAAATGGATTAAACTGAATTAGCGTCCCGAGAATCATGTGGATAGAAGCGTACATTGATTTGTAGACGGCAGGTAGATTTGATGGATGGATACATGTGTAGTGAATGCGATGTTGGGAGAGGCTCATAAAGAGGCGAGTGTGCTGTCGGTATTTGTTCTTTCTCCCCGCACAACGTCCTTCATACACCAAACCGCTCTCCCCAAATAAAATAAAATATTTGCGTCCCAACCCCCCTCAAACGGCCTCCCCCTTCCAAGTAGAATCAAGCAGATAATGATATCGACTCAGTGCGTTGACACAGCGCGTCATATCGGCCAAATGGCCTCCACTCTATCAGTCCTGGCATCTACAGTACCTATAGAAATCTACACACCATTGCCAAATTTTTCACTGTTCTACCTTATACCTGGAATTAAATTGCATAATAAGACGTTTCCACCTTTATTACACAGTAATCCACAAACTTCCAAGTGAGAAAACAAATTCTAAAAATAAATTAAATTACAAACTAAATATTTTCTTGTGGATATGTCCACCCCCTCCCACCCCCCCCCCCCCCCCCGAGTTAACACTGTGGAAGCACCTTTATAGCAATTCACCGTGAGTCTGTTGGGATAGTTCCACCAAAGATGTTGCATACCTTAATTGGCAATATTTGCCATCCTCCGTACAAAACGTTTCAAGCGTCCAAGTTGCGTCGGGAGCATGACGGGCAGCAATCTTAAGTTCATGCTCATGGTCAGTCATGCACTAGCTAGAGCGCATACCTTCGCCACACCATCCACAAAACATATCCGGCGCCAAAACATTCAATTATTAATGATACAATACCGTATCGTTTTGCCCTATCTCCTCAATGGCTGTAGAACAACTGACAAAATTCTAGTAGCCGATCCGATCTCACTAAAAATCTAATCACTTCGTCCTTGTCACACACCCAACCTGTCACAAAATTTTATCTGAACCCGTCCGCAACTTTTTGAATATCTGCACACAGACAGAAATAAAGGCGGATGAAAACATGACCTCTTTCAATCCTTTCGGTTAGGCAGGGGAATCAGAATCACTACAATGTAATACAGGTAGGGGGCAATTAACTCTGTTGGTTTTGAAGTATGTTCCACCTGAACACAAATTACTTTTGTCTATAATGTGTGACAACTTATCACAACGAAGCATGTTCGAGTTTGCCATTTTTAATCATTTCTGAAAATTGTACAATTATTTTTCATTTCGAATCCGTGGTTACATGTCTAAATAAAGGGGGGAAAGTCTGAATTAAGAAATTAATTCCAGGATACAAGCAACAAAGTAACACAAGCCGGAGCGACGATGGTTCGCGACAGTATTGAACAATGCCACGATAGTGCACAATTGAGTTAGTGGGAAGCTTTTAGGAAGCCCCTACCGTAAAAACCTATCTCGTCGTCAAGAATACCAAATCAAATCGGATTTATATATGTTTACTTATATATTCGCACATGCTCTTAAATGAAATTGAGAGAAAAAAAAATCAAGAAAAAAAAAATCAGAGAAAAAAAAAATAAAAAGGTTTAAGTGCGTAGCTCCCCCACAAGGCGTGGGACGCCCCCTCATACAAAAGACACAACTAACCATATATCTAGCTTGTGTCCAGTTTCATCAGATCCATCAAACGTCACCGACCTATATGCTCTAGAGAGCAGTCACAAACAGACAACAGACAACATAACGAAAATAGTTCACTCTGGCGCCCACGAACCAATTTTGAACGAGGTGACACTTTCTTTGGTACTTTCGCTGTAAAAAGAGGATAATGAAGGATTTTTTTATAAAAAAAAAAACCTTTTTTGACATTCCGAAACGATACCAAATACCACACATCGAGCCCTTTGTGTAAGTGAAGCACTAAACTAAACACCTTTGGGTAATGACGATTACATGAGTTCCCCAGCGGTCGGCGGGGATAGAACTCCCTCCACCAAGACGAAACTCCGCGCATGGTCTGTACGTCGGTTCGTACTTTAGCCGCAGCGCCGAAACTGCGGCTACGTTGACAAAAGCCACCCGTACCGTCTTCTTCAGAGGGATCTCCTCGCTCTTCGTTCTCATCGTCCGCAACGCGAAGTATTGCTCATTCTATTTGAATTCCGATAAGCGTAAAAAAGCAAAAAAACGGGCCACGTTCAAACTTCACCACATAACAAAAATGGCGCCAGGAAAAAACCCGAGGATGGGCGCCGAACGATCTGCTTCCTTCTTTCACTGAAACAGCCATATCTCAAAATCCCCGCTTCACCAAGTCCAATAGTGACCAAAAATTACTGCCAGCAAATCTTTTGTATCGTTTAACTTTTTAATCTTTAAATTTATCAAAGGAAAATAGTTGAAACCAGCGACCTTCGATGAAATAGAACGCCGTTACTACACTCCACATGGCGTGCAGACACGTACAAAAAAGCAAGAAAGCACCAACGCCACAGTCACAAAGGAAGTAGGAGAAGGAAGTCGAAATAAATCTAGGTAAAAAAATCCCACTTTAATCTAAAATATAAAAACAATGTGTGTTGGGTGTGCTGATTCCGCACATACGTATGATTAATGGGTAATATGAAGTGTTTTTTTTCGTTAGATGTCTCACAGAACATTTCTAGGCCATTTCGATTCTGAATCTGAAAACGTTGGAATTTTTTTTTTAACCTCAATACTTTTACCCCCGAACTTAAATTATTCAAAAATGGCGACCAAAAAATGATATATTTTAAAAATAATTTCGACCAATGAGAAAAATAGGCTTTAAATAATCAATTATAGGTTTTCGATCAGAATACGAAAAATTGACACTTATGCAACGATTTGATGATTTTTTAAAACACAATTTTTGGTGGTGAAAACCGACAATATTTGTGCTAACATGGTGAACTGTTTTGTCATTCTCGATATCAAACATAAGTACCGGATCACACCCGGCGCGCCAACAAAAGTTCATCAATATATCCTCACGATTCATCGGTTGATAGCATTCTTTATAGATTGTGACCGTGCCGATTAAGCCTCGGCTGCCCTAAGCACATTTTGAAATTTTAGAGAATGCCTAGAAAAATTAAAATATAATCTGGCTCATGAAATGACCCCAGCAAAAGAAACTATTTCAAGAACAAAATATTTAATACAAAAAAAGACAAATTATTAATGTGAAAATTAATTTTGCCCTAATTTTGGCTGGCCCTAAGCACATGACCTTGTGCCTAATGGTAATCCAGCACTGAGTTGTAATTCGCGTAACGAATTTTTGATGCGGAATTTCCCTGCTCTATCCTTCACACGTTTTTATTGCGTATTCTGGGGCGACAGTTAAGCTTAAATATTCACTTCCTCGAAGGTTCTTTCTCGCATAGTGTATCAGTAAATTATAGACGTCTGGCAGAGGTCTCTGTGCTTCTTGCAAGTTTATAATATATCATAACCTAGTATTTTCTGTTCTTCAAGTCTTCCTTTTTCCTTAAATTATGATTCCCTATGCACATCCAATCATTTGAAAATGTATTAGCGATTCCGTCCTGAAAAACATATGAAATATATATTACAAGCCATTATTAGTCACATAGAGAAGAAAACATTGAAAAAGGGTGCAATTTTTGCCCCATTTTGAATAAATTAAAGTTTCCCGCGTCAAATGTCATCAGCGTAAAAAAAAATTCGACGCGATTCGGATTCAGGCATTTAAAACGCCATAAAATGCTATGCCAAAAAATTTCAATCCCATTTACCCAACCCTAGTATGAGATTTTATTTTAATTAATGATTAAAATGAAATTTGCCACAAAAATAATCTGCAGGACAAAACATTGAGTAGACTCACACATGTACTTTGACATGGATTAACAAATACATTGGTAAATAATGGCAAAACATACATATGGTGATTTGGAATTTGATACTACACTATATAAATATCCATTAATTCAGATTATAATTCAGAAAAAATTAATTTAAAATTCAATGTTCAGGCTAAACAAACCAACCATTGGGCGTTAAGGGATTTGACATACACGTAGAATGACCATTGTAGATATGATACAAGGGAAAAAAAAACATTAAAAGCAAAAAGGATGCAAATAATTAAAGATGGGTCGCAAATACCTTCCAGTCCATCCTGGACATACATGTTACCTCTGTCCCACGAAAGTTATGTTTTCACCCATGTCTGTTGGATTCGCTATATATGCTAATATCCCTTATGTCGTTTTCCGGCTGTGTGTGTTGTGTTTGTTTGTGTTGTGTGTTGTGGTGTGTTGGTCTGCCAACGCGGAGCTCCACAACACGAAACCAGGCAAACCGATTTCGATGAAACTTCCAACAGGTGTAAATAATACTGGGAATTGGCGCGTTTGAATTCGTGCACCTAGCAACACCCCGTTGACTGGTACGCCGAAAAACCGCGTACAGTATTTCAATACTGTGTCCTTCAGTTTCGAATTAAGAAACGGACTCGAATAACACTTCAGATATTAAAAATTTACCGAGCCGATTTTGATGAGTTTTATTTTTCAAATGGTAGTCCTTCAAAAATCGCGGTGTCTATACCGTCATTTAAGTGTGTATACAGTTTTAGGACTACACCGTCTTCACCTTCGATCTCTCCTCGATCCAAACTTATTGACCAAAGTGAAAAGGATCCAAAAATAAATGGAATTCACCGGCATTTCGGTCTTTGGCGATTACTAATAAGATGTTTATTAATTTACCGGAAAACATTCCACGACCCACACACCACTTCAATTATTATTATTTACGTGAAACATCCACGACCCACACACCCCCTCATTATTTATTATTTACCGAAAACGATTCCACGATCCACACACCACCTTCAATTATTTATTTATTACTTGAAAACGATTCACCGATCCACACACCCACCTCCAATTATTATATTTACCGAAAACATTCCACGACCTAACCACACCACCTCCAATTATTATTATTAAATGAGTGCGAGAAATGTGCTGTGCTTATAAAAAATATGTGTGCTCAGAGGAATGCTCAACAAGAGATGAAGAAGTTTATCTGGTTTTCCGTGTGTGTGTGTGTCTGTGGTGTGTTTGGTGGGGTGTGTGTGTGTGTTGTGTATGGTGTCTGCAAGCCGAGGCTCCACAGCACAAACCAGCAACCGATTATTTTCCAAATGGTATTCCTTCAAAATACCATTCTATTACCATCATTTTTTATCGAGCCAGTGGCAAAATACGCATAGGAAAAACTCCAGGCTCAGAGGAACAATTTATGTGGAACCAATACGTCTGCAATAATTCTCGTCCGTGGTCAGTCAGAATGAAAAGCATTATCCAGCGCTTCGATCTTAGCGATATCCCTCTCGCCTACCGGCCTTGTTTGTCTCTTTGTGTGCAGATATCCAAAAATTGTCACGATCGATGAAATTTTGGACAGGTTCGTGTTGACAAGACCAACAGATTAGATTGGTGAAAATCCGTATCCGATTCGACTACTAGAATTTTAAGTATTCTCACCATGAGAATCGGCTCAAAACGATAAATGGCATGATATATAACTCTCCACCAAGTGAAGGAGTTATTTTTTCACCCCTTTCTGTCCGTGTACTTGCAAAATCAAATTTCATGTCATTATTGTCCAAATTGTCATTTTTCAAAATTGCATCAATTTGCTATTCTGTCTGCTCGTTGTTGGCCGTCGCCGAAATAGTGTACCCTTATTTTTAATTCGTTAAGTATATTGATGACTTCCGTCATCTGTGTGTTGTTGTGTGTGTGTGTTTTTGTTTGTAGCACATAACTCGAGAATGAAAATGCTACCAATGTCAAATTACACACGTGATTTCAGAGGTAGATGCTATGCTGAATTAGATTTGCAAAATCGGACAAAGTCAAGGTCACATGAAGTCAAGATTCATTTTTGATGTTTGGACAAAGTCAATCGCAAAACTGTCTGGTTGCATCGCTACTTCTCTCAGACAGCTTCTTATTTGACAAGGTCAGAGTCAAGTGACATTCTAAGTACCTTCCTATGACTGCTTCTTGTTTGTTTGTATGTTAATGAACAGCTCTGGAGCCAGAGAGTCAACCCAATTTTGATGAAACTACAGTAGTTCATACCAGGATCTAGTTGTATGCTTTGACGCACCTGCTAACACCACCGTACTTTGAAATTTTAAAAATGCAAAAAAAAACATTTTTTCGAAAATTCAAAAATCGCTGCCCTGCTTTTATGCGCACTATAATCAACCTCTTTGTCCAAAAATTTCAGAATGATCTATCAAAACTGTATGGATAGTATTCAATTATGTACGACCACCCATGTCGCCACCGCTTGTTTTCTTGTTACTTACGAAATCTAAAGATTTCGAAGTATATTGAGACTTCCTTCCTTCTGTTGTGTTTTGTTGTTTGTGTTTGGTTGTGGTGTTGTTTGTTTGTAGCACATAACTCAGAACGAGAAAGCTACCAAGTCAAATTACACCACGTGTCAGGAGGTATGGCTAGCGCTGATTAGATTTGTCCAGAAATTGCTCAAAGGTCAAAGCACAGTGAGGTCAACATAATTCCGTAAATCATGTGAGAAATGGAATATTTTGTCTTCAGTCGACTACAGTTCGTTTAACTTCGATTTAATTTTTCTTCGTTTTACGGATCGCTTAGGAGCTAACACTCGTGTCGAAATTCTGGTAAAAATCGGATGTTTGAGACGTTTTAAGATTGTATAAAAAATATTCTACTCCCGCGCTCGCGCTCGCACTGAGTGCACGCCGCCGAGCAGACCGGCGTGGAGTCACGTAAAGTTTTGCGGCTGCACGCTGACAGTGTTTCGATAAATGGTTAAAATGATTTTTTATCCCAATAAAGGTATATCGTCGCCATGCCGACTCGCTAAGCCATTGATTATGTAAAATGTTGTGGATGGCCGAATATACGGTTTGTGACTTATAAAATAAATATAAATAATTGCTGGAGAAATAGAGAAGATTTTGCTTCCGTCACATGTTACGAGTTCGTTTAACACGGATCCAATTCTGTTTTCACTTTTTTACGGTTAAGTATGCTTAACACTCGGTTGTCGAAATTTGAAAATCGGATGTTTTATGAGCATTTATGTCGGGTGATTCGTGTCTGCAGGCTGACTGAAGATTATAGCTAATGAGGACTTGTAACACATCGGCATACGCGCTCGTTTTAAATCAATTCAATCTGTTTTCACTTTTTAGAATGGCTAAGTATGCTTAATACTCGTTGTGAAAATTCTGGAAAAAATCGGATGTTTATTAGAATTAGTCAGGTGTCGTATCTGAGCTTAACTGAAATTTATCTAATGAGGGGATGCTAACACACGCATACCGCTCGTTTTAAAGTCAATTTCAACCATCTTCAATTTGGTAACGTAAGTATGCTTAACACTCGTTGTCCGAAATTCTGTAAAAAATCGTATTTTTATGAGAGTGTTTACAAATCCTCGTCAAACTCTGGTTCGTCGCTACCTCTCTAAACAGCTTCATTAGGACAAGTCAGAAGTCAAGTTGACGATTTCTTAAACCACAGACTGCTTATTATCTGCCAAAAACAAGTTTTTGCAAGATATGTTAGTCACTTGTATGTTTTTTTGTTGTTTTTTTAAATTTTTTAAATTTTTTTGTGTTGTTTTGCTGTAATCACTTAAAAAATTCTGCAAGCACATTATCATTGGAAAATTTGTACTTCGCATATCAGAGGCCTATAAGTCCCCTTTCACGCATAAAATTTGTAAATCAAAGTCAAAGTCAAGGTCACTTTGCGCAAATCAGGATCGACGAAAACCCAATATTTTGAGTTAATTTAATCGAAATCTCTTCAACTCGATGGCGAATATAGTTCATGGCTGCGCTCAGCTGATAATTTTGGTGCGATGCCTGACCTTCATAATGTTTGTTTTTGTTTTGTTTTTTTTTTTGTCTGTTAATCACGTATAAAATCCTCTGCAGAGCACTATCATTGTGAAATTTTTTAAACTTCGCAATCAGAGCCTATAAGGTCCCTTCAGCGCAATAAAATTTGAAGGTCAAAAGTCAAACGTCAAGTCACCTTGTCGCAAATCGGGAGTGACGAAACCATTTTTTTGAGTAATTTAATCAAATCGTCTCCAACTTCAGGGAATGTATATATGGTCTGTCTCAGCTGATTAGTTTTGTGGCATGCCTTGACCTTCATGTTAGCGCTTGAGGTCAACATTATGCCCAAGGCTCAAATTTTCATTTAGGAACCATTATCTGTAGTACCTCAAATTGAACACCTCGATGATGCTTTTCTAGATATGTCAAATTGAGACATTATACTCATTTGGTACGTTAGAGGCAAAACACATATTTTTCATGGTTACTCTGTAAGAACGATTCTGCATCGAATCTCTCGTACAGATATTCCTCAAACGCTCTGCTGTGGATACAGCTCTGTTCACCTCATGTTGAGCCGTAAAGAATTCACCGTGTCACATTTGCAAGATACGGGGTCACCCTGCGGTGAACATTTGGTATTTGTGTTGTCTCGATATCTCAAACCATCCTTTTCAGGAAGCTAAATTTGGGACAAAAGCAAGATGTGCTTTGGCAAAAATATATTTTTCATTTTCGATTAATCAATTAATTGATTAATACTCTAATTATATCGATTTATTAATGACTCCTTTATATTATCTCTATCCTTGCAATATCTCAGTACCTTTGAGCTAGCGAAGCTGATATTTGACATGGACATGACCATGTGATTTGCTATAAAAAGTATTTTATCTCCAAAACGAAGTTTTGCAAGTAGTGTAGTCATCTCTATGTTTTTTTTTTTATTTTTATTTTTTTTTTGTTGGTTTGTTGTCTTAATGACGAAAAAAAAATCTGCAACCACATTCTGTCATGGAAATTTTGTACTCACATATCAGACGCCTATGGAGTCCCTGTCAGCCATAAAATTTTTGAAGGTCAAGGTCACAAGTCAACGGTCATTTTCCCAAATCAGGTAATCGACAAAAACCCTTATTTGCTTAATTTTGATCGGATCGCTCTTCAAACTTCATGGAATATAGTTCATGTACTGGCGCCAGCTGATAATTTTTGTGTGCATTGGCCTGACCTTCATGTGTTTTTTTTGTTGTTGTTGTTTTTTTTTCTTAATCACGTATAAATCACTCTGCAGAGACACAGTTTGCATTGAAATTTGTAAGCTTACGCATATCAAGAGGCCTATAGAGGTCCTTCAGCGCATAAAATTTGAAGTCAGGTCAAAGTCAAGCCAATTGTCGCAAATCAGGGTAATCGACACATAAACCATTTTTGAGTAATTTTGATCATCGTCTTCAAAACTTCATGGAATATAGTTCATGTCTGCATTCAGTGATTAATTTTTAGGTGCATTGCCTTGACCTTCATGTGTAACGCCTAAGGTCAAAACATATTTGACCCCAAGGTCAAATTTCAAGTTTTAGGAACCCATATCGGTAGTACCTCAAATGAACACTCGATGAGTGCTTCTAGATATTCAGCTTGAGACATTATGACTCATTGGACGTTTATGAGGCAAAACGCATTATGTTTCATGGTTACTCTGTAGAACGATTCTCATCGAATCTCTCTAGCAGATATTCCTCAAGGAGTCCTCCTGTGGATAGCAGCTCTTTCACCTCATGTGACCTTAAAAAGTCCACACTGTCACCTTTTGCAAAGATTACGGGATCACCCTACATATAGTAACATTTGTTTATTGATTTATGATTAATCAATTAATTGATTTTTTGGTACAATCAATTTGATTTGTTGGTTAAATTTATGATTACAAGTCGCATGTTTGCACAGCCATCTAGATAGAAAATGCACCTTCTCCCACAGGGAAGACAGGCATTTATCTCCCAACACCTCTATTTATCTCCCCACCTTCCACCACATTTATTCTCCCACCTTCTCCCAACACCTTCTCCCACACAAAACTTCGACAAGCCATTGATCCCCACCCACGTTCGAGCCAGAATGTAAATTTGTAAATCCGACATTATCCGATTCATCAGCATTTTTATTGATGACAAATCAATTAATTATTGATTAATCAATCAATATGATTAATTGCTTAATTATATCGATTATTAATACTTATTATTTTATTCTTCATCTCTGGCATATCTCAGACTTATGAGTTCGAAATCGAATTGACACGACAGTGAACAAAAGGTTTGCTCTAAAGTATTTTTTGTTTAATTGAATAATCAATTAATCGTAATTATTCTTTCTTGTTTTTCCGGCGAAATGTCACCTTCCTTTTGACTCGGAAGCTGAAATTGGACAAAATGCAAAGGTGATCTTTGTGAAAAATTATCATTATATTTTGATTAATCAAATTAATTGAATAATACTAATATTACTGATTTCTTCATTACTATTTATTTTTATTTCTCATCCTGCAATATCTCAGGCAACCTTTTGAGCTCGAAAGCTATATTTGACACGACAGGAATAAATTGATTTGCATAAAATGTATTTTTGAATTTATATTTAATCAAATAATTATTAATTTTCATTAATACTTCTTATCAAAACGTTTGGTATGAAACAATGGTGGTTAGTATGCTATTAGCCAAATGATTAAGAAATTAATATTTTACTTATTATTTATTTATTTAATCCTGCAATTAATCAATTAATCTATCGCTATATATTTTACCGCTCCCTCCAATTCCGACTCCATGTGCTGCAAGCGACTCACTGCGAGGCGCCCATGTGATGATCGTCCGCACAGTTATTATTTATTATTTGCCCAGCGGTGCTGTTACTTGAATGGACCGCTACTTGTTTTCTTTTTTTATTCCACCGCAATTTTCCGATTTTCTTCGCTTATAAAATCATTTTCTCAGCAACCGTTTAGTGCGATTGACAATAAATTTTCACCATAGTATGTAACTCTTTTTTAGTAGAATTTTAATGTGACTTTTTTAGTTCGTATATATGACGTCATAGTCACTAGTACAGGCACCATCTTTGAAAAATCTGTAACGTTATCCTATGCAACCAACTTACCAGAGACAAAAAAAAACAGGCCGAGCATGACTCTACAAGACCCCTGAGTGTCTGTGTAATCTGCACCAAAACATTAGCAACAGATCCTTCAAGTCCTGAAGTTCGATGGAGCTGCTGTGATCGGTCTTGTTTTCCACGCACATCCCACAGTGCTTAATCGATGGATCTGGAGATTGGGAGCCAGGGCACAACACCTGAACATTCTATGTCCTCAAACCATTCCCAAACAAATGTGCAGGTTGCAGCGGCATGTATCTTGCGGAAAGAGAGCCACTCCATCAAATACCGATTACCATGAAGGTGTCCCTGCGTCTACAACATGTTTAGTGGGACACGTGTCAAATTGACCGTTCCACAGTAAGGCTGCTGCAGTTTCCCAGCAGAAACATTGCCAAGAGCATCACACTCCCTCCACCGGCTTGTCGTCTTCCCCACCAGTGCATCCTGGTGCATCACTTCCCAGAAACGCGCAACGTACACGCCCATCACGTGATCTAAAAGAAAAGGACTCATCAACCAGGCACTTTTTCCACTGCTCCAAGTCCATTCATCTCGCATGTCCATTGTACGTCTTCGGACAGTGGACAGGTTCATCATGCACTCTGACCGGTCTCGGCTCCGCAGCCCCAACGCACAGGAGCGATGCATTGTGATTGTGACACATTCCTCCCGTGACCACCATTAAATATTTCTGTGACTGTGCCACAGTAGACCTTCGTGCGTTCGACCAGACGATAGCCTTCATGGCTCGCACATCATGAGCCTTGCCGCCAAACACCCTTCGCCGTGTTTCTGTCCCTCCTCGAACACTGTCGTTACGTACTCACACTGCTGCCGGAGCATCCCACAAGCCCTTCCGTTTCAGAATGCCTCACCCAGTCAGTTGGCCATAACATTTGCCCTGTCAAAGTCACTCATGCTTTACTCCTGCGCCATTTCTCCTGCATCCAACACATCAACTTCAAAATTGACTATTCATTGCTGCCTAATATATCCCACCTTGACAGGTCCATTGCTAACAAGTAATCAATGTTTTCACTTCACCTGTCAGTGTCATAATGTTTGCTCATCAGTGTAAGTTTGTAATGAATAAGTGAAGGTCACATGTTGCACCATATGGATGAAGAAATATATTAAATAATTTTTCTCTGAACCACTTAGCCTATCGAAGCAAAACTGTGCAAGCATCATCTAACACCTTGCGCATGGATGGTTTAAATTATGATGTTAACAATGCATTTTTGGCAGCCATCTTA
>CM068955.1:71949898-71976791 GCA_035128595.1 Eptatretus atami | reverse complement strand
ATGGGGCGTCGGTGGGGCGGTTTAATCTCTCAGTTAAATTCCCATTTTGCTGTCTGTTTTAATTTTGGTCCCTCCGTCTTTTCTATTTTACGTAGCTTCCTGAATATGACTAACTTGGCTTTCTGATGTTAGAACTGGACAATTTATTTTTCTTTTGGTTAAGCTTAAACCAACACCATAATACATCAAGATGATCAAAATATAATTTGGAACATTTGCCGTATTTTAATTTTGTCTTAAATTGCAGCGCATTTTGTGTGGAATTCTTAATGGTATTCAAACCCTGGTGTTGGCTTAACTGCTAAGGTGGTGGGCTTAAGATCCTCGGGTGTTGAGTTCAAGCCCCTGTCCTCCCGTTGAAATAGCACCAGGTGGGTTCACTCAGCCTGTCATCCTTCCGAGGTCGGCAAAATGAGTACCAGCTTACGGGAACGGAGCACTGTGCATCAGCGGCACAGCTGCGCCCCCAGAAAATGATGGAGCCAAGCAGCCATCGGCTGCATAAAAATAAATGGTATTCAAATCGAAAATTCCCATTTTTTGGGGGGGGGCCGTGAACACAATTGGACAATTTTCATTTTGAATGACATTTGTCATGCACAGTCCATATTAAAATTATTTTGTTGCCCGTCTTTCAATTGATCATTCTCATTTCAATTTTTTTCATTGAGCACTTTCATTTTGAGCAATTTGGGAAAGAAAGAAAAAGGATAGGAAGAATATATATATATAAATAAGAGAACCACTGACTGGAAAGAGATGGGACTGTCACGTTAAAGGGTTTAAACGATGGACAAGGCCGCAAGTTTTAAATGGCCCTGAGTACCAGAGCGAGAAGCATGTCTACGGCATGCTTGATCACCAAAAGTCTTAATTTTAGTTTGAATAGCCCAGTGGATTGCCATTGTTAGGCCGTAGTGTTTGTGTCGTTTTGGTATCTTGAAAGTGAAGATTACGTACATTTGTGTGTTGCTCCTTATATTCTCTTTCCACTATTTTTCTTTCCTTGCATCACAAAACCGATTCTTCCTTTCTCCAATGTTGTTTTTGACTTGCATTTCTTTTGCTCATTTCATAGAATTGCATAAATTGTGGCTCTTTCAGTGGAGCGCTTTTTGTTTTTTTTGACATGTTGCGGTCGGTCTCATCCTCGAACCCAAGGGTTTTGGGCCTGAAGGCTGATGTTTTAAAGTCGGGCATTGATTTTGGCTGTCATTTTGGTGTGTGAAGGATTTTGGGGATCAAAGTGACCTTAAACACGTTTTGAACATGTTTGAAAGAGAAAGAGGTTTTTCCGTTAATTCCTAAATGAGGGAGTGGGAGGTATGGGGACAAGGAAGAAGGTTGGGGGGGGGCAGAGGGGGTAGAGGAAGAGGGGGGGGTGGGAAGAGAGGAGGGATGGGAAGAGGGAGGAGCAGGGTGGTAGAATTGCATAGGGTCTGGGTGGGAGAGAGTCGGAGAGTAGAAGGGATCTGTATTGTATGGATGGCCTCTTGCTTATTCAAACTTGAGGGAAGGTTTAGAGGGATGGAAGTGGGAAGTAAGGGATGGAAATGGGAAGTAAAAATGGATTGCTGCAGATGATAGATGAATTGTGGGTGTGGCTTGGTTGATGATTTTGGTTGTGAGTGGTGTTGGGGACTGGTGGTGGGAGGTGGGGGGGGGGGGTCAGGAAAATATGTTTCGGAGGCATTTTCCAGCCTCGCGGATGTAAAGCTGGGGGCATGTAGCTGCGCCAGCCTGCAGGGGCAAGAGCAGGCGTTTTACAAGACGCCAAGAGTTTTCTCTCTCTGTTTGTCAGCTGAACAACGTACCAGCCGAGTTTGCTCTAAACAGGACGTACTTGGTGAGTACGGGAGTGTTAGCATTGTTGTCAACACGACAAGTTTGTTTGCAGGCTGGAAATGTTGGCCTCATTAGGCAAGCAGAGATTTTTTTTTCCTGATAACCCAAGGGTTCAAATCCTTTTCCTGATGTTTTTCTTATTGGCTCTGCAGATGTGCCATTTTGATGATGATTGTGGTGGTAATGGGAATCTCATTTTGTTATTTTCCGTTAAGGGTCTGACATTAACTTGCAATTAAAGAAATTAATTGGAGAGTTCATAAACATCTGAATACCCTACGTAGTCTTGAGAAAAAAAAAGGATATGGGAACGGTCTACGAGCAGAAAATTTGATTCGTCAAAAATGATGGAAAATGCCTCAATATCTTGTCCAAGTACTGCTAAACGAAAGGGGTTTGAAAGTGTCATAAAGGCGATTTGTGTTCTACAGTATTCAATTATATAATTCCGTTTGAAACAAAATAAAGATTTTAAAGGTTGTTGGGAAAAACCTTTTTTCAGAAGGTCAGTACCGTTGATGCAGCGTCTTTTACACCACCTTATTTAACACGTTACACGAGTTATTTGTGCCTGTTGTTTGTGTCCTTTGACATCATTTAAAACGGTGATTTTCCTTTTTGGAATGATTTTTAATTTTGTTTCATTGGCAGACAGAGTAAAATGATTACCTTGCTACTCTCTGCACATGTGCGATCGAGGTGAGATTCCATAAAATTTGCCAAATTCAATGCCAAAGTACTACTGCTGAACTATGGGTTTGTTTGCCGATTCGTGATCAAAATATAACATTCAATTGAAATAAAGTAGTTCCTCAATCATAAACTGGCGTTTGTCGAAAGACAGGCACAAAGTGAACCAATTGCTTAATCCCGTTTTTCGCTTCACGCCCGTGGGTTAATTATATCTACCTCTGGTATTTTCCATCGTTCCAGAGACTGTTGTAATAGTTGCGCATTGAAACCTTACCGTAGTCAATTAAAACGTACTGTCACTTCGAATACACCAAAATTGACGTCCTCTGCTCACAGGCCCTTTCCCAATGGGGTCCAAGTTGAACATGGTTTTAAATTTATTTGCAGTTGTGACATTTATTTTTCTTCCTCTCTGGTATTTTCTTAAACCCACCTTGGCTTTGCTTCCAGAGTTGTTTTTTTAAATATACAGTAGACTATGCGTAAGTCGGCAGCGTGTAACTTGTCACTTTGCCTAAGTCGGCAGCGTCAAAAAGTCCCGAATTTATCGAATGTTAAATCCCTTTGAATAAAGTCTGTAAGTCGTCATCTCTAAGTCGTCACTTCCTCTAAGACCTAAGTCGTCAGATGTTGTCTGTTCCCGCGTAATGGAAACTCAAGTAAATTACCATGCCTAACTCGTCACACGGAACTGCTGCCTCGTGAGAAGCCCGATTTCATGTAATCGTGATGCGCGCTCATTGGTGTACACCGCCAGTGATAGGCTATTTATAACTGCGCTGCGTTCGGCTATTTATAACCACGCGCGACTTCATCCTTCACCCCACAGTCATCATGAATGTTCGCATACGCGTAAGTCGTCACACGGGTCTTAAGTCGTCACTTTTTTCTCGGTCCCGATGGTGACGACTTACGAGTAGTCTACTGTATATTTATTTTTTTACTTTTTTTTAATGCTACGATGTTGCAATCGATCTAAGAGTCCACGTCACTCCTGGCAGGTTGGAGAAGCGCTGCTATTTTCACATTCTGCCCGATGCATCTCAGTAGTTGTAAAATGAAAGCAATAAATCTGCCCTTAAACATCACGATGCAAATGATTTTTCTCCAAGTGGAGGCATTGTCATCAAAATGGTGCATCGACCAAAGTTCTTTTCAGCCTCCCTTCTTGAGACAGGATAGTGTAAGCTTTTGCAACCCTTGGGTTCTCATTTTGCCCCCATTCCCATGTCGATAGAAAAAAATTACCATGACAACATCACACAGGTGATGTTGGGAATTTTAAATGTATTGTGCTGATAAAGGTGGGGGAAATGTCTTGCATGTTGGTCAGTTGCTTTTACCTGTGCACTTCCAAGATCTAAATTTGCTTTGCAACATCATTATTGCAAAATGTACTCATGAAACGACACTATTTGACGCTGGTTGGTGCCTGATGATTCTTCCTTATATTTGCACACATTCTCCAGTTGACTTTTGTTTGGAACTCAGCGTATAATTGGAAACCATCGCTGTTACAAATTGCCCTGTACGTTAAGAGTAAAGGTTGTGCTGATGCTCTTCGAATAGTGAAACTATACATGTTACGTATGCAAAAGGGTGGAATTTCTGGTCTCCCCACTTCATCCTTTGCTGCATTGTTCCATACATACATGCATCCCTCCACTCTTGCTTGCTTTGCTTCTCTTTGATCCTATTTCCTCCCAACACTTTTTTAAAACCTATTTTTCTTTTTCTTTTTTTTTTTCCTCTTCCACAATTCTATTCACCCTTTTTCTTTCCCCCATCAATTTACATCTCCCCCACAACACTTTTCCCCTTACTCATCTGTATATGTAACATGGTATAAAATTTGAAAAGCTCTGCCCATATGGATATTGTGGACCTTGGGAATATTGTTGTTGCACAGTATGAGGGAAGTTTAGCAGAATGAGTTGCATTTCCCCTACCTTTGTACAGTTACTGATTTTCCTTTCATGATCAAGAAAATATTTAACCAAAGTGTGTTGATTATATGGATTTGTAAACATTGCTTGTGATGGACTGCTGCAGAAAACCAAGATATTCTCCTTGCAAAAGATTCTGCTGTTGTAAGGTCCAGTGACCATTTACAACCTGCTGATGACCTATTAATGCCTTTCCACCACACATTTCAATGTTTAAATATTTTTTATTTTTTGCACTCGTGTAACAAGAATTGATTGAAGAAAAACAGATTAACAGTTTTTGGTTTTATTTTATTTTTTTACGTCTGCACAGCCGAAGGATGGGCACATTATGTTTTCACATTATCTCCATGTGTCCATGGTTTTTTTTTTTTGGTTTTTTTTTCACGTTAACTTTTGAACCACTCTAGCTATTCATGTAAAAGCATACTGATGTCTCATGTCCTTATCCTGCATGTGATATTTTCACATTGTTCAGCATGAGATTTGGATATGGAATTTAGGCAAACTTTTCTGGGTTCCGAATCTGCTTGGAACTGGGATAAGTTTGCAAAAAAAATTGTATTTATATTTTTTTTGCATGATCGAGGCTCGTGGAAAAGCTAGAATTAAGTCTATGTAAATTGATCACATGGGGGACATATCGCCTCAATCTAAGCTGTGTTGACAGGTACAGCTGTTCACAACACTGCTCACATTACAATACAACAATCTCGTATGCAGTAAATGATAATGATGATTTGGTTACTTTATAGTGCAAAGTTTATTTCCATTCCTTCCATCCTATATGCTTCAATTCATCAAAAATGCTTCAATTTTTCCATCATGCTTCTATTCACTCGAAACTAGAAAGGGTTTCTGCTGTTGTAGAATAATAAAAATGGTACCGTTGGAAAGCGAGTATCGTTTTGAAATTGACTATGGCGGTTTACTTTGTTACAATATTGTTTTACAATCTATTTACTTTGTTATAATATAACGAATTTACTTAGTTGGAAAACGAATAATCAATTTACTTGGAATAAAAATTTGCTGGTTTAATCACAAACCTGCCTGTTTTAAAAGCCTATTTTCGAGTTTGAAGAAGAAGTGCGCATGGTTTCTTCACCCAGCGGTTCAAACGGAAACATTTATTCTACCGAAGCAGGAACCCTTTAAATTTTTAGAAACCATGGAAGGAGCACACAAAATATATAAAAGGTAATATTTCTCGAAGAAATATAAAAATATGTAGAAGTACACTGAGGGAGCACACAACAACTGTAATGGCACTCGATAGAGCGCATACTTTTGCCAGGCTGAACATTTTACTTTTTATATCCCAATGATAGGCCGGATCTGGATCCGGACCATTCGTCCTTGTCATACACCAAAATCTAATCTGCTTGATCGTTTCACCTACCCAACCCTTCCACCAAGTTTCATCAGAATATGTTCACTTGAACAATTCTAGTTTCCGGATCTGGATCCTTTTTTTTTTGTATACATTGTTGAGGCTCGTATGAGAGCTAACACACAACACGCAGTAAGAGGGTGGGAGAGGGAAGGACAAAATAGTGGGAACAGAGACATTAGAGAACTGTGGAAGGGAGAGGGATGGGGCGTGGAACACGGGGTATACAAGATGGACATTACAGGGACTTTCAGGAAGGAAAGCAGGGAATTTTGAAGGAGTGGTTTGGGGTGGATTAACGGGGGTAGAAAAGATCGAGATTTTGGATGTGAGAAGATAGGTGGTTGTGAACAGCTGTTTTGAAGGCCTGGAGGGAAGAATGCGATTGAAGAGAGTGTGGGAGTTTATTCAAAGGTGGGGGGAAAAAAGAGGAATGAAAGAGTGAAGGAGAGCAGTGATTCGTGATTTTGGTAGTTTACCAGAAGGGGGTTGCTGGCGGACCTTGAGCGCCCTGCGGAAATATGGGGGGGGGAGGGGGGAGACATTCGCAGACAGAGCAGGGGGGCGAGACCGGAGAGGAACGGTAGAAGACAGAAAGACCACCGATCTGCCTGCAGTGAGGAGTGAGAGGCCAAGACTCAGCCTCACTGCAGGAGATACCAATGATAAAGAAAAAATCTAATGAATTTGTCGTCACACGCCCAACTTTTCCAGCAAGTTTCGTCTGAATCTGGCTATGTCTTTTTGAGATATCCTGCTCACAGACCAACAGGGGTGAAAACATTTATCTCCGTCCACCTTCGGTGGCAACGGTAACACCAACAACAAAAACAACAACCACAGACGATTGGAGTTAACCCAGGGCTTATCCGTATTGTTAGACCCGGGGCCTGTTCCATTAGCAAGTGACTTGCTATTGCTTGTTATGGTTTTCGAAGGTAGCCGTTCTGTATGAACGACTGTACTTGCCTAACCGGCTCCCCACGACTGGCAAGCAATTAAGAGAGGTCCTTTCGTATGTTAGCAAAAATGGCCACCGTAGTCAAATTCAAAACTATATTGCAGCCATTGAAATGTTCAAATGCATATCCCTGTTATGTATACTCATAATATTATTAAAAGTTGCAGTTCATACTTTTATTGTTACTTCTACTTTTCATCCTAATTCTTTAAGATCTGCAAACATGCAGAACTCCTCCATCCCCCTCCCCAAAATGTGCCAAGCACTCCATTCCACTGCAGTGATGGCTGAGTGCATTGAATCAAGGGAGTTGCTTGGTGAGCGGTAAGCAAACTGCTTGCTCACCAAACATGCCCCTGTGATAACACTGCTCGACAGGTAACAGACATTCCCGATTATGGTAATATTTTTCTTTGAAACTCGCAAATAGAAACAACTTGAACATTCAAAGCACATCCGATACATACACAGTACTTACACAATTCTACCGCATACACTTGCAAAGTACTGCAATTATTTCATATCATGTAACAGGGAAATATCCAAGTTATTTCCCAAGTTGACAGCCAAGCCCAGCTTGACTCGGGCTCGGCTTGGGAGCACAACTGTTCGAGTTAGAGTTTCAGGTACAGTACGAGGAACAGCAACCCATAAAATCACTTTCACACCATGCCATTTCCCCATTAGTGCCGTGGTGTATTTGAGCCAACATATTAATGTTCAGCCGTTCGTTGCATTTGGCCAACCTAAGTGAGCCGTTATGCTGAAAGTCCCCCCTCTCTCTTCCGCCTCGCCCCATCTCTCTCTCACCTCGCCCTCCTCTTCCGCTCGCCCCCCTCTCCCTCTTCCGCCTTGCCCCCTCTCCCTCTTCCACCTCGCCCCCCTCTCCCCCTTCCAACCTCGCCCCCCCTCTCCCCTTCCACCTGGCCCCCCTCTCCCCTTCCACCTCGCCCCCTCTCCCCTTCCACATCGCCCCCTCCCCCTTCCCTCGCCCCCTCTCCCCCTCACCTCCCGCCCCTCTTCCACTCGCCCCCTCTCCCTTCCACCTCACCCCCCCTCCCCTTCCACTCGCCCCCCTCTCCCTCTTCCACCTCTCCCCCCTCCTTCCTCTTCCACCTCTGCCCCCCTCTCCCTCTTCCACCTCTGCCCCCTCTCCTCTTCCACTCGCCCCCCTCTCCCTCTCCACTCGCCCCCTCTCCCCTTCCACCTGCCCCTCTCCCTCTTCCACCTCGCCCCCCTCTCCTCTTCCACCTCGCCCCCTCTCCTCTTCCACTCGCCCTCTCCCTTCCTCGCCCCCCTTCTCCCTCTTCTCACTCGCCCCTTCTCCTCTTCCACCTCGCCCTTCTCCTCTCCACCTCGCCCTTCTCCCTCTTCCACCTCGCCCCTTCTCCCTCTTCCACTCGCCCCCTCTCCCTCTTACCTCGCCCCTCCCCTCTTCCACCTTCGCCCCCTCTCCCTCTTCCACCTCGCCCCTCTCCCTCTTCCACCTCGCCCCCCTCTCTCTTCCACCTCGCCCCCCTCTCCCTCTTCCACCTCGCCCCCCCTCTCCTCT
Organism: Eptatretus atami; assembly: GCA_035128595.1. Lineage (NCBI taxonomy): Eukaryota > Metazoa > Chordata > Myxini > Myxiniformes > Myxinidae > Eptatretus > Eptatretus atami. The sequence goes on along the minus strand of CM068955.1, from coordinate 71,968,401 downwards.
TCACCTCGCCCCCTCTCCTCTTCCTCGCCCCCCTCTCCCTCTTCCACCTCGCCCCTCTCCCTCTTCCACCTCGCCCCTCTCCCTCCACCTCCCCCCTCCTCTCACCTCGCCCCCCTCTCCTCTTCCACCTCGCCCTCTCCCTCTTCCACCTCGCCCCCTCTCCTCTTTCCCTCCCCCCTCTCCCCCTTCCACCTCGCCCCCTCTCCCCTTCCACCTGGCCCCCTCTCCCCTTCCACCTCGCCCCCTCTCCCCTTCCACCTCGCCCCCTCTCCCTTCCACCTCCCCCTTCTCCCTCTTCACCTCGCCCCTCTCCCTCTTCCACCTCGCCCCCTTCCCCTCTTCCACCTCGCCCCCCTTCTCCCTCTTCCACCTCTCTCCTCTTCCACCTCTGCCCCCTCTCCCTCTTCCACCTCTGCCCCTTCCCTCTTCCACCTCGCCCCCTCTCTCTTCCCACCTCGCCCCTCTCCCCTCCACCTCGCCCCCTCTCCTCTTCCACTCGCCCCTCCCTCTTCCACCTCGCCCCCCTCTCCTCTTCCACCTCGCCCTCTCCCTCTTCCACCTCGCCCCTCTCTCTTTCCACCTCGCCCCCTTCTCCCTCTTCCACCTCGCCCCCTTCTCCCTCTTCACCTCGCCCCTCTCCCTCTCCACTCGCCCCTCTCCTCTTCCACCTCGCCCCCTCTCCCTCTTCACTCGCCCTCTCCCCTTCCACCTCGCCCCCCCTCTCCCTCTTCCACCTGCCCCTCTCCCTCTTCCACCTCGCCCCCCCCCCTCTCCCTCCCTCCCTCTTCCACCTCGCCCCCCTCTCCTCTTCCACTCGCCCCCCTCTCCCTCTTCACCTCGCCCCTCTCCCTTCCACTCCCCCCTCTCCCTTCCACTGCCCCCCTCTCCCTTCCACCTCGCCCCTCTCCCCCTTCCACCTCGCCCCCTCCCCCCTTCCACCTCCCCCTTCTCCTCTTCCACTCGCCCCCTCTCCCTCTTCCACCTCGCCCCCCTTCTCCCTCTTCCACCTCGCCCCCTTCTCCCTCTTCCACCTCTCCTCTTCACCTCTGCCCCCCTCTCCTCTTCCACCTCTGCCCCCTCTCCCTCTCCACCTCGCCCCCTCTCCCTCTTCCACCTCGCCCCCCCTCCCCTTCCACTCGCCCCCTCTCCTCTTCCACCTCGCCCCCTCTCCCTCTTCCACTCGCCCCCCTCTCCCTCTTCACCTCCCCTCTCCCTCTCCACCTCGCCCCTCTCCCTCTTCCACCGTCCCCCCCTCCCTCTTCCACCTCGCCCCCCCTCCCTTTCCACCTCGCCCCCCTCTCCCTCTTCCACCTCGCCCCCCTCTCCCTCTTCCACCTCGCCCCCCTCTCCCCTCTTCCACCTCGCCCCCCTCTCCCTCTTCCACCTCGCCCCCCCTCTCCCTCTTCCACCTCGCCCCCCTCTCCCTCTTCCACCTCGCCCCCCTCTCCCCTTCCACCTCGCCCCCCTCTCCCTCCTTCCACTCGCCCCCCTCTCCCTCTTCACCTCGCCCCCTTCCTCTCCTCCTCTTCCACCTCCCCCCCTCTCCTCTCCTCTCCACCTCGCCCCCTCTCCCTCTTCCACCTCGCGATGAACAATGCTAATATCTTCTGGTTTTTGAATTCTCTACTGTAATAATTTGCAGAGCCATGCTCATGGAGTGTAGAAAGTTTCGACACCCCTTATCACATTGCAATGTAGTTTTAGGATCATTGGTATATCCTGCGATGAAGCCGAGTCGTTGGATCTCAACCTCTCACCGCAGAGAGGTCAGTGGTCTTTCTGTCTTCTACCGTCTCCTCTCCGGCCTTGCGCCCTTCCTCTGTCTGTGCTCTGTTCCCCCTATATTTCTGCAGGGTGCTCAAGGTCTGCTAACAACCCTCTTCTGGTGAAACTGCCTAAACCAAGAATCACTGCTCACCTTCACTCTTTCATTCCTCTTTGTTCCCACTTCTGGTACAAACTCCCACACACTCTTCAATCTCACTCTTCCCTCCAGGTCTTCAAAACAGCTGTTCACCACCATCTCATATCTTTCCACCATCCAAAACTATGATCTTTTCTACCCCCGTTAATCCACCCCAAACCCACATCCCTCAAATTCCTTGTTTTCCTTCCTGAAAGTCCTTGTAGTGTCCATATTGTTTACCCAGTGTATCCTGCCTCATCCCTCTCCCTTCTCAGATCTCCTAATGTCTCTTTTCCCAACTGGCTTGTGCCTCCCTCTCCCACCCCTTTTGTCTCATGCTCCCTTTGTTGCATGTTCCGTGTGTTAGCTCTTATACGAGCCTCGACGATGTATACAAAAATAAGCGATAACCAAATCCTCATTTTGAATATTCCATACTTCATGAAGCCAGTGAGGATGCTTTATCCACTCAACCAGTAAGCTATTCTGAAATGAGTTGTTTTGCTTTGGAGGTTTTGCATTTTTTTTGACAATTCGACACAAAGCCGCTCAACGGGACACACAACACACCACCACCCATGTAATACCTTGCTCATTTATTTTGTATATAATTTTTCTGTTACCAGAGTGCAATTTTAGTTTTTGAACTATGAAATTTGTGGTGGAATTGGGCCGTACGGCTGTGAAATTGTTCATACTACCTTGAGTGTTTTGATTCCTTTACCCTGTGCTCATTTTGAGTCCAGCGACGACGTGTTAAAATATTTTGCAAAACCCTTGAGTCCTTAACTTGCCATGATCACATCTAATGCATTTGACAATTCATTTCTTGTTTCCTGCAACAGCCCTTTATCAAGATTTTGTCAACTATTTGCTTGATCGTAACACCTTTTTGGTGGTACAAAATATATATATTTTTGGAGACTTGTAAATTGGAATGAGGTGAGTTGAGTGCTGACTTGATAAGTAGACCAAATTGAGCATGACCATCGAGGGTAATCGGACATTTGCTCAGTATGTCAGATAAGGGACAATCCCATAAACTGATTCAAACACCAGATAAGGCAGCAAAAATTTCCGAACATTTTGGTGGTGCAACAGTTGCATTGGTTGCTGGTGGGAAAAGCATGTTTTTTAATTTTTTTTTTTGTTGTTAGTCAGCTTGAAGCATTTTGGATTTGAAAACAAATTGTCATTGTCAAAATTACGATTGTTTTCTGTTGTTTACTCTCAGGCAATATGAAATAGGTTGTGGGAAAGAAACATTGATAAGAAAAGGAAATGTGAAGCAATAGAGGAAAGGAAATTGCAGCTTTGAATACATATTGTTTTGCGTAATGAGAGAAACTCAGGTGAGGGTATATTTTTAAACAGACTATCTCAGTCGCATTTTCAAATTTTGACGACAGTTTTGTTTCCTTGCAAGTTAAAAAAAATATAAAAAATTCTATAAAATATTTTCATCAGCTTGATTACTGCGATATAAGGTCTTGCAGGCCCTGTGTGACGAAGGGGAGCACCAAGTGGATGTTCCTCTTCTCTCACCAGCAAAACATGGCTGACACATACCGCAGTCGGAAGATTTTTGTGGGACGCTGCACTGAAGACATCACTGCCGAGGATCTACGGCAGTTCTTCAGCCAGTTTGGTGATGTTACGGACGTCTTCATTCCCAAACCTTTCCGTGCCTTTGCGTTTGTCACGTTTGCTGATGATCAAGTGAGTTGGTGCAATTGAATTTATTTTATTTTTTTCATGACGAGCAAGGCTGTTTCGGCTTGCTTTGATTTGAAGTCTGTTTAAAAGTATAATTTAAATTATCTTGCGCCGTATTTATTTTTTTCTTCAGTCTGTTGGCATATATTTAAAGTTAATTTGAGCTGGTGGTCCTTTTCAACATCAGTTAAATATATATTTTTAATTATTCTCCCTTTCAGATAGGGGTATCACCTAACTTGTCTGGACCAAATGTGATTTCATTTGTACTTGCAGATTGGATAATTGAACAGCTGTAGTATATTAGTTTCTTTATTCCTTCAAGTATATGATCTTCTTGTTCTTGGGCCATCTGTCTTCCTGTTTATCCTTGCTTTGTACCACCCTTTTCCTTGCAGATAGCTCACAGTCTTTGTGGAGAAGACCTCATTATTAAGGGAACAAGCGTGCACATATCCAGTGCTGAGCCCAAGTTTGGTGCTGGCCGTGGTGGCATACACGATGGACCGGCTCGCTTCGGTGGTGGTGGTGGTGGTGGTTTTGGGGGATTTGGTAACCAAGGGGGCTTTGGAAGCACTCATGGAATGGGACTTGGTGGTGGGAACTTTGGATCTGCAGGAGGTTCTGGTGGAATTGGGGGCCCTCCAAGTACAGGTGTTGGAGGTGGTCCAGGGAGTGGTGTTAACTTTGGTGCGTTTAACATCAATCCTGCAATGATGGCCGCTGCATTACAAAGCAGCTGGAACATGATGGGCATGCTTGCCAATCACCAAGGGGGTGGCGGTGGACAACCAGCTGCCCCAGGAACTGGTCCCCCTATTGCTGCGCCTGGCACCGGTGGCACCACAGGTCAAGCCCAGGCACCAGTACCGATGGACCAGAGCAAGGGTTATACGGCCGCACCAGCAGGTACGGGTGCGAGCTCTGGAGCGGGGTACAACAATCCCGCTTCAGCAACCTCCTTCGGCTGGGGCTCCGGCTCAGCGGGGAACAACCCGGCTGGCTTCGGCGGCTCCTTTGCCTCAAGCATGGATGCTAAGAACTCTGGATGGTGATTTTATATTGAGGCGATTGAGTGATTCGGCATGATTATGTTTTTTTTTTATTATTTTTTGTAAAATCAAATTTTTTTATTTTGTTATTTTACATTTATTGCAAGGGTAACTATGGTTGGGTCAGAATAAGGCAATGGATATGTCATGTGTTTGGAACCAATGCAGGAGATATTATATGGAGTTGTGTGATCAAATAGGTGTGGATGCAAGAATGTAGGGCTTTTATTGCCTTGAAATTTTGGGAGCAGGAATGAGAGAGCGTGTGCTTGTATTCTGATTGCATGTTCACCCGTAGTTCTAAATTAATTGGTTGAAAAACCAAATGGGGATATAGTTTTCACCAGCTACTATTTTGGTCTCTCGACTTTTATCTGGGTCATAATTGTGCCACAAAACGGCCATTTTTATTTTGCTCTCAGACAGACAAAATTGTTACCAGATTTGGCACGGCATCACCATAAGCAGGTGCTTGCTTGGACTTGCTGTCTTTCACCGTTCTCCCCTCTCCCCTTTGCCCTACCCTTTCACCTAATAACCTTTCTGTGCTATACTCTACCACCACCAAAAGGTGTCTTTAATTATACTGGCTCACTATCCTGGATGTGCAGTGTCTTTTATTTTATTATTATTATCATTTTTAAACATAGTTGTATTCAACTGTCGTACTAATTCTCTTGTCCATATCCCATTGTTTTGTGGTGGAGGTGAGTAGGGGGAGAATTTTTTTTTGAATGGGAGAGATTAAATAATTTTCTTTATAATTTGCATTGGCCTCGATTGTAAGCCAACACTGTGAAAGTGATTCACAGCTTTTCAGTTCATCTCAAACTGGATATTTTTAATTTTAATTTTTCCCAGTATGACAATTTATTTATTGTATACCACACCATTAATTTTGGAATGTTAGGGGTTTTTTTGGGGGGGGGAGGGTTGCTCGTGTACATGTCTGTGATGATGGCAAATACTGAGTGGTAGTTTTGTGTTTTGCTTGCTGGTATTCCCAAATAGGGCTCGTCAAGTGTTGCTGAAATTGCAATATTGTGCACCCATAGTAGAAATGGCTTCAGCAGAGGGTCTTATTATTATTATATATATTTTTTTTCAGTTGCAGCATTTTTGGAATTATCTTTTTTGAATATCTTGACATATTTGTATGCATTGAGTATTTCAAATTGACTCTAACGAGAAAGTGTGAAGTGTTGGTTTGAGTTGTGATGAAGCATTTGCATTCGGTTTAATGCCAATAGACTGGTGTGTTTGCCATGTTTTTTTTTTGGTTTGTTTGTTTTTGTTTCAGGTGGCTTGCTATTCTGCATGTTATATATGACTGACTATCACTGCATTTTAACCATTATTACAGACGTATAATTTAAATACTTTGATATAATTTCCATCTGGTTGTAGACTGTCATTGGGTATTTTTTTTGCTTTTCCGTTTTTTCAATCTGCCCGAGCATGCGCTGACAAAGCAAGCACCTCTTATTGAATAGCAAATATGAAATGGTAGAGAATGTGGCTTGAAAACATTTTGTTTTGTTTTTTTTAACCCAAGGGGGCTGTTGACAATTAGCAATTGCAATGCAGAGTTGTTTTGCTGTAAAGTGTACTTTTTTCTTCTTTTTTTTGCTTGCTTCATCTTCATCTTTATTTTCCTTCCCCATTTTTCTGTCTATCTTCTTTCCTCCCATTACTCACCCTGATGCAGCAACTTTCACTGGGCCAACTAAACCATTTTAAATTATTTTTTTATTTGCATTTGCTTTGTTTCTGTTTTACTCATTCTCGCTGCCGCTGCATTTTTGTTGATTATTTGGCTGCTGTTAACATGCAGCAGCACGGAGATGTTTTCACACCAGGGATGTGCTGAAGGCACCTGGCACCCTCCCCTCCATTCCCGCTCCCCCTCCCCCTCCCGACGACCCAGGAAGCTTTGTCCACAGCAACGGCTGATCAAGCGGACCTATGTTTGTTCCTGAGCTGGTGCTTTTCCGAACAGAGTCCGAGACTGGCATGTGAGCAAAAGACCAAAAGAGATCCCAAGGCAAGTAACTTTTTGCAGAGCGCAGAGTGATTCTGCATTTTGTGGGGCACGACTGAAAAGAGGTGAAGAGTGCGGTTGTTTTGCCTGCCGGCTTGCTGAAGAGGTGTTGCTGAGGGCGTGCCAGGGTGCCCGGTGCTGGTGACAGCTGAGTGCGGTCTGCCTGGCGCTGCATGACTTGGAGGAGAGAGGCAATGGCTTAAGAGAGGAAGGAAGGAAGAGAAGAACGATGCTGATGGCGAGACTGGAATGTTGACTTGGAAGACTAAAAAAAAAAATTGATTGTTTGTGGTTTTGATGTGATGGTGTATTATCGTGGTGCTTGAACACAGCGGCTGCAATCTTGCTTGCTTGAAGACTTCATCTTGCATGGATGATGATTGTTTTGATTCATCACCCTCAAACCCAAAACCACTCCCTCTGTCTGTTCACCTAACCTGCTTTTATGCCTGGTGTGAATGCACACGTGGCTGGGAAATGATGGGCTGATATTGTAATTAGCACAGAGGGGCTGAATGAGGAGAGATGCAGGCGAATAGTGAGAGAGGATGCTTGTTCATGCTGTTTTCTCATCAGAAAGTTGTGGTTATTAAACTGTATGCTGATTGGCACAGTGTGCAAGTTGGGTGTATGGCAATTTGTGCTGCATTTTCTGCTGATTTGATTTGTGTGCAAATGCAATGCTATGCAAAAAATAATTTGAGTGCATGTTATTGAAGCAAAAAAAAAATGGAAGAAATGTTTGTCATTTACACAAAATTGGTCTGCAAGTTTATTTCAAGTAACAAATTCCACAACTTTCTATGCCAGGTGTGCATTTTGCCCCCCTGTAAGGAGATCCAGCAGGCACCTACTCAGGTAAGGCTAGTCTCCAGCCAGCAGCACGTGGGACATTGGAGGGAGTGCTGCTTTAGAATGTTTGACATTTGCTATGTTTAATTTTCCCCTTAACATACAAACCCAAGCTCAAGTTGTCGACTCTTGACTGTTTTCATCGTCTTTAAATTTAAGCCAATGTAAGCAAGTTGAATGTAGCTGTGCTGTCAGATTACACTTAGCTTTGTTAATTTGCCCAAGTATGGTATTAGTCTGTAAAGCAAGTAGCTGAATGATTCTTCGTTATATTCTGTTTGATTGTGGTGCTTGCCTATTTTGCAGTGTGGGTGAGTTTTTGCAATAAAAATTTTTTCATCCAGGCATTTGTCTTTTTAATTGAAAGTCCACTCAATCACATCATATATTTGTTGTATCTATTACATTTAGTGAATTTTGGATGTGTTGAGGCAAGATTAATGCCAGCCTGCGATGTCAAGACTCAACGGAACTGTTTTTGTTGGTTTTGGCGTTACTTCGCAGAAATCTTGTGCAAAGTCGAGAATGCATTGAAATACAACTGAAAACTGGAGTTCATAGAAGCCGTTACCCCATGCAGTGTTTCGGTATATACTTCAATTGAAATAAAATAATGATTTTAAAGCTTGTTAAAAATTCCAGAAGTGTAGCGCTATTGAAGCAGTCTTCGCTTCTTGGAAGTGCAAAGAAGACGATAATTTGTGTTCTACTGTACAGTGTTCAAGTATATAGACAGTCATTCAATTGAAGTTAGAAGATTATAAAGGCCGTATAAAAAAATTGATTTCTGCCGTTGACGCTGCACCAATAACACCACCCTATCTAACACATTACATTAGTTGTTCATGCCTGTTGTATCTGTCCTTTATGACATCCTTAAAAACAGTAAATGTACTGTTTGGAATGATTTTCAGTTTTGTTACAGGTAGACAGTAAAAAAAAAAATTAATCTCACTCCTCTCTACGCATGTGCGATTGGACCGATTCAGAGACAAAGTACTGTTAAACGGTAGATTTGTTTCCCGATTCATGTTCAAAATGTAACATTCAATTTAAGTCATCTCGACACTAAACAAAATTTGGCTCACACCTCATTCACCTCATCCATTCCCCATCGTTCATAATCCCATTGCAATGGAAGGAAGGAAGTGTCTATCCTACTGTCGGCCAATTGTGAAGAAAATAATTACAATCCCATATGTAAATTTTAAAAGGTTTCGAATTATCCCTTCTAATCCTAATCATCATCACTCCTGTCAGCCTGCCAAGTTATGGTCTCTACCTAATTACGCCTGCTGGGTGCTGTGGATTTCCCATACAGAACCCAGCAGCCACCTCACCCAACTCTCATACCGCATGATCCACACGGGCGGGACCCATTGAGACTCCCAGCGCCCACTTTGGCTGTGCACACCGCACGAGCCTCCTGCGTACGCTGTGTGCTCTGCACAGTCTGCTTTATACTGAGCATTATTAACCCTCTCTGAGCCATTTCCACAACAATCTTATGTTTGTGGGGTGGAGGGTAGTAGTTGATTCAAAGGCATCAACCCCCTTCCTGTATTTTCATAGGATTAGGACATTTTGAACCATATATTAAGGACATCTGTTAGGGTTAAGTTGTCCTTTGTGTGGCTTACCAGGAGGAGGATCCTTGTCTATCTTGGACGACAGGTTATGATGTTTTGTCATTGTGTTCTTATGTCAAACTGGGCAAGGCTCAGTAAGAAATGGTAAAGACCCCTTCCCCTAGCTGTTTGTCAGCATGTGGGAGGTGGACCTTTGACTGTGTTCATGCCATGATTCGTTGGATGCCTGGGTTGGTGAGTGGTCTGCTGTGCCTGGGGTAGAGACTCCTTTGGCAAGAAATTGGCTAGCTTTTGGAATAGAAGGGGGGATTGGCAGATATGATGGTTCTGGTGGGATTAGGCGATTAGTCAAGTGCCATCAGTGGGCAGGGAGGGGGAGCAGTTCATAAAATTGTGCTTGCCACTTGCTATCTCTTGTATATTGGGACACTGCACTCCCTTGCTTTGGGTACATGGCTCTTGAATGCTGAAACTCGCTTGCTGGGAGGACAGCTCTATGCTTCTACTCCCCACGTTCTCGCATTGGCTCTTGTCAGCATTGGCTCACCACCCGCTGTGCCATCATTTATGAATCCTTCAACAACTTAGGGAGGGAAAGGGGGGGGGGTGCTTATGTGCCAGTTGGTCAGTCAGTCACCATAGCCAGGGCTTATTTTCTTGTTAATTCAAGCTTTCTTTGTGTGTGTCCTTGTCTTGTATAAATATGTTATTTATTTTGTAAGAGACTGCTTATGTCTCATGATCCTGTCATTTTGCCATGCTGACTGTTTGGGTTTTATCAATGCCCCCTGGAGGATACATTAGCAAATTAATCATGATTTATAACCGGCGTGTTAGAACACGCACAGAAAACACTGCTCAGTTGTTGATTCATGCATATTATAGACCTCTCGGTAATTCTGGAATATCTTCCAGCAAGGTCCCGCTTCAAAAGTGAATACTCACTTTGGTGTGTGTCCCGTCCACATGACAATATCTTTTAAAAATAGAACGATCCTTGTGCAGTTTTATGTTGTCAAGCTCCACATGCAAATTTAAATGTATTTTCACATCAGGTTTATTGAAGGCATATGTACACACACGTGTGCGTGCACACAAATACACACCTACCCGTTGTACAAGAACCATCACTTAAAAGTAACAACCACTATTACGATTGCCATGCATTATCAGACTGCAATACCCTGGTTTGTCCGCTGATTTGCAGGAGTGGAATATTCAAGTTTGCAAGTATTTTGGGGGAATGGATTGGGTATGCTTCACAGTTCATAATTTCACTTTTTTCTGCAGTGAGCTTGTTTAATATTGCAAAGTATCCTTGCAGTTCTACAGTTTAAACTGTGGTGTATAGCGATGATGTGAAAGTCCATTTCTTATTTCACGAACAGGGTTAGTGCTCAGTTCTTCGAATAGACTGCTAAGAATTTAAAAATTTTTTTTAGCAACTACTGATTCTTAATTAGAAGAGAAACATATCCATTGTCATCAGCTGTGCTGTGGATGGGGCATCTCCCTGTAAGATGATTGTGCAATAACTACAGGTAGTGGACAAAAAAAATGGAAACACCAATGTAAAGTCACTTATTTGAGCATTGGGGACGGCCTGCCTGTATGTGCCGTGGCATAGAGTCCACCAGCGTCTGGAATTCTGCAGGGAGGGATGCGGCACCATTCTTCCACAAGAAAGTCAATCAACTCACACCTGTTTGATGGAGGTGGAAAATGCTGTCTCGGGCAACAATTCAGAATATCCCATAAATGCTCGATTGTGGTCAGATCTGGTGATTAGGAAGACCATGATGCATTGGGGTGGGGGGGGGAGTCTCCACTTGCAGCCCTGCTAGCCATAATTATAGGCAACAAGGGCCTGTGCAGCATTTTTATGCATGACCTGAAATATGCTGGGATGTTATTTGCTTACTTAACATGGGCCACACCTGTGTGGAAGCTGTTGCTTGGTGTCCCTCATCAGTACCCAGGTGTTTCCCTTTTTTGTCCATTACCTGTTGTACTTGTGAAACTTGGTTGTTACAAATTGCAACAGCATAGTATGTAGTTTGAAGTTGTGTCATATGGTGTTCTGCTGTGTTTGAAACCGGGTGGTGGTAATTCAGTGGTGTGTAAAGGCGCGGATAAGCGTGTCAACGTCCCGACGCTCGGCTGCCTGGCAAAGTGCAGGCCTTCCTAGCCCAATCAGAGCCAGTCCTAGTGCAGCCCAGATGTTATCGGATGCCGCAGTCGGTTGCCAGCGCTGAAAGCAGTTTTTCCTTTGTTTCACTAATGCTTCCAGTAAATCTGCCACTGCCTCCCTGGAAGTATGGGGGAGTGTAGAAGGCAAAGGATATGAAAAGTTGTGGTGAAAATATGTTTTGATTAGTCAGGCTATAACTCTGCTTTAACAACATTCAACCAGCAACTACTTCATAAATGGTTGGTTCAGAACCCAAGTATTGGCTGTGACCAGCCAATGATTATAATTTTGAGCACATCTTCACATTCTCTTAAAGTCAATCCCAAATGAAATGTCCAGGATTACACCACCAAAGAATACGATAAAATTCATGGCTTTTTATGTTGTCTCTTGGTTTAAAGAATGTGGTCTTGTCTGATTTGTGAGCTGGTGTTTAAAATATATATTGTGCTTTTATGAAACCATTTTATGCAGGTTTTTATTTGGACAAACAATGATCTCAAAGAAGCAATTGTTGCTTTCTCACTTTGGAGATGCATGCCGCATTGTGGGTTAGTTACTATTTGCAACAGCACAATATTTGCTTTTAAATTGTGTTACCTGTGTGCTCCTTGGTTGAGCCAACTAATGCCCATGTTGTACCATGAACGCACATAGCCTGGCCGTAGCTGGAGGGCACGCCGGTAGGCTTCCACGGCTTCGGAGCTACGGTTGCCGTTTGCCAGGGAAGCACCAAGCTTATTCCACAGCAAATGGTCCTATGAGAATACCAAAAATAAGAAATGCAGTCATTGGGATGTCGTGAGCAATCAATCACATTTTGATGTTGAAATACAGTGCTGTTGAAAACTAGGAGAGCAAAGTCGATCACAAATCCCCACACTTCCCACCTTAAGCAAAGTTGAAAGATGGCAAAAAGTTCCACCAGGAATGACCCAATATAAAATTTAGTTGAAAAATATTTTCCAATATTAACCTCTGTGACCCTAAGTCCCCACCCCCCTGGGGCATGAATCTGGGGTCAAATGAAAAAACATCGTTACATACACTACATGGTCTAAAGTATGTGGACACCCGTTCCAACATCTCATTCCAAAATAATGGGCATTAATATGGAGTTGGTCCCCCCTTTGTTACTATAACATCCTCTACTCTTCTGGGAAGGCTTTCCGTGAGATGTTTGAACATTGCTGTGGGGATTTGCTTTCATTCAGCCACAAGAGCATTAGTGAGGTTGGGCACGCAGTCGGCGTTCCAATTCATCCCAAAGGTGTTTGATGGGGTTGAGGTCAGGGCTCTGTGCAGGCCAGTCAAGTTCTTCCACACCGATCTCGACAAACCATTTCTATATGGACCTCGCTTTGTGCATGAGGGCATTGTCATGCTGAAACAGGAAAGGGCCTTCCACAAACTGTTGCCACAAAGTTGGAAGCACAGAATCGTCTAGAATGTCATTGTATGCTGCAGTGTTAAGATTTCCCTTCACTGGAACTAAGGGGCCTAGCCTGGATCATGAAAAACATTCCCAGACCATTATTCCTCCTTCACAAATCTTTACAGTTGGCACCATGCATTTGGACAGGTAGTGTTCTCCTGGCATCCGCCAAACCCAGATTAGTCCGTCAGACTGCCAGATGGTGAAGCATGATTCATTGCTCCAGAGAACGCATTTCCATTGCCCAGAGTCCAATGGTGGTGAGCTTTACACCACTCCAGCCGACGCTTAGCATTGCGCATGGTGATCTTAAGCTTGTGTGTGGCTGCTCGGCCATGGAAACCCATTTCATGAGGCTCTCGACAAACGGTGCTTGTGCTGACGTTGCTTCCAGAGTCAGTTTGGAACGCAGTAGTGAGTGTTGCAACCGACGGCAGATGAATTTTCCGTGCTATGCGCTTCAGCACTCGGCGGTCCCGTACTATGAGCTTGTGCCATCTACCGCTTCCTGGCTGAGCTGTTGCTCCTAGATGTTTCCACTTCATGACAGTAGCACTTACAGTTGACTGGGGCAGCTCTCGCAGGGCAGAAATTTGACAAACTTTGTTGGAAAGGTGGCATCCGATGATGGTGCCACGTTGAAAGTCACTGAGCTCTTCGGTACGGTCCATTCTACTGACAATGTTTGTCTACGGAGATTGATGGCTGTGTGCTTGATTTTATACACCTGTCAGCAATGGGTATTGCTGAAATAGACGAATCCACTAATTGGAAGGGGTGTCCACATACTTTTGGCCATGTAGTGCATTTCATACATCCCCCAATGTTCATTGCATATCCAAAGTTTCGTTAAAAATGTGCTCGCAATTGCATTTGTTGGTGTTTTTGACTCTGCCCAAGGGAGCAGGGCCAAAAGTGATAGTGCTTTGCACATTCTTGCCATGTGGTGATCATGACTGCCAAGTTTGAATTTCTGCCAAACCGTTTGAGGAGATAGCATGATGGACAGAGCTGATTACAATACCCCCCCCCCCCGTTTTTTTTTTTTTTTTTCTCAAAAAAAGCAGAGGAATAATTAGGCATGCCTTCCTCGCTTTGCTTATAGGTTTAATAAAAAGATAGCATGTTGTACTTCACAAACATATTGCATGTCTATCTGTGAGTGTCAATGAGGATGTAAAATGAAGTAAATATGTGAAAAAGGATCTTTTATAACATAACTATTATTACCTCTGCCACCGAAGGTGAAGGAGGTTGTGTTTTCACCCCTGTTTGTTTGTTACTTACAAAATCGAAGATTTTTTTCAAGTATATTGGTCAGTCGATTTTGTTATTCTATCTTGTCTGTTTGTCGCCTACAGGTCACAATTTTAAACCGATCTTCATGAAACTTCAGCACATGGTACAGTTTGGCATAAGGAAGAAGCCTATTGTTTTTGAGGTCAAAAGGTCAACAACTTGGGTGGTATTTCTAAAATCCTCAATTTTTATCCGATTGACTTGAAATTTGAAGAGGATTTGCATATCAGATCACTGAATTCAACCACCATTTATTTTTAAGGTCAAGTTTGTTTTCATGATTTTGCAAGTATCGTGCTATGCATGACGTCTATCTTGTTACCCTCGCCAAAGAAGAGGGTATTGTGTTTGAGTCCGTTTGTTTGTCCGCACAGAACTTTCGTGTTTTTATCCGCAACCGCTTGTCGGATTGAGACAAAATTTTCACCATAGACTACTCATTTAGAATGTTTTAATCATAATTATGATGTCATTTGTCACGTGGTATGGCAGTCATGTTGGAAAAACTGAAAAACTTTGGACCTGTATCTCTGAAACCGCACAAAGGAAAAAATTGAAACTTGGCACACGGCAAGTACTTATGGGGAATAAGTGCGATTTTTTTTTATGACGTTATAATGTTACGAATCTGGAAGCCATTTGCACACAGACAGACAGCAGCCCCCGCAGTTCAGTTATTTCAATAAGTATGTGTTTATAGTTAGAATCCTTCCCTATGTCTAATGGGAATTTCGTGTGTGCGCTGTGAGTTATTTTATAGTCAGGTTTTAAAAATTTACTACAACAACAGCGGCACCATCCCTCACTCAACCCGGTCGCCATTGCCCATGTGTTTTTGGCTGAAGGCGTGGGCGGAGCCTCCATTGCCTCAGATCGAGGCTCTGCCCCGAGGAAGGGCATGGAACGTTTCCTCCAGCCAATTGAGCGAAGGTCGAGCATCGCACGCGCGCCCCAGCCAATGGGAGGCCAGCGTGCCAAAAGCTATGGGAGGCGGGCCTCCGAGACGCCTCGACACCCCCCCCCCCGAGACGCCTCTCCAATCAGGAGGCTGACCACCTCAGGGCCCAGCCAGATGGGATGTTCGCTCCTCGTCCAATCCGGAGGCGAGTCCCTCAGAGCGGTTCCCTCGACCCGGGGGAAGGGAAGGATAAGAGTAGGTGGCGAGCCGTCGAGAAAGGAGAGGAGAGAAGAAGCCTCGTCTTGCCTGCTGGCGTTCTCGTCTACCCGCGGGTGCTCGTCTCGTCTGGTCCGTTCCAGTGCTGGCTGGCGTCCGTTGCGTCGTTCCTGGTCCCTGGTGCTTGGTGCTGCGTTGTTGGCGGCGGGTTCGAGTCCCGCCACCGGACAAGCTCGACCAGACCGCACGAGGCGGACAGGTGCAAGAATAGGCCCCTGCCCTCAGATCGCCTTTCCCTCTTGAGCTGAAGGGCCAAATAAAGGCTGTGGCCACCATTTCTTTGGGTGTGTGTGTGTTGTGTGTGTGTGTGTGTGTGTGTGTGTGGCGCCAGTCTTTTAAGTAGAATTGTTACGTGCTTTTCGCTCACTGTACATTGCCTGCATTTTTTTTATTCGGATAACTCTGCTCTTTGTGCTCCCCTCCCCGATTATTGTTTATAAATAAACCCCCGTGTTAATGTTCCAGTTCGTCGTCTGTGTTTTCTTTCATTGGCCTAGCATGGTTCGGGCTGAGAAATAGTAAGGCCGTTGGTGCTGTAAGTTGTCATTGGACCGGCGCGGCTCTGGTAACTCCGCTCGGTTACGCCGGATCCGAGTCGGTACCTGCGACTCGGTTCGGACAGAGTCGGCCGAGGGTGTAATTCCCCGGTAATTTGACGACGTGGTTACTTAGGTATATTGAAATTGGCTATTGACCCTACCCCACGCCGTCGGAGAATTGGCGATCACGGTCCTTAAGTGGCCCGTCGCTCCGAGTTATCCGGGGTGACGACCTTTTAATTCCGGGTGTTCGGTGGGAGACGGCTCTACTGCTCCACCTCGTGGTCATTTATCGCCACCGAACCCCGGCCCACAACAATAATTGCATATGTAGAACGCTACATCTGATCAGTATGAATACATTTTTGAGGGTCATCTAGGGATAAAATAGTCCACAGAACAAATTTTGATGACCTCATCGGTCATGTGATGTGGCAGCCATTTTTTTATTTTTTTTATTTTTTAACCTCAAAAAATCTCTGAAATGGCTGAACAGATCGAAGTGAAACTTTACACGTATTACCGCCTATCCATGAGGAATGAAAGGTTCACACATATGACATAGGTCACATGGTTTGGCAGCCATATTGGATTTACCGTAAAACCTATTAAAAAAATCTCCAGAACGGCTGGACAGATCGAGGGGAAACTTTACACAAATGTTCCTCAAGCCTTGGATGTACAAGTTTGTTCAGGAATAATTGATAGGTCATATGGTTTGGCAGCCATATTGGATTGAAGACAAATATTAAATTATGTTTTCTCTGGAAACGCTTAATCGATCTACATGAAACTTCAAAATCATGATCTAGTTGTGACGGGGAATACATGTTTTAAATTTCAACTCGATCGGATACCTTTTCTGGTAGCCAGAATTATTTGATTTTTTTGATCTGTTCTTTTTGTTTTGTTTTGTTTTTTAAAAGGGCTCACTTGGCTGTGCCTGGAGGGGTTTGAGGGTGGAGGAGTAGCAGCTGAAATGTGAATCCTATCCAGGGTCTTCCTGATGACATCTTTGCTTTTTGCTTGTTTTGGTTCCTTCTGATTACTCCAATGCAGGACTGTACCTCTTTGGTCTTCCATTTGATTTGAATTGAATAAATTTTAATCCCATTCTGAATTCAATTGAACACTTTAAAAAAAACGTCATGGGTCAGGGTCAGGTGTCCAATCAAAGCGGGACGTCTTGGTGCCCGGTCATCACTGCCAGCAGTTATAAAGTGGCACTTCTAATTATGTCTCATTAATTACGTAACACACCAGTACACAAATGCCACACAAAATACACCACACAACACACCATACAAAATATGTCCTGGTGAGAGTCTGCGATCTCTGATTGCTCTTTTTCTTGTTTGTTTGTTTTATTTGTTTGGGCAATATATCAGCTACCCTTTGAGGTGGGAACCTGAAATTAGGACACAATAGTGAACAAGTGCTTTGGCAAAATTTTTTAATTTTTTTATTAATTACTTAATTATTAGCTATTTATTAATTACTTATTTATTTTCTCATCTGGGCAATTTGTTGGTCACCTTATGAGCTCAGAAGCTGATATTTGGACATGACAGTGACCAAGTGATTTGGCTATAAAAGCTATTTTCGATTTATTGATTAATCAATTAATTGACTAATTATTTAATTTTTCAATTAATTACTTCATTTTCAAAAAGTTACAGATTCGGATGAAACTGGTGGTTTAGGGAATTAATTATATTATGATTATTAGTTATTTCGTTTAATTATGCAATTAATCAATTATTGTACACCGCTCCCTCCCATTTCCGTCTCCATGTGTTGAACGGCGGCATCCCCTGGCGCCGAAGGTGCCCCGGCAATATCGCTGGCTGGAGGATATGTTATTTATTTATTTGGCATGGGGGCAGTGTACTTTGAATGTACCTCTACTTGTTTTTCTTCCAAGTCACCTCCGGAGACCAAGTTATCTTTCTTTATATTGCCCTGTGACTGCAACAGTGTATTCAAAACTTTCAATCACACGTAACATGCAATCATAAAGGTCTACCCTTCTGGCTTGCCTCCAGCCGTGCTTGCACAGCGAGTGAGAAGGCCTCCACGGCCTGATCATATTCGCCGCTCAGGTTGTAGAGCACTCCCAGTCCCGTCTGTAGCTCTGGATCAGTACCTTCCCCATCCTTCTGCTCCCGACAAGCTTGCAGGAACATGTCTCGTACTTCAGCTACAGAGGGCCTGCACCAATCGCATACACTCTTGTTACCATGTGTTTACAATAGTCCTGGTTTACATCTGATGGGGTTCATCTTGCTATCATTAATCCAACCTCCTCTCCCAACCACAGGAGTATTATTGTAAGAAGAAATGTCAATAGAAAGGGCTACCTGTAAGAAAGGTATATGGAAATGCTTGAAGAACTAGAGTTCATAGACCACTATACCGTGTAGTGTTCAAGAACATACTTCAATTTGAATAAAATAATTATTTTCAAGATTGTTTAAAAAAGTTTTGTGTAACTGAAATAGAAGTGTCAATCACACTTGTACATATAGCATATTGGCAGCCTCTTCTTCACCCTCTCATTTGCCATGCCCTCTCATGCTATATACGAGGTGTGTTCAAAAAGTATCCAACCTTAATTTTTCGTGCGTAAACAAATGAAGCTAGGCGTGGTTTGGTGCACGTATGTAGGCGATCCTAATTCGTATGCGTGAATATTTTCCCGCCTGCAGA
>CM068955.1:71932219-71944239 GCA_035128595.1 Eptatretus atami | reverse complement strand
GGTACATCTTATGACCTCGTGCTTTGGAAATTTTGATGGTTGCTAGGGACGCTTTGGTTCCCTAGCAACAACCGAAAAACATTCAAAATCGGTACCGTTCATGCGAAATCAATTCCGAAAGCCATTATCCCACGTAGGGTTATGAAATTCATGTGCTCCAATAAATTATAGCTACCTGGCAGCCAAGCTGCCATACGCAAGAACAGATTGTGGTTCCACCTGATACCCACTGCCAAGAATGGTGGGAGGGGAAATGCTCTCACGGTCCATGCATTTCCTTGTAATTTTTATACAGATGTTGAGGCTCATGGAAGAGCTAAGAAAGATGGAAAAGGTCAACATATTGACCAATGGGGTATCGAAGGCAATGACATTTCCTCCTGATGGTGGTGAAGCTAAACATCTGTTTTGGTGTTCATGTTTTTAACACTACATGTTTAGAGGTCATCTGCCAATTAGGTACGTAAAACTGGCAAGTCAAAGTTTTGCTTATGTAATATGTAGATAGCCCATTACGTCTCCTGCATTTGCTTAAATTTCTACGACAGGAGTACATCTCGCAATTGTCATCATCTCATAATTTTATATATCAAATTAATCCATGAAAGCCTACATGTCCATGGTGCTGACCCACAAGTCTACTCTTTCAATGCATCAAAGGGTCTTCTACAGCTTACAGTGATGAGTGCAGTTGTGACAGTAGATTTAATGCCCCATGGAAAAATGCAGTTTCCTGACTACCGCACTAAAATGAAGTTCATGGTTGAATTTAATTCTTGGTAATTTTTTGTTCACCAAGGTTTATTGACTTTCCGATGACCTTGCAGGACTGTGCTGTGACTGGAAAGTGCTGTTTGTAATATATTGGTTACAACATGCATCAATATTATTCTATCTATCGAATTCTGGTACTCTGCCTGAAAGGCAATTCAGTGCAGCCAACGCAGGCCTCATGGCAAGGATATACACTGGGGTAGTTTGCCGTTGCCTTCCCAGTGGTTGTCAGGCCAGGAAATTGTAGTTTGTTCAGGTGCCGGGGATAACTCACCTACTCCCCAAATACTTTGATGTCCACCAAATCATGCTGGCACTGGAATGGCTAGTGTAACGTCCGTCGAGCGATCGATGGCGCACACATGACGTCTCGCCCTGCCTGTTAAACACCAGGAATGACAGTTTATAGCTGAGTCAAAATTCTAACCCAGGTGAGACAGCTCAGAAGCAAGTGTGCCTACCTCTAGGCTATCCTGTTTAAAACGTGTTCCCATCACCCATACAGCAATGTACATTATTAAGTGAGAGAGGGCTGTGTACTCAGAGTTAGACGTTAGACCCAACACAATAAGGTGGGAAGAGGATGAGTATGATGGATGGGCCAGCAGCCAAGCTCGCAGAGCACGGCAGGCTTGGCCTGGACAGCTTTCATTGGTCAGACTGCTGCCAATGCTAGAAGGGCAGGTAGATGGTCAGGACACAGATCCAGGCACCTTACAGACAGTGAAAAATGGAAAAACATTACAAATATCGCTCGCACTTCATTGACCATCTGATATAGTTATGTTTAATTTTATGTCATTTACCCTGACACAATTAAACTTCCAACCGCTGACAATGTTCTTGAGGAAAGCACCTATGACTGTGACTGTATATCAATCTCTGCAAGAAACATATTCTTAACTTCGTAGATGATATGAAGTTTGACAAATCACAACAAAGTTTTCATTGATAACTAGAAGGGCACTCGGTAGAGCGCAAACCTCCCCACGTAATGCCTGATCACGAGAACATATCGGGCCCATTACATTTTTGAAATATCATACGATACAAGCACTATATCGTTTTTGGCCCTATCTTCTCAATGGTGAAGAATCACTTTTAAAATTAAATAATTAAAGTATCCGGATTCAGATCTTCACCAAAATAGAATCAATTCTTCCTGTCACATACCCAACGTGTCCACCAAGCTTCGCAGATCCGTCCACAACTTTGTGAGATATCATGCTATATATCAGTTTGGCCCTATCTTCTCAATGATGAAGAATCACTTTAAAATTCTAGTTGTCAGATCCGGATCTTCACCAAAATCTAATCCAGTTTGTCCTTGTCAACACACCGAACCTGTCCACAATTTCATCCGATCCGCGTCCACAACTTTTTGAGATATCCTGTACACAAACATACAGAAAGGGGTGAAAAACACAACCTCCCTCACCTTTGTTTGTGGAGGTAATAATGGTTGCTGTTTGTGCACATACCTCTGTAGGGCACATATGGCAGCAGGATCCTCTTCGTTTTCTGCCAGGGCAGTGCCAAGGAGTTTGCCAGCCTTCAACAACACCAAATCAACAATATCCATAAAGTGGAATATGGTAAAGCACCTACCATTTAATTAATCAACAACAATATCTAATTTCTTCTCTGTCATTAAGGGCCTGTGCTATCATCGACTAAATATCTGTAGCAGGACACAATTTTCTTTATCAGCAGGGTGTATGATGGAACCCAAGATGGAAGATATGACCTTTATCCTCCATCTCAATATCATTTCCACTAAAATGTGTGCAAGACAAAGTATCCTTCCTTCGTAGCATATCCCTAACTCTTTGCTGGTACTGGGCCTCCACATGTGACGGATCTTGAGTAACCGCTGCCTGCAGGAGAGGAGGCGAGGAATGTCACCCTCAAGCAGTCTCCGCCTGCCTTCCTGGAATGCATTTTGGTTGCTCAAGGTAGGGTTCCCTGTTTGTTCACAAAGAGAAGTAGAATCAAACGTAAACTCGTTTTAAGCAAAATAGTAAAGAAAAGAGAAAATTATTTTGAACCTCTGCAACAGGGCACTTTCAAAATGACGCAATCCACCCAATAATGCTCGGCACGCACGCGCAGAAGCCCCTAGCAATGGCGATCTTTGGGGCATGTGAACTGCTATCGTGCGTATGCAACAGGGTTTGTCACATAAAATGGCCAACAAAGTTTCTAAAAGAACTGAAAAATACTTGCGAAAACGTACCTGAGAGAAAGCCATGGTGTGAGTCTGCACAATGAAAGAGTTGGAGGGAGACACCGTATTTGGTTTGGTTTCTTCTGAATACAGATGGGCAGATTCATATCTGGCTTGTGAATGCTATGGGAAGTAGATTTAAAAATGTTGGGAGGGGGTTCGGGGGGAAGCTGTGATGGGCTGTTATATTGTCGCCGAAATAGGTGACCCTTATTGTCAGAATTCTGTCTTGTTGTTTGGATGTTTGTTCGTTTGTCATCAGCATAATTGGTAGTAAACGTGGCCGATTTTGACCAAACTCAGGTGGTATTTTGCTCTATATCTTATAGTTTCCATGCTCGGCGACCCATCGCCGCCTACCGGCTTGTTTATCTGTAAGTCTGTCTGTTTGTCGCCTAGAGGTCACAATTTTAAACAGATCTTTACGAAACTTCACCACATGGTCGAGTTTGTCATGAGGAAGAAGCCTATTGTTTTTGAGGTCAAAAGGTCAACAGAGACCAAAGGTCAACAACTTCGGTGAGATTTCTAAAATCCTCAATTTTCATCCGATTGACTTGAAATGGAAAGAGGATTTATATTTCAGGTCACTGAATTCAACCAGCCAATTATTTTTGAGTTCAATATGAACCAAAAGGTCAACATAGGCCCAAAGTCAACAACTAAGGTGGTATTTCTAAAATCCTCAATTTTCATCCGATTGTCTCGTAATTTGAAGAGTATTTATATTTCAGGTCACTGAATTCAACCTGTGAATTATTTTTGAGGTCAACATCGACCAAAAAGTCAACATAGGCCCAAGGTCAACAACTAAGGTGGTATTTCTAAAATCCTTAATATTTATCCAATTGACTTGAAATTTGAAGAGGATTTTCAGAGCAGGTCACTGAATTCAATCACCAATTATTTTTGAGGTCAACATCGACCAAAAGGTCAACATAGGCCGGATTTCTAAAATTGTCAATTTTCATCAGATTCACTTGAAATTTGAAGAGAACTTGCATATTTTGTCATTGAATTCAACCAGCAATTATTTTTGAGATCAAATTTGTTTTATGGATTTTGCAAGTATTGGGCTCTGAAGGACATCTTGTTTTAAATTTTGTTTTACTGCCAGGCAGCCAGACAGAGTAAAATATTATCTCACTCTTCTGCACATTTATGCCTGATGTTGGCTTCATGGTTAAGGTGGTGGGTTTGGGCTTCTAGGATCCTGAGTTCAAATCACACTCAGCTGTTGAATTAATAGCAGGTGGGGTTTACTGTGCCTGTCATCGTTCCGAGGTCGGCAAAATGAGTGCCAGCATGCTGGTATCCTGTGTCGGAGTGGCGACCCATCCAGAATTGTGCCCAATAGCCAAGGAGCCTGCTTAGGCAGCACCAACGCTCTGCACAGAGTATGGTCCCAATTGAATGGAATGCACCTGTGCGATCGGGATAAATTCAAAGACAATGTATGGTAAAACAAGAAACTTGTCTTCCTTTTCATGTTCTGATTTGTGTTCAAAAGATAACATTCAATTTAAATAAGTTGTTCCTCGATCATGAACTAATAAGACAGACAGACATGAACCAATTGCTTAACCCCGCTTTTCGCTTCGTGTGCACAGGTAATCATGGGTCATCGTGGCAATTGTGCCAAAACGCTTGCCTACAGACGATTGGGATCCGCTTGTTTTGTCTTAATTAGAGGATAGTGGAATGGATACAGCAATAATTGGATCGTCTGAATTGCTCGAACGACAATGCACAAGGCTGTATTGGGTCGATGGCGTTACTAAATCAATTTCTTCCAATTTAAACCTTCCTGTGATCATGTATAGATTGGCATTGTTGCCAGTTTGCACCCTTTTTTCAGCTGTGAGGAGCATATTGTACAAAGCCAACACTAATGATGATGACAGAGATCGTGAGGATGATAAATACAAAAAAAAATTATATCAAGGAACCAGTTAGCTGCCATATGAAGTCTTCTTCGTGTTTCCTCCTCAACTCCCATGAACACACGAATGGGAAACACGTGATGTAGCTTAACGCACATCTATCACTTTTTGCATAGTGTCATGCTTTCATGTGGAAAGGTGTAGCGAATGTGTGAGTTCCACGGAAGGATGAACGCAATACTGTACTATGTGCATGCATGGGTTTTTTTGGTGGGGGAGGGAGGGGTTGTTTTGGGAGGCAGCTGGGATTTTATTTCAAACTGACAACCTAATCGTGACCAGGCAAGCCTTCCTGAACATTAAAATCTAAATTTATAATACTACTGCATTCAGCTGGATTTGAATCCACAACCTCTTGCATCCCAGTGTAGCGTCATCGACCATCCCAGAGACATCAAGGAACTGAAAGATAGGATCGATCTTAGCGCACTTACATCACCGATGACATGTTAAGAGACGTTTAGGATGACATCCCTTGTGAAACGCATTTCGAGGTGTATCGATGTTAATAGTGTTTAATGTGAGCACTTGTAATTTACTGTTTAAAGGTGAGATTAAATGTTAACTCCCCTCTGGCGTTTGACTTACACCATATATGGCTGGTGGAGGGAAACCAAGCTGTTAGCACTAGGATTATGGTGGTAAATGGGTTTATAACTTGAAGTTGCGATGTTATTTCATTGTGGTTCCAAGCCTGGTGTTGGCTTCGTGGTTGGAGTGGCTGGCTTGGGATCCTCGGGTCCTGAGCTTGAGCCCTGTTGGCTGCTGAATTAACACCAGGTGGGGTCAACTCAGCCTGTCATCCTTCTGAGGTTGGTGAAATGAGTACCAGTGTACTGGTAGAGGGGCACAGCATCAGTGGCACAGCCATGCTCCAATAAATTATAGCTACCTGGCAGCCAAGCTGCCATACGCAAGAACAGATTGTGGTTCCACCTGATACCCACTGCCAAGAATGGTGGGAGGGGAAATGCTCTCACGGTCCATGCATTTCCTTGTAATTTTTATACAGATGTTGAGGCTCATGGAAGAGCTAAGAAAGATGGAAAAAGGTCAACATATTGACCAATGGGGGTATCGAAGGCAATGACATTTCCTCCTGATGGGTGGTGAAGCTAAACATCTGTTTTGGTGTTCATGTTTTAACACTACATGTTTAGAGGTCATCTGCCAATTAGGTACGTAAAACTGGCAAGTCAAAGTTTTGCTTATGTAATATGTAGATAGCCCATTACGTCTCCTGCATTTGCTTAAATTTCTACGACAGGAGTACATCTGCAATTGTCATCATCTCATAATTTTATATATCAAATTTAATCCATTGAAAGCCTACATGTCCATGGTGCTGACCCAAAGTCTACTCTTTCAATGCATCAAAGGGTCTTCTACAGCTTACAGTGTATGAGTGCAGTTGTGACAGTAGATTTAATGCCCCATGAAAAATGCAGTTCCTGACTACCGCACTAAAATGGAAGTTCATGGTGAGATTTAATTCTATTGGGTAATTTTTTTTTGTTGCACCTAAGGTTTTATTGACTTTCCCAATGACCTTGCAGGACTGTGCTGTGACTGGAAAGTGCTGTGTTAATATATTGGCTACAACATGCATCAATATTATTCTATCTATCGAATTCTGGTACTCTGCCTGAAAGCAGATTCAGTGCAGCCAACGCAGCCTCATGGCAAGGATTACACTGGGTAGTTTGCCGTTGCCTTCCCAGTGGTTGTCAGGCCAGGAATTTGTAGTTTGTTCAGGGTGCCGGTGATAACTCACCTACTCCCCAAATACTTTGATGTCCACCAAATCATGCTGGCACTTGGGAATGGCTAGTGTAACGTCCGTCCGAGCGATGGCGCACACATTGACGTCTCGCCCTGCCTGTTAAACACCAGGATGACAGTTTATAGCTGAGTCAAAATTCTAACCCAGGTGAGACAGCTCAGAAGCAAGTGTGCCTACCTCTAGGCTATCCTGTGTTAAAACGTGTTCCCATCACCCATACAGCAATGGTACATTATTAAGTGAGAGAGGGCTGTGTACTCAGAGTTAGACGTAGACCCAACACAATAAGGTGGGAAGAGGGATGAGTATGATGGATGGGCCAGCAGCCAAGCTCGCAGAGCACGGCAGGCTTGGCCTGGACAGCTTTCATTGGTCAGACTGACTGCCAATGCTAGAAGGGCAGGTAGATGGTCAGGACACAGATCCAGGCACCTTACAGACAGTGAAAAATGGAAAAACATTAACAATATCGCTCGCACTTCATTGACCATCTGATATAGTTATGTTTAATTTGATGTTCATTTCCCCTGACACAATTAAACTTCCAACCGCTGACAATGTTCTTGAGGAAAGCACCTATGACTGTGACTGTATATCAATCTCTGCAAGAAACATATTCTTAACTCTAGATGATATGAAGTTTGACAAATCACAACAAAGTTTTCCATTGATAACTAGAAGGGCACTCGGTAGAGCGCAAACCTCCCCCACGTAATGCCTGATCCACGAGAACATATCGGGCCCATTACATTTTTGAAATATCATACGATACAGCACTATATCGTTTTTGGCCCTATCTCTCAATGGTGAAGAATCACTTTTAAAATTAAATAATTAAAGTATCCGGATTCAGATCTTCACCAAAATTGAATCAATTCTTCCTTGTCACATACCCAACGTGTCCACCAAGCTTCGTCAGAATCCGTCCACAACTTTGTGAGATATCATGCTATATATCAGTTTTGGCCCTATCTCTCAATGATGAAGAATCACTTTAAAAATTCTAGTTGTCAGATCCGGATCTTCACCAAAATCTAATCAGTTTGTCCTTGTCACACACCGAACCTGTCCACAATTTCATCCGGATCCGTCCACAACTTTTTGAGATATCCTGTACACAAACATACAGAAAGGGGTGAAAACACAACCTCCCTCACCTTTGTTGGTGGAGGTAATAATGGTTGCATGTTTGTGCACATACCTCTGTAGGGCACATATGGCAGCAGGATCCTCTTCGTTTTCTGCCAGGGCAGTGCCAAGGAGTTGCCAGGCCTTCAACACACAAATCAACAATATCCATAAAGTGGAATAATGGTAAAGCACCTACCATTTAATTAATCAACAACAATATCTAATTTCTTCTCTGTCATAAAGGCCTGGTGCTTTCATCGACTAAATATCTGTAGCAGACACAATTTTACTTTATCAGCAGGGTGTATGCATGTGGAACCCAAGAGTGGAAGATATGACCTTTATCCTCCATCTCAATATCATTTCCACTAAAATGTGTGCAAGACAAAGTATCCTGTCCTGTCGTAGCATATCCCTAACTCTTTGCTGGTACTGGCCTCCACATGTGACGGATCTTGAGTAACCGCTGCCTGCAGGAGAAGGATGGCCGAGGGAATGTCACCCTCAAGCAGTCTCCGCCTGCCTTCCTGGAATGCATTTGGTTGCTCAAGGTAGGGGTTCTCCTGTTTGTTCACAAAGAGGAAGTAGAATCAAACGTAAACTCGTTTAAGCAAAATAGTAAAGAAAAGAGAAAATTATTTTGAACCTCTGCAACAGGGCACTTTCAAAATGACGCAATCCACCCAATAATGCTCGGCACGCACGCGCAGAAGCCCCTAGCAATGGCGATCTTTGGGGCATGTGAACTGCTATCGTGCGTATGCAACAGGGTTTGTCACATAAAATGGCCCACAAAGTTTCTAAAAGAAGCTGAAAAATACTTGGAAAAGTACCTGAGAGAAAGCCATGGTGTGAGTCTGCACAATGAAAGAGTTGGAGGGAGACACCGTATTTGGTTTGGGTTCTTCTGAATACAGATGGGCAGATCATATCTGGGGCTTGTGAATGCATGGGGTAGATTTAAAATGTTTGGGGGAGGGGGTGGGGGGAAGCTGTGAGGGCTGTTATATTGGGTCGCCGAAATAGGTGACCCTTATTGTCAGTAATTCTGTCTGTTTGTTTGGATGTTTGTTTTTTGTAAGTCTGTCTGTTTGTCGCCTAGAGGTCACAATTTTAAACAGATTTTACGAAACTTCACCACATGTGAGTTTGTATGAGGAAGAAGCCTATTGTTTTTTGAGGTCAAAAGGTCAACAGAGACAAAGTAACAATTCGGTGATATTTCTAAATCCTCAATTTTCATACCGATTGACTTGAATGGAAAGGATTTATATTTCAGGTCACTGAATTCAACCAGCCAATTATTTTTGAGTTCATATGAACCAAAAGTCAACATAGGCCCAAAGTCAACAACTAAGGTGTATTTCTAAAATTCAATTTCATCCGATTGTCTCCGTAATTTGAAGAGTATTTATATTTCAGGTCCACTGAATTCAACCTGTGAATTATTTTTGAGGTCAACAATCGACCAAAAAGTCAACATAGGCCAATGGTCAACAATAAGGTGGTATTTCTAAATCTTAATATTTATCCATTTGACTTGAAATTTGAAGAGGATTTTCAAAGCAGGTTTGAATTCATCACCAATTATTATTTGAGGTAAACTCGAAAGGTCAACATAGCGGTTTCTAAATTGTCAATTTTCATCAGATTCATTGAATTTTGAAGAGAACTTGCATATTTGTCATTGAATTACCCAGCATTTTTTTGAGATCATTTGTTTATGGATTTTGCCAAGTATTGGGTCTGAAGGACATCTTGTTTTAAATTTGTTTTTACTGCAGGCAGCAAAAGAGTAAAATTATCTCATCATTCTGCATTTATGCCTGATGTTGGTTCATGGTAAGGTGGTGGGTTGGGCTTCTAGATCCTGATTCAAATCAACTCAGCTGTTGAATTAATACGCAGTGGGGTTACTGTGCCTGTCATCTTCGAGGTGCCAAAATGAGTGCAGCTGCTGGTATACTGTGTCGGAGTGGCGACCCATGCAGAATTGTGCATAGCCAAGGAGCCTGCTTAGCGCAGCACCGCTCTGCACAGAGTATGGTCAATTGAATGGAATGCACCTGTGCGATCGGATAATTCAAAGACAATGTATGGTAAACAAGAAACTTGTCTTCTTTTCATTTCTGATTGTGTTTCAAAGATAACATTCAATTTAAAATAAGTTGTTCCTCGATCATGAACTAATAAGACAGACAGACATGAACCATTGCTAACCCGCTTTTCGCTTCGTGTGCACAGGTAATCATGGGTCATCGTGCAATTGTGCAAAACGTTGCTACAGACGATTGGGATCCGCTTGTTTTGTCTTAATTAGAGGATAGTGGAATGGATACAGCAATAATTGGATGTCTGAATTGCTCGAACGCAATGCACAAGGCTGTATTGGGTCGATGGGTTACTAATAATTTTTCCAATTTAAACCTTCCTGTGATATGTATAGATTGGCATTGTTGCCAGTTTGCCACCTTTTTTCAGCTGTGAGGAGTATTGTCAAGCACTAATGATGATGACAGAGTCGTGAGGATGATATACAAAAAAAAATTATATCAAGAACCAGTTAGCTGCGATATGAAGTCTTCTTCGTGTTTCTCCTCAACTCCCATGAACACACGAATGGGAAACACGTGATGTAGTTAACGCCATCTATCAC
Source organism: Eptatretus atami (assembly GCA_035128595.1). Taxonomy (NCBI): domain Eukaryota; kingdom Metazoa; phylum Chordata; class Myxini; order Myxiniformes; family Myxinidae; genus Eptatretus; species Eptatretus atami. The sequence goes on along the minus strand of CM068955.1, from coordinate 71,933,725 downwards.
TTTTTGCATAGTGTCATGCTTTTCATGTGGAAAGGTGTAGCGAATGTGTGAGTTCCACGGAAGGATGAACCGCAATACTGTACTATGTGCATGCTGGGTTTTTTTGGTGGGGAGGGGGTGTTTTTGGGAGGCACTGGGATTTTATTTCAAACTGACAACTAATCGTGACAGGCAAGCCTTCCTGAACATTAATCTAAATTTTAATATTACTGCATTCAGCTGGATTTGAATCACAACCTCTTGGCATTCCCAGTGTAGCGTCATCGACCATCCCGAGACATCAAGCGAATGAAAGATAGGATCGATCTTAGCGCACTTATCACCGATGACATGTTAAAGACGTTTGGATGACTCCTTGTGAAACGCATTTCGAGGTGTATCGATTTAATAGTGTTTAATGTGAGCACTTGTTGTAATTACTGTTTAAAGGTGAGATTAATGTTAACTCTCTGGCGTTTGACTTCACAATATGGCTGGTGGAGGGAAACAAGCTGTTAGCACTAGGATATGGTGGTAAATGGGTTTATAATGATTGCGATGTTATTTTTGTGGTTCCAAGCTGGTGTTGGCTTGTGGTTGGAGTTGGTGCTTGGGTCTGGGTCTAGAGCTTGAGCCCTGTTGGCTGCTGAATTACACCAGGTGGGTCAACTCAGCCTGTCATCCTTCTGAGGTGGTGAAATGAGTACCAGTGTACTGGTAGAAGGGGCACAGCATCAGGTGGCACAGCATGCTCCAATAAATTATAGCTACCTGGCAGCCAAGTTGCCATACGCAAGAAGATTGTGGTTTCCACCTGATACCACTGCCAAGAATGGTGGAGGGGAAATCTCTACGGTCCTCATTCTTTGTAATTTTTATACAGATGTTGAGGCCTCATGGAAGAGCTAAGAAAGATGAAAAAGGTCACATATTGACAATGGGGGTATCGAAGGCAATGACATTTCTCCTGATGGGTGGTGAAGCTAAACATTGTTTTGGTGTTCATGTTTAACACTACATGTTTAAGGTCATCTGCCAATTAGGTACGTAAAACTGGCAAGTAAAGTTTTGCTTATTAATATGTAGATAGCCATTAACGTCTCCTGCATTTGCTTAAATTTTACGACAGGAGTCATCTGCAATTGTCATCATCTAAATTTTTTATATATCAAATTTAATCCATTGAAGCCTACATGGTCATGGTGCTGACCCAAATCTACTTTTCAAATGCATCAAAGGGTCTTCTACAGCTACAGTGTATGAGTGCAGTTGTGACAGTAGATTTAAATGCCCATGAAAAATGCAGTTCCTGATACCGCAGCTAAAATGGAAGTTCATGGTGAGACATTTTGCTCTATATCTTATAGTTTCCATGCTCGGCGACCCATCGCCGCCTACCGGCTTGTAAATATATTATTTGCTTGGTTCCGAGGCAACGAGAAATTATTGTTGTGGTTTCTCCGGCGCGTCGCCACAAGCACGACCCTCGATGGAGCAGTGGGGCCGTCTCGGCTCGATCGCCCGGAA
>CM068955.1:71911629-71931648 GCA_035128595.1 Eptatretus atami | reverse complement strand
GGCCACGAGCGTGCAGCTGGACGTCCCCTGGTCTTGAGACTGGTGTCGCCGTACCAGCTAGGCGGAAGACGACGACACGAAGCTCTGGAGCCGGGACGAGGTCGTTGCAGAAGCCAAGGTGATAAGCCGCGCAGAGAAGAAATGGGAGAAGACAAGCAGGAAACGAACGACGACAAAATCTCCTCAGAACACACCTTATATCGGCCCCCTCCCGCTCAACGAACGCTTCTCTCCTCCCCACTCGCGCTTCCCATTGGACCGAGGCCCCATGTGACTACTCGTCCGCTCCCGATTGGACAGGCGCGCGGTGGGCGGGGCACTCCCTCCATTGGCGGAGTCTCCAGGCGGGGCGTTTGTGGCTCCGCCTACGGACCTCCTCAGACCGCCTGTGTTAATGGCGACGGTGCTGAGGCGGAGCGCGGAAGACGCCGGCTCCCCGCCGATTGCCTCGGGCGTGGTGACATCACCTGGACCCGCCCCTGGCACAGGAAGCTGAGCAACATGTCTCTGCAGGTCTCCGCCCACCCCTGACTTCGGCCAGGGCGAGGTGAAGGAAGCGATGCGGTGTGGTCGGCGGCGACGTCGGTGGTGTAAAAATAACAGAAAGAAAACTTGACTATTAAAACAACTTCACAGCGCAGGAACATTAAATTACCCATTAGACTAGGGTCGGGACCCTAACTGGCAACATGTACTTACCAGATATAACTGAGCTAAAGGACCTGAATGTTGAGTGCGATAGCTTTCCAAATAAAAAAAAAGATATAATTGCCCCCGCCCCGCCGCCCCCGCCCCCCCCCCCCCCCTTGCAAACAATATATTCGATTTTTGCATATATTGCTGAAAGGAGAAGTGTGTGTGTGTGCGCTGTGTGTATGTGTGTGTGGTGTGTGTGTGTGTGGTGTGTGTGTGTGGTGTGCGCGCCTGTGTATTGTGTGTGTGTGTGGTGCGTCTGTGTGGTGTGTGTTGTGTGTGTGTGTGCGTGTGCCTGTGTGTGTGTGTGTGGTGCACGTGTGTCTGCCACTGGCTCACTTGTATTAACAGGAAATTGCAGGAACTAGACACTTCTCATCCCCGGATATTTCTCGTATTTCCATATATTTCCATGAGTCCGGTTTGCATCCAGGAACACAACAATTTTGGTGAACCATTATGAAATTGCCGCTCTCGTTCAAATGCTGAACATTCTGTTTTGAAGATTATTTGAATTACATATTTCTCCCTCGTAACGGCAGTTTAAAAGTGCCCGCGCTAGCAGAAGTGAGTCGCTGAAAGCGCACACAGCGTATGCGCGAAAGGCCTCGTTAGCCTTCTTTCATCATTTTGAAAGTCCCATATTATTTTCTTAGTTGATTCATTGATTCATAATCGTTTCATTTTTATCAAATACATTATAACCATCATCATTATCTTAAGGCTCATTCAGCACTATCGATTCATCAAATTATTTTTACTGACCCACTGTGGCGGAGGCGAGAATGTCTCAGGGGCCCGGGGCCAAGGCTGAGAGCTCTCACGCATTGCCATTTCTTCCCACTCTGCCTGCAACTTGTCCCAGAATTCTGTGTCTGCCTGAAGGGCATGGTGGAAATGAACAGACAAAGTGCAAGAAAGAAAGTACATCCATCAAGATTATGCTGAATTGTATGGTATTAAAATGGGAATCATGGGTAAATGGGATGAAAAAAAATAATAATTGGGCTACCTTTTAGCAATTCATTTTTCTGAATTATCTTCACTCATGGAGGAGCGTGTACTTGTACACATGACAAGGATATTAGGAGACAATTCTTAAATCGCAACGAAAAGGACATAAGTGAATGAACAAATCAACACATATTACGGGATTTGAACCTGCGATCACAGCATCATGAGCTTTGTGCTCGGATCGGAACAATAACCACACACAAAGCAGGTTGGAAGACAGAGCAGAAAGTTTGAATACAGAATGCAACAACGAAAATAGATCATGGAAGAAATGAATTTCCTTCCTGGAAATATTTACACGATTTCTTGCCTACCTCAATAGCGGCCTTCGTTCTTTCAAATTCATCATCGCACCAGGCTGGTGCACAGTCGTCCAGTACAAAATGACGCCCCCCTGTCTTGCTGTCTGACCTCTGATTGAGAAGGGGTCTGGTTCCCTCAGCCACCCACACTTGCTGGCCTGTCTCCACATCACCAGCCCAGCAGTCTACTGATGTATCCGGTGCCTGGAGGGTGGAGGAGGCTTCAGTTTAAAATGAAAGATTTTGCTCAAAATAGTTAAAGTAATATGTGGGTGGTGGGAGGGCATATTTTGGTGTGTACTTTAGAGTTTAGAGCTTAGGATCGGTGAGGATAGCTCTGGATAGGTGAGGTTGAACAACAAGATATCTCTCTATCATAGTACCATATTTTCCGGTGTATAAACCGCGACCGTGTATTAACCGCCCCCCTGTTTTTCACATTCAAAATAAATGAATATATTGATCATTTTATTTTCTGATCTAGATCTAAATATGTTTGTACATTAACTTTGTACGGAACAAAGGGACGGAGGTATCAACATGCTTACTCCCATGTCCGCTTAATTTCGTCTACAAGTCTTATTCTCATTTTCGAGAAGTTGAAGAGAGAGAGGAGAGGATACCAAGAAGTTTTATTTTTCTTTCTTATTATTTAATATTGTAAAGAGGATTTTTTTGTTACTAGAAAAAGGAAGAAAAGGGATTCAAACCAGTATCGTACGTATTTCTTGTGGATTTGTGGCCCTGAAAAGGACCATTTAGGTTTGATGAAGCTTTTCAGTTAAACCCAAGAAAATCCTCGTCGAAGACTCCTTGTCCGAATCAGGGTCGAGCATGTCACCATCGCTGTCCACATCGCTATCACCGTCACTTGCAGCCTCTTCATCCCAAATTATGTCGTCCTCTGTGCCGTCCATGTTGTTGGAGGTGCAGCATTTCGGAAATGCTCACTTGATGATGTCCGACGGTATCTCCTCCCACACCTTGACGATCCAGCCGCAGATCATCGGAAGGTCGACCTTTCTCATCCTCCCGCTCTTGGTGTAGGTCTTCTCCTCACTCATTATCCAGTCGGCACAGCAGCGACGTAGCCTGTCCTTGGACGGCTTGTTGATGGACACATCGAGGGGCTGCAGGAGCGATGTCATCTCGCCTCGGATGATGACGAGATCGGTGTTGGTCCGACGGGGCAGCGCTTTGGTGTCGGTGGTCTTGTGACAATTTAACGCATCCAGGACTAGCATGCTCCGTCATGGGGGAGAGACCACCATCTGGCGCTACGCTATCAGACTTTGCGCACCCAGTCCTGGACCACTCCTCGTCTATCCGCCCCTTCTGCTGCGCACGAACAATGACATGAGACCAGGTGTTCTTCTTGTGTGTTTTATGGCATTTTCAGAGCCACGAGGCTCTATATATATATATATATATATATATATATTAATATTATATATATATATATATATATATATATATATATATATATATATATATATATATGATACATGCCACTCACCTAAACTCCGGATGTCTCCAGACGTTTCCGAGCATGACTTTATTTAATTTCCACACACGGTTAATAAAACTGTACAAACTCTTAACCTGAACCGATTTTCAAAATTGAAATGGCAGAATTGAACTTAACAGCAGTTTTGACTGCTAAAAAAATTTAAAATAATTGTCCATTTGGAATATAATTCAAATTCAGCATTGATCGTTTTTAAGATGATTTTTTTTCGATATCCGTGCATTAACCGCACCCCCAACTTTTACCATTTTTGCCAATAAAAAAGTGTGGTTTACACACCGAAAAATACGGTAATCTTTATTTTTTATTTTTTTTTTAATTATTGCTGAAGGATGAAATAAATGGCCTTTTGTACCTCTGACAGAATCACAGTCACAAAGCTCATAAAATCCACTCAAAGTGTTTTGAGTATATTCATGCCCTCTGCTTCCAGAATCATTCAAGAACAATGCAAACAATCCCAACAATCAAAACCGGTCAACGGGAGGAAATATAAACGTCTCTGCTGTTGCTTTCGTTTCATTGCATTCAAATTTATTCACCACCCCGTGTGCTCCCCAAGCCCTCATGCTTCCAAATGTCGCTTATCCCTCCAAGTCTCCCTCGATTTTGTCCCTCCACCCTGCTGTTGGTGTATTCCACCCCCCCCCTCCCCCATCCTCCTCACTTCAACCTTTCCACTGTTGTTTTTGTTCTGTTACGTCATGGTCCATTCTATGTCCGAGCTCCTCCACAAGCCTCGGCTCGATACAACAAAGCACATTCACTGTTTTTGAGCTGTGTAGTCTGGGATGGATAGAGCGTACCGTTCCTTCGGAGGGGACGTTAAGCTTGATGTCCATTCGCTGGTGGATGCTTTAAAAAAAAGTTTGATGATGCCATTCGAAAAGAGTGAGCCATTGTGTGCTGCTATCCTGGCTAAATTCAAGATTCCTGCACCTAATCCACACGAGCACTGCAACAGCGGTGTAAGTGTACCTCTTATAACGCAACGATCAGATCATATTCATAAGCGAATCCCAGTCAAAGGTGCATTGAAAACAAATATTTCATACCCCTTGTCTGCCAGGTGAGGGCATGGCTGAGCTTCCTCCAGAGCCCAGTCGGCCATTTCCTGCCACATCACTCTCTGCCTGCCTGAACACAAATGCACCGTCGTTACGATCATCATCATCATCATCAATCAAAAATACGATGTCATTGGCATTTGTGCCAAATGAGGTCGTTGCAGTTTGTGTATCCACCACTGATGTAAGATTTGCTGCTTTCCTAATTTCAGCCAAGACGTACTGCATTTGCCTATAACCTTTCATCTGCACATATCGCAATCCTACGTACCCCGACAGGGGTCGAGGGTTTCCACGCATGCCCCTTCAATCAGCGATGAACACTATCTTGTGCACGAATGGTGAACGTTTAAATTTGATCTTGTCAAAAAGGCAGTACATTTATGTTTCTACATTTCCACCGCCTAACTCCGCCACAAGTGCTTTGGAGTCTCTCTGGATTTGATTATCAATCTGTTACATGATGGAGGAGAATGTAGATGGGTGGTGGAGGGAAATGGTAAGAAATAATGGAATCCAGCCAGTGGTTCAGCAAGGTTAAAAATATGATGTGTTCCTTTTCACTGCATCATAGGTCTCACAGCCCTCCTCAGGTGTTGCTGGCACTTCCTGTGGGTTTGCCCAGTTAACTGGCAACGAACAACTACAATACTAATAAATTTCAGGTAGCACCATCTACAGTCATGGTAGTAGTAAACAGTTAAATCGACTCAATAGGTGGATTGTGTTTCAAACTTAGAAGTTCTTCGACGACAAAGCAGCTAACTCTCTCTACAGTCGACACCACCTTGCAATCTCAATTTTTTTTTTTAACTAAACATCATGCCAGAATATGTATTAAAATGAAATCTCATTATTATTCAATACTTTACCAGCCCTGCTCACTCATTCTCTGTCCTTCCTCCCAGCACGAAGAAAACTCGGAACTGCTCTGTTGCTGTGACCAAGGTGCAGAACCTCGCCCTGGGAGACAGGAGGCAAAGTACCGTAAAATGGAACAGCCATGTGAGCATTGAATACACCTGGAACACAAAATGATTCATAAAGTAACGGAAGAACGTTAAGATTTCTTATAAAGCTTTGGCTGTGGGATTGTGCACACCGTAGGAGGAAGTCGTTGGTGCTTTGTGTAAAAATCTGGGATTGCTGTTGAGATCTGTTTGAAAGGTGAAAATAAGGGAACGTCTTAAAGGTATCAAGGGTGGTTAGAAAAGGTTGTGTGGAGACATTATTGAAACAATAATTCTATTGTTGTAAACTATTGTTGTGGTTTTGGCTTCTATGGGGTAAAAGAGTCAATCTATAGTATAACGATAGTTATTCGCAAGTCTCTGTTCAGTTAAGTGTGATGTCATACATGTGGATAAATATGCATTGTGAGTGTATTAGATAGATTGTGTGTGTTCATGTCTTCATCTGTCTAACCGTTATCTTTTAACTCTGTCTGTCTTTCGTGCTTCTTTAGCACAGGAGACTCACCTGTTTCTTCATCTCTCGCTTCCTCAATCTTCCGAACCAGCTTAAACCGAGGTAAGCCACCCTGTGCCGCCTTCATCGCGGGGTGAGTCACCTTTCGCAGAATCGTGCCCGTTCCCGCAACTTCCTTAAAACCGGGTTAAACCAGCCAAAAGTCACCAAGCCACGATGGGGGAAAGAAACGGATCAAAAAAGCTACATGCTCTGTCGTGGCCAGACCAATCCGCGATGGAGGTCGGCCGGAGCCGAAGCGCAAGACCAATCGTGGGAGGGACCTGACAAAGGGGGACACTGGGGTAGCCGCCAATGAGTCCGGGAGCCCGCGACGGTGGCAGTGATAAAAGCGTAGGACACAACCATTTGGGGTCTCGGTCACAAATATTTATGCCTGGTGTTGGCTTAATGGTGAGGGTGGCGGACTTGGGATCTTAGGGTCCTGAATTCAAATCCCACTCATTAATGAATTAATACCAGGTGGGGTTGATTCAGCCTGTCATCCTTCTGAGGTCGCCAAAATGAGTACCAGCTTGCTGGGATGAATGAGCCATTCGAATATCCTGCGTCACAGTGGCGACCTGGCCAGAATTGTGCCCAATAGCCCAGGAGACTGCTTTGACAGCACCGACACTTTGTACAGAGTATTGTCCCAATGGATGGTCGCAAACATTTGGGTCTCTGTCACAATCAGTCTTCATATCTGGTCCTTTACAAAGAGAGAGAGAGAAAGACACCGGGTCAGTAAGTCCATCTGCCTGCCTGCAGGAGTTGGGCTCATCATCTTTCTGGGGCATGCACGCTGCTCTGGGTCATGCTTTTCTGCGGGCGCATGCGGGACGCATTGGTGTTGAACACGCGTGTGCTGCCCGCTGGGATAGGAGTGAAGGAGGATCAAGGACCTTTCACACAGCCATGGGCTGTGTGGGTATCAATCAGGCTGTGCAGCTCATCTTAGCTGTGGGAAGGTGTGAAGGTGTGATGGGGTTCTAATCCAACACCCCATCTCTCTCTTTCTCTCCTTTCCTGAGACTGATTAATGCTGGGCCCTTTTCATAAAGTGACAAGCTGACTGTACTTTTCCAACATCTGAGGGTGGTAATGTTTGCATTGGGGTAATGGGAATGTGTATTGCCTTGTAAATATATGACTTATAATTATGTGCTGGTCATGATTTGTAAATACGTGCTTTGTTTAACACATGTATAAAATGCATTTGTCTCCTGCCTCTCTTCCTGCTCATCGCGATGGTGGCACGTGGCAGCTGAGTGATCAGTTGATCTAGAAAGATTGGGCTCATAGATAAGATCGCAGCATGTAACTTGGTTGTGCTCGGCCAATCAATTAGATCTGCCACCTGACTGCCGGCGCGGTACCCGGTCGGACATGAAATTTCGCCTGCAATGGTAACAGCTCTGGACGTGTTAATCAACAGGAAATTTCTGGGACGATTGGCGATTGTGGCCGCTTAGCAACTTGCCATACTCAGCTGGAGTTGTCCAGGGTTTTTGTCCAGGTTCCAGGGAGGCGACTGTCACAATATATATATATATATGGTAATAAAGGGGATCAATGGAATATCATTGAGCTTGACCAAGTGGTCAATAAGTAACAGTAGATATAAAAGACAAAGTCTACATTGCTGATTAATGGAACAGAATTGGTGCTTTATATACAACACTATATTGTTTACAATGTGCAAGTGAGCACTTTCATTATTGTATGTGCAAACTACCTGGCATTCTTACTTGCTGGTAGCATTTGCACAGTCTTTCATGCGTGTTGGTGTTTTTGTGGGGGATTTCAGCAAAGTGCCTGAGTTGATGTGTTATGGATTGCACCAGCATAACTATTAATTTACGTTCACTGCAGGGGCTGGGCGAAGTTCAATCACCCTCCCAACTACTTTCTTAACAAACCTCTTGAGGAAGTTCAGTCACTCAAACTCCTCGGTATCACCATCATCTACGATCCTTTTTAGGTAAGCCACATTTCTATATGAGCCTCCAAAGCTAATCGCCGACTGGGAATCCTCCGTCGTACAAAGTGCTTCCTTGGCACACCTGAACTCCTGTCCACATACAAGGTTTTCATTCACAGCTAAATGGAGTTGATCTCCCTTCTGGGCTGGCACACCTGACTCACACCTTGCTCTCCTTGACCCCGTGGAAACCAAGGCCTTCAAGATTATTGGAATCTCCTGTGATGAAGCTAAGTTTCTGCGCCTATCACTTTCCCACTGCAGACAAGTGGGTGTTCTCTCTGTCTTCTACTGCCTCCTTTCTGGACTTGCACCATCTGCTCTTTCCGTGCTCTGCCCCACAGGTTACAGCAGAGCGCATGCGGTCCACCATCAACCCCCTTCTGGTGAAACTCCCAAAATCCAGAATCACTGCTCACCACCACTCAATTGTTCCTCTTTTTCACATCTGTGGAACCAATTTCTACATCATCTTGAATCTCATTATTTCCTCCAAGTCTTCAAGACAACTGTTCACCATCATCTCAGATCATTCCCAATGCAAAACCATTGATATTTCCACCCCCGTTAACCCCGCAACCCAAAGCCCACATCCTTCCAAATTCTAGTTTTTTCCTCCCAAGAGTTTTCTTCTGTATCCATCTTGTCCACCCATGCGTCCTCCTGTACCAGTCATTCCTTCCCACCCCCTTTATTTGTCCAAGTCTCCTTCTATTTTATCTTTCAACCCTGTGGTTGTGTTGGTGTTGTTGTTTCAACACACACCTTCTCTCTTTTCTCTCTCTCTCTCTCTCTCTCTCTCTCTCTCTCTCTCTCTCTCTCTCTCTCTCTCTCTCTCTCTCTCTCTCTCTCTCTCTCTCTCCTGCTTCCATTTGCTCTATTGTGTCTGAATCTTTTTTGTTTTAGCTCTTCCACGAGCCTTGACCTTGTGTTGTATATGTATGTATGTATGTATGTATATCTATATATATCTATATATATATATATATCGATATATAAAGAAAAAAAGAAATCACTTTTTGAAAAGACCCTTTCACAGACAACGGAATCCTCCATCCATATCCAAGCTACCTACCATGTTTTGATTTTCATACTTTTAATTTATGTTACGGATTATATGAATATCAGCATGGCTGACGGAGGTAGCGGATATCACTGGGTGTCCATTAACAACCTTACAAGTGTTATCAAGTTGATATGCAAGCATGAAAATATCTCTGAAATGTGTTGCCAGTTCTCTCAACGATGGAACGGACTACCTCTGAGGCCAGGGACAATAAAATCAATAAAAGGTATGCTCGAAGCAATTGGGTCAGGGTATCAGTCACTGGTAGACCCAGGACTGTAACAACCGAAGAAAGCAAGCAGCACGACCCATGGCACAGAGTCCCAGGAAATTTCTCTGATATCTCAGTTGAAGACAACTGTTCCTATTTTTCGGTTCGCCGTCTCATGAAGTGAAAAACAAACCATACAAACTACGATTGTTACACGAATATACTAATCGACAGAGGATGATTCAGATCTCTAGTTGCAGTTCCGCAAGGTATTCCTTAACCAGGTTCAGGAGGAGCCAGGTTTTCCAGATCACATTTGATGGCTCGAAGAAACAAAATTTCTGCCAAATGGCCATGTTGATCGAATAACAGCACACTTCAGTTCCATTAACAAAGACCTTCGTACTGTGTTTGGAGATCTGTCATGGACATTATTACCAGGATCAATGTGTCATTGGTGAAGGGAAACTTTTTGAGCACCTAAGTTTAACCACTCTATTTCGATTTGACAATGCACAAAATAAACATATCAAGAATTTGATGCGTGTTTTTGATCACACTGTACAATAATATGTAATTATTAAGAGAATATTTATTCTTACCAATTATGTAGTTGTCTGATTTACAGTGGTTATATTATGCTTTCAACACATTGATTTTTTTTTTTAATCAGACTTGGTGTTGTAATGGTTCGTGCGTCTGCTCTGAGTCTGGGAGGTCTGTGGTTCGAACCCCAGAGGAGTTCATATCAAAGACTTTTAAAATGGTATGTCCTGGCTGCTTCCTTGCTTGAAGCTCAACATTTAAAAAGGATAGAGCAGGAACAAATAACCATAAGTTGTAATAATAGTGCAGGCTTTGATGGGCCCAATGGCCTCCTCCTGTGTTGAATTTCCTTGTAAGGGAACTCGTATTACTAGTAATAGGTGTCCACAACCATCCTTGACCATGTTGTGGAACATTAACAGGGGCTCTCACTTTTTCATCTTTATTCGCTTTTAAATTCGTTTTCTCAACAACCACTTGAGCGATTGACACAAAATTTTCACCATAGAAGTGCCTATTCATGAAGAATTTTTTTAAACAAAGCTACATGATGATTGGATGGAAAATGCGGCTGGTGTTCCAAAGTGTTTTCTGTAGGCATGGGTTGCAGTGTGTTTCACGTATCAGGAATGAACGACCTCGACTTCGCTTCGTTCGGCCTTGGCCGAATTATGTACCTTTGGACGATTGTGGGTATCTCATTCGTATAATTGTTTTTGAATACCCTTCGTGTTCTACAGTTTTCTGTTTTAATTTAAATTTCTGATGATTTCCCGTCATCCCATGGTTGATAAATATATTCAACACTTGTTCCAACACCATTTCATGCTCCTCATTGTTGGGAGATGCCTGGTGTTGGTGTTGGCTTAATGGTTAGGGTGGCAAGCTTGGGATCCTAGGGTCCTGAGTTCAAATCCCACTCAGCTGTTGAATTAATACCAGGTGGGGTTAACTCGGCCTGTCATCCTTCTGAGGTCGGCAAAATGAGTGCCAGCTTGCTGGTATACTGTGTCGGAGTGGCGACCCGTCCAGGATCGTGTCCAACAGCCAAGGAGACTGCTTAGGCAGCACCAACGCTCTGCACAGAGTATGGTCCCAATGGATGGATTGTGGGGAGAGCAGAAGCAGCATATCCAGTGTAGAGTGACCTGCTCTGAAACCAAAAAGTCATCAGCAAAGATGTGCCATCTGCCAGTTGGACAGCGATCAATCAAAGAGCCTTGGGTTTTATGACATCAAGCTGTATAAAACATTTGCTCTGCCAACCAATCTAATCTGAGCAAATGCTCTTTATCCAATTTTGTCCCAGCAGTTGTGGTTTGTTGTCTAATACCATGAGAGCACACTGCTTAAATCTCAGACCTTTCTACTGGACACTGACCTCCACCTCACCTAGCAACTTCAAAGTGCAACCACTGTAATCACACAACTGGGTCATTCCGTGCCAACTCACTTAAGGGTCCCCAGGTCACCTCCTCAGATTTTGCTGGAAAAATTCTTATGTAAGTCTTGTGGCTCTACCCACCCATGCAAAAGATTAGCTTTCAATTCTCATAGTTTTAAAAAAATAATCTATCTCTAGAGACCTTTGAAATTTGGCCCTAAAAATGTCAAATGTGTAAAAAAACGCATTTTTTTTCAACTTCAGTGGCTTTATAATTTTATAGGAGCTCCTCTAAGAAATTAATATTGCAAATATTTACTAATGTGGCATCCAAATTTTTCAATTATGGCATCAGATAGCTTCTGGGATGCAATATTTCTCACTCTATAGGAAGCTAAAAATAGGCTTTTTGGCCAAAACGAGCTAAAATAAGGTGAAACTATAGGAGTCCCTCTGAAAATATGGAACAACTTGAATTTTTTTCCTCATAACACAGTGATTTAGGGTCATTATCTATCCAAGATACATTTTTGCTGGGATAATACAGTTAGGTGATGAATTATAAAAGTTTTAACATAAGCCCTTGCCTCCGAGGCTCCAAAATGGACCAATTTTGTCCCCGGGTTGACCATGTGGCTAGGGGTTTAGGATCTTCATTTTTTTTCTAAAGATTGCCTCATATAAGATGTGTCTACTACCAAATAATTTTATCTAATCGCCCTGCTTCATATTAAAATAAATTTTTATTTACATGCACGTTTTTTATATATTATTCACTTTTTTCATATTCAGAAGTTTAATAAATCTTAAATGGAACTATCCAGGAAAGAGTTACTGCAGAATTTATAAACTGATATACAAAATTTCAGATTGTGGCATCAGAATGTCTCAGAAAGCACATAATCTCCTGTTTTAGAAGCAAAATATGGCAATTTGGCCCACTGTAGGCAAAAACAAAACAAGGTGAACTTGCAGGGGTGCGCATGAGGCCTAAATTATGCTTCTTATTAGACATAGTGATAAGGATGTTATTTATTCATAAATACATGCTAATGATTACTTTCGTAAGTGATTGCAAATTATAAATTAGAACAAATTTGATTAGTGAGTAGCAGCTTTTTTATTTACAGATATACAGAGACAATGAATATTAGTAATTTTTATACCTTGGAAAACTCTTAATGAATCTTTCCATCTTTTATTGGTTCACGAAAAAATATTTTCACGAAAAAAATAAAGATGACACACTATATTCGTTATTGTTGTTGCTGACTGTCTGTCTGTCTGTCTGCTTAGTCTGTCTGTCTGTCTGTCTGTCGAGCATAGCTCCATGGTTGTGATCCTCCTGACCAAATTTGGTGGGAGTTTTATATCAGATCTAGTTGTGTTTCCGGAAAATGGGCGTGGTGCGCCCATTATGGGCGGAGCCCAACGTCCAAAAAACGCTTGTTTTTTAGGGGGTAGCCACTTTTCATATTTTGCATCTTCTCCTAAGGGGGTTGTCGAATCTGTATCAGGGCGTTCTCAGTAATTTGGTTAGCTCAATCTGAGACACCTGCACAGCCCCACGACGAGCTCTGATTTTCATTCTTCGTGGACGCCCATACGATCAATGCAACAAAGTGGTACGTAATCTTTTTTAGAAAATTGCAATTTTGACTATAAAAAAATATATTTCTTTCTCTCTCTGAGGGCTGGTCGATCTGGCTATGTGGTGTTGCCGGTATTTGGTTAAGCACCCTATGGGCACCCTACATAAGCCCCCAAGAAGCTCGATTTTTCATTTTCGCCGCAAGTGTAAAGGTCCACCACATTGGTCCAGCAATTCATGATAAATTGCGAATTGTGCTCTTTAGGGGGTTTCAATTTGCACTCTTCTCATCTCTAGTGGGGTTTGTTCGAATCTGGAGTGGGTTTTCGTATTTGGTTTAGCCAATGGCCACCTGCACTTTATCCCCAAACGGAAGTCCTCGGGAGTGTTTTCATTTTTTCGCCCACCTCATAGGTCACAGGTCACAAGTTCACGAGCACTTGAAAATTGCGCTGAATTTTTGACATAAAAAGTCCCATCTATCTCCGAGGGGTTTGTCGAATCTGGCAGTGTTTCGGTATTTGTTAACGCCCAATGGCACCTGCATACCCCACGGAGCTTCGAATTTTCATTTTCCGTCCCACAGGCTCAAGTCATAAGGTCACGAACTTAGAAAAATTGCAATATTTTGACATAAATAAAATTTCTTCCTCCGAGGGGTTTGTCGAATCTGGCAGGGTTTCGGTATTTGGTTAGCCCAAATGCGCACCTACATAGCCCACAGAGCTCGATTTTGTCATTTTTCGCCAAGGGTCAGAGGCCCAACAAGGTCCAGACGAGCTGTAGAAATATGCGAATATGGTGTTTTTCGGAGGGAGCCACCGATTTCGAATTTGCGCTTCTTCCTGAGGGGTTTTGTCGTAATCTGAGTACAGAAGGTTTCAGTATTTGGTAGCCCAATGGCACCCAGCTGTGCAAATAGCCCACGGACTTCGATTTCATTCGTCCCAAAGTCAAGTGTCATAAAGGTCACGAACTAGAAAATTGCAAAATTATAAACATAAAAAAATTTCTTTCTCCTGAGGGGTTTGTCGAATCTGGCAAGGGGTTTCGGTAATTGTTAGGACCCAATGGCAACCTGCATAGCCCCACGGAGCTCGATTTTCATTTTTCCGCCTAAGGTCAAGTCACAAGTGTCACGAACTTAGAAAATTGCGAATTTGACATAAAAATCATACGACCACCCAAACTTGAAGAGCTAGGATGACAATATTTTTTATGCATAATCTTGAGGTCATTCCCCCCTAAAGTCTCGAAACCATTTTGCTCTCTATCTCCGAACACCTTGCCCGTGCGCGCCCCTTCAATTTGTTTTTACGCTGATTTCATCCAAAGTATGGAAATCCAGAGGAGTGCGAAATGCCATAAGCCTATATGACGTTATATTGTTCCTGTAATGTTCCAGAGGAAGTTTTGCACCAAAGGTCATAATCCTTGACCTTGACCTTAAAGGTCACAAGGTCAAATTTTCAAAGTTCGTGGGAATTGAACCGGTTTTTCGACTTCTTCGACGAACTAACTCCAATAAGCTATAGCACGTATCCTTTTCCTTATTTTAATGTCCACAACATTGTTTTGTGACCTTAAGAGTTATGCAAAGGTCAAATTTTAAGTTGTTGAACGAAACCGGGTTTTCGACATTTTGCAGCTAATAACCTGTCACCCATACCACATCATGTTGATCATTTTTATAACTTGGTCAAACATTATCACATTGTCTCATCCTTGACTTCTGAAACAATCTACATCGTCAAATACCGCTCGTGACCATCGTCGTCTTCAGACTTGTGACATCATTATCATGATTATCTAGCACTCAGAGCACAGAATTTACATCTTAGAAACAGGTCTTGAACATGCTTAAAGTCATGCTGTGACAGTTGGTAACTGAGTCCACCAGATTTTATGTCAGGGCCTCAACCACACAAAGAATGTCGAGTAATGGCACCCAGCATTGATCTTTCTTTTTTTCTGGAGCCATGAGAATGTGTTACCTTCCTTGCTTCATGAAGTTCACAAACACATCATTTTCATCTCATCATTCTTGTGACAATGTTCCCATGTACCATTTCTGTCATAACACAAGCAATATATTTCCCAGCCTGGTATACATCCAGTTCAGTTAGGGTTGGGACTAATAACTGGGACAGATGAGCTTGGTGGTTTCCGTCCTGTGCGTACTGTTGATGATACAGCATCAGAAGAAACCTTCTCATCTCCAGACGTGTTGAGGAGATTGCAGGAAACCATGGTGTGACCGTGTACCAGCAATGGTTGTTGCTGCTCTGAAGCGCTTCTCAAGGTCATACTCCATTCATTTGTTGGATTTTCTTGTGATGTCACAAGAAGAATTTGATCCCTCCTATATTCTTCTCTGCCCACTGGACATCTCTTCAGCTGTCAGAATCTGATTCTGTAGAGTGGCCTGCAAACTTGCCCTTGCAACAAGGCCTTCACAGTTCCTCCAATCCCATCAATTACTACTCATTCTAGTGGTGTATGTCATAACTAATGACTTCAAATAAGAACTGTAGACATGTTTTTAAAATTAAAACCCAAGCAATGTTTGGTATTATCATTACAAGAATTTATTTTGAATAAAAAATGTACTTATAATTATTAATTTTATGAGAAGAATAATCTAAGTTGTTACATAACCTCAGTTAATGCCCCCTGCATATTCACATTTTTGGTCAAAGTGGCATTTCAACTTCCTACAGATAGAACATATGCATTTATCAGGCATTTGATAACAGATCCTTAAATTTCATATGCCAGTTTTAAATATCTGCAGTATCACTTTGCTAGAGTGTTCAGTTTCAGATTTATAAGTCTCATGAATATGAAAAAAGTGAATAATTATATAAAAACGTGCATGTAAATAAAATTTATTTTATATGAGCCATGGCGTTAGATAAAATTATCGTCAGTAGAACACATCTTATATGAGGCAATCTTTGAAAAAAAAATGAAGATCCTAAACCCCTAGCCACATGTCAAACCAGGGACAAAATTGGTCCATTTTGAGCCTCGGAGGCAAGGGCTTATGTTAAACTTTTATAATCACCACCTAACTGTATTATCCCAAGAAAAATGTATTATGGATAGATAATGACCCTATAATCATGTGTTATGAGGAAAAATTCTAAGTTTTCCATATTTTCAGGAGGGCTATTATAGTTTCACCTTATTTTAGCTCGTTTTGCCCAAAAGCAATGTTTAGCTTCTATAGAGTGAGAAATATGCATCCCAGAAAGCTATCTGATGCCATAATTGAAAAACTTGGATGCCAATTAGTAAATATTTGCAATATTAGCTTTCTAGAGGAGTCATTATAAAATTATAAGCCCCTGAAGTTGAAAAAAAATGCGTTTTCACATTTGGCATTTTTAGGCCAAATTTCAAAGGTCTCTAGAGATAGATATTTTTAAAACTATGAGAATTGAAAGCTAATCTTTTGCATGGTGGGTAGAGCCACTATAGATCACATTTAAGATTTTTCCAGCAAAATCTGAGGAGGTGACCTGGGGAGTTTTGAAATTTAGGTGAGTTGGCACGGAATGACCCAACTTCAGACAGATGTCGACAATGGATGAGTACGTTAACCAGCATGGGAAACAAGGTGTGAATGATGTTATGAGTGTTAGCTCGTCAGAGGAAATATGGTGGACAGGGGATTACAAAGGAAGGAAACTGGATCAAAGGCCAGAGGTCAAAGATCAGAGGGGCTGGATCAAATTGGTGAAAAATTACCGCTAAAGACGAAAGGGAATTGAGGCATTCATTAAAGGGTTGTAAAAACAGAAGAAAGAGAAAAGTAGTTCGGTAAAAAAGAAGAAGAGGAGGAAGAAGACAACGGGGGAGGGAAATATACACATAGAATGTAATGCCCCCCCCAATACAAAACCGAGAAAAAACATGGAAATTTATATGCTATTATGGTATTCCGACCGACACTATCCTTCACACAGACTCCATATTCCAACCAAGCACTATCCTTCACACAGACTCCTATTCCGCCAACACTACCTTCACACAGACTCCTATTCCGACAACACTATCCTTCACACAGCTCCTATTCGACCACACTATCCTTCACACAGACTCCTATTCCGACCGACACTACTCCTTCACACAGACTCCTATTCCGACCAACACTATATTCTCACTACAGACCCTATTCCGACCAACACTATCCTTACACAGACTCCTATTCCGACCGAACACTATCCTTCAACAGACTCCTATTCCAACCGACACTATCCTTCACACAGACTCCTATTCCGACCAACACTACTCTTCAACAGACTCCTATTCCGACCACACACTATCCTTCACACAGACTCCTATTCCAACCGACACTATCCTTACACAGACTCCTATTCCGACCACACTATCCTTCACACAGACTCCTATTCCGACGACACATCCTTACACAGACTCCTATTCCGACCGGACACTATCCTTACACAGACTCCTATTCCGACCACACTATCCTTCACACAGACTCCTATTCCGACCGACACACCTCTCACACAGACTCCTATTCCGACCACACTATCTCACCAGACTCCTACTTCCGACCTCCAACCACTATCTTACACAGGACTCCTATTCCGACCAACACTATCCTTTTCACACAGACTCCTATTCCAACACACTATCTTCACACAGACTCCTATTCCGACCAACACTATCCTTCACAACGACTCCTATTCCAACCGACACATATCCTTCACACATGACTCCTATTCGACCGACACTATCACTTACACAGACTCCTATTCGACCGACCACTACCCTTCAACAGACTCCTATTCCGACCACTTATCTCACAAACCTTTCACACAGACTCCTATTCCGACCACTATCTACTCCACTTCACCACAGACTCCTATATTCCGACCAACACTATCCTTCCACAACACAGATCTCCTATTCCGAACGACACTATCCTTCACAGACTCCTATTACCGACACCACATCCTTCACACAGACTCCTATTCCGACCAACACTATCTTCACACAGACTCCTATTCCGACCAGACCACTATCCTTCCACAAGACTCCTATTCCGACCGACACTATCTTCCACACAGACTCCTATTCCGACCGACACTATCCTTCACACAGACTCCTATTCCGACCGACACAAGCCTTCACACAGACTCCTATTCCGACCAACACTATCCTTCAACAGACTCCATTCCGACCATACACTATCCTTCACACAGACTCCTATTCCCGACCCCGACACAGCCTTCACACAGACTCCTATTCCGACCACACTAGTCCTTCACAGACTCCTATTCTGACCGACACTATGCCTTCACACAAGACTCCTATTCCGACGCACCACTATCCTTCCACAGACTCCTATTACCGACCGACACTATCCTTCACACAGACTCCTATTACCGCCGACACCTATCCTTCACACAGACTCCTATTCCGACCAACACTATCCTTCACACAGACTCCTATCCGACCGACACTATCCTTCACACAGACTCCTATTCCGACCGACACTATCCTTCACACGACTCCTATTCGACCGAACACAACCCTTCACACAGACTCCTATTCCGACCAACACTATCCTTCACACAGACTCCTATTCGACGCGACAACAACTTCACACAGACTCCTATTCCGACCCAACACTAATCTTCACACAGACTCCTATTCCGACCAACACTATCCTTCACACAGACTCCTATTCCGACCAACACTTATCTCTTCACACAGACTCCTATTCCGACCAACACTATCCTTCACACAGACTCCTATTACCGACCGACACTACCTTCACACAGACTCCTATTCCGACCGACCAAGCCTTCACACAGATCCTATTCCGACCGACACAACCTTCACACAGACTCCTATTCCGACACCAACACTTATCTTCACACAGACTCCTAATTTCCGACCGACCACTATCTTCACACAGACTCCTATTCCGACCGACACTAACCTTCACACAGACTCCTATTCCGACCGACACTATCTTCACACAGACTCCTATGTCCGACAACACTAATCCTTCACACAGACTCCTATTCCGACCAACACTATCCTTCACACAGACTCCTATTCCGACCAACATACCTCACACAGACTCCTATTCCGACCGACACAAGCCTTCACACAGACTCCTATTCGGCGGACCGACACTATAATTTCACACAGACTCCTATTCCGACCGACACTACTTTCGACACAGACTTCATCTGACCACTATCTTACAGCACGACCCTATTCCGACCGACCACTTCCTCACACAGACTCCTATTCGACCGACACAACGCCTTCACACAGACTCCTATTCCGACCAGACACTATCCTTCACAACAGACTCCTATTCCGACCGACACAAGCCTTTCAACATATCCAGACCTCTATTCCGACCGACACAAACCTTCACACAGACTCTATTGCGACCGTAACACATCCTTCACTAACAGACTCCTATTCCGACCGACACACTCACACAAGACTCCTATTCCGACCACACTACCTTCACACACGACTCCTATTCCGACGACACAAGCCTTCACACAGACTTTACTGCTAACTCCTTACACAGACCCTTCGACGACTAGCCTTCACACAGACTCCTATTCCGACCGCACTATCCTCACAGCAGACTCCTATTCCGACCGACACCACCTTCACACAGACTCCTATTCGACCACCTATCCTCACACAGACTCATGATTCCGACCAACACTATCCTTCCACCAGACTCGCTATTCCGACCAGACACATACCTTAACAAAGACTCCTATTCCGACCAACACTATCCTTCACACAGGACTCTATTCCGACCCGACACAAGCCTTCACACAGACTCCTATTCTCGACCACACACACTCCTCTACACAGACTCCTATTCCGACCAACACAATCCTCTACACAGACTCCTATTCCGACCGACACTATCCTCTACACAGACTAGTATCCCGCCCGTGCTCTTCACAGAGGGCGCTCTGTTCTGTATATTTCCTCAGTAAAATTTTCTTGCAATTCAGTAACACAAGATTTGCTGTCAACTTCCAAAGACAGAGAGTTTACATCAATCCACAGTTTCTTTGGCCTTCCCTGGTGTTGGCTCAGTGGTTAGGGTGGTGGCTTGGGATCCTAGGGTCCTGAGTTCAAGCCCC
>CM068955.1:71849513-71862046 GCA_035128595.1 Eptatretus atami | reverse complement strand
AATCGGGATGCCCTCTGGAGGATTCTTGGTCTTCGTGGGGTGCCACCAAAACCGATCAATCTGATGTCTGAACTACACTCTGGTGCTCAGAGTGCTGTGAGATGTGGTGGTACCATCTTCGACTTATTTCCAGTTGTTACTGGAATTCATCAGGGGTGTGTACTGGCCCCTATACTTTTTAGCACTTGTATGGACTGGATTCTGGGGAGGATGTCAGAGAGATCAAGCTGCAGTGCATCATTTGGGAATGTCAAGATCTCTGACCTTGATTTCACAGATGATGCAGTCATCTTTGCGGAGACTTTAGATATCCTTTTGGGGGGCCCCAAAGTGCTGAATGAGGAGTCGGAGCTGCTGGGATTACAGGTTTCCTGGGTCAAAACTATGATCCAGGCTTTCAACGAAATCTTGGGTGCTGGTATCTTGTCTGTACCTGTTTGTGGTGAGGATGTTGAGGTCACGGAGAGATTCACTTACCTTGGATGTGATATTCATGTCTCTGTTGGCTGTGAGCCAGAGGTCAACAGACGTCTGGGTCGGGCCTGGGGAATCATGGATTCACTGGATCATGTGGTGTGGCGCTGCCGGTACCTGTGCGGGAGGACGAAACTCCGAGTCTTCAGGTCCTTGGTGCTTCCAGTCTTGCTCTATGGATGTGAGACTTGGACTCTGACCAAGGATCTGAGACGGAGACTTAATTCCTTTAGTACCAGGTCTCTTCGGAGAATCCTTGGCGATGGGTGGTCTGACTTTGTGTCCAATGAGCGGTTGCTGAGAGAGACTCAAATGACATTTGTTACCTGCATAGTCCGTGAGCATCAGCTGAGGCTGTGAGGACATGTGGCTCATTTTCCTGACGCTGATCCTGCTCACCACATTCTCTCAGTGAGGGAGCCTTGTGAGTAGAAGAGCCCAATGGTCTGACCACATGCCTCGTGGATGCAGCAGATTGATCTGCATCTCAAGGAAATGGGGATGGGTCAGGCGTCTGCCTGGGGGATGGCCAGACGGAGGCCCCTAGAGTACCGGCGGAAAGCGTACACAGCGACGCGCTGCTCCGGCGCATACTCCCAGACGTGACCTGACGTGAAAGGCCAAAAACAATATATAGCATGATATCTCAAAAGGTTATGGGTGGATTCGGAGAAAACTTGGTGGACACGTTGGGTGTGTGACAAGGAAGAATTTATTCAATTTTGAAGAAGATACAAATCCGAATCCGAGAATTTTTAAGTGAATGTTCACCATCGAGAGATTGGGCTAAACCGATATATATCACGGTATCTCAAAAAGTTGTCTACAGATTCGGATGAAACTTGGTGGACGTGTTGGTTGTATGACAAGGATGAATTGATTCGATTTTGGTGAAGATCCGAATCCAGATCTAGATACAAGAGTTATTTAATTTTGAAACTGATTCTTCACCATTCAGCAATTGGGCCAAAAACGATATATAGCATGATAATTACCTCTGCCACCGCAGGTGAAGAAGGTTGTGTTTTCACCCCTTCCTGTCTGTCTGCCTGTTTGTTTGTTACTTGCAAAATGGAACATTTTTCAAGTATATTGGTTCGTCGATTTTGTTATTCTGTCTGTCTGTCTGTCTGTCTGTCTGTCTATCGCGTACAAGTCACAATTTTAAACCGATCTTCACCGAACTTCACCACATGGTATAGTTTGTCATAAGGAAGAAGCCTGTTGCTTTTGAGGTCAAAAGGTCAACATAGGCAAAGGTCAAACACTCTGGTGAGATTTCTAAAATCCTCAATTTTCATCGATTGACTTGAAATTTGAAAAGAATTTATATTTCAGGTCACTGAATTCAATAGCCAATCATTTTTGAGGTCAACGTGGACCAAAAGTTCAACATAGTCCCAAGGCCAACAACTAAGGTGGCATTTCTAAAATCCTCAATTTTTATCCGATTCACTTGAAATTTGAAGAGGATTTATATTTCAGGTCACTGAATTCAACTAGCAAGTATTTTTGAGGTCAACGTGGGCCGAATTTCTAAAATTATCATTTTCATCTGATTCACTTGAAATTTGAAGAGTTGCCTATTTGGTCATTTAGTTGAACCACCAATTATTTTTGAGGTCAAATTTGTTTTTTGGATTTTGCAAGTCTCGTGCTCCGCATGACGTCTTCTTATTATCTTGCCAAAACGAAGTTTTTGCAAGATATGTTAGTCAGCTTGTATGTTTTTTTTTTTTTGTTTGTTTGTCTGTAATCACGTATAAATAATTCTGCAGAGCACAGTTATCATTGGAAATTTTTGTAACTTCGCATATCAGAGGCCTATAGAGGTCCTTTCAGCGCATAAAATTTTGAAGGTCAAGGTCAAAGGTCAGGTCACTTTGTCGCAAATCAGGGGAGTCGATGAAACCCTTATTTTTTGAGTAATTTTGATCAGATCGTCTTCAAACTTCATGGGAATTAGTTCATGGTCTGGCACTCAGCTGATTAATTTTTGGTGGCGATTGGCCTTGACCTTCATGGTTAGCGCCTAAGGTCAAACATATTTGACCCCAAGGTCAAATTTTCAAGTTTTAGGAACCATATCGTGTAGTACCTCAAATTGAACACCTCGATGAGTGCTTTCTAGATATGTCAAGCTTGAGACATTATGACGTCATTTGGTGACGTTATGAGGCAAACGCTATTTTTCATGGTTACTCTGTAGAACGATTCTCATCGGAATCTCTCGTAGGCAGATATTCCTCAAGGAGTCGCTCCTGGTGGATAGCAGCTCTGTTCACTCAGTGTGACCTTAAAGAAGTCACACGTGGTCACCTTTTGGCAAGATACGGGTCACCCCGCGGGTGACATTGGTTTATTTGTCTGTTTGTTTGTTTGTTAATCGGATTTCGGCATTATGTTGGTCGTGTGTGGTGTCATTCTGTGTGTCTGTCTGTCTGTTTGTTTGTGTGTTTGTTTACCCTGTAGCAGCCACACCGTTTCAGCGATCATGACCAAACTGGGTACAGACGTCGGCCATGATCCACACTTAGACACTTGTCATTTTTGGTGAATCTAGGTCAAAGGTCAATGTCAAGGTCACCGAAAAACCAAAATCTTTATTTTCGCAATAACGTCCGCTAAAATGGTCGTATCGACTTCACAGCAAATCCAAAATGTGCATCTTCCAATTCTGCATCTAACCATATGTCTCATTGGGGTGTCACACCAACACCCTTCTTAGCGGTCGGGGATCGAATGTCAGGGGGGTCAGGTCAAAACTTTCAAATTGCGATAAAAACGCCATTTCAAGTCCGATTGACTTCCAAGTTATGATCATGACCAAACTAAGTGCTATAACTCATTAAACAGTAGCACTATCGATTATAAGAACCAAATTGATTTCCAGGTTTTTGTTTTTTCAGAGATCATGGAGATATGACAAAGTTATTCCGGCAATTCCTTGCTCAACGAGCAATTTCATTTATTGTTTGTGTGCAGGATATCTCAAAAAGTTGTGGACGGATCCGGATTAAATTTTGTTGACAGGTTGGGTGTGTGACGATGATGAACCGATTCGATTTTGGTGAAGATCCAGATCCAGATCCAGAACCGGCCACTTGAATTTTTTAAGTGATTCTTCACCATTGTGAGATCAGGCGAAACCAATATATAGCAGGACATCCCAAAAAGTTGTGGATGGATTCAAACAAAACTTGGTGGACAGGTTGGGTGTGTGGCAAGGACGAATTGATTCGTTTTGGTGAAGATTCGAATCCAGATCCAGATCTGAGAATTTTTTCAGTGATTCTTCACCATTGAGAGATCAGTCCAAAACGACATATACCATGATATTTCAAAAAAAATATTTGGCCCGATATGTTGTCGTGGATCAGGCATTGCGTGTGAAGTATGCACTCTACCGAGTGCCCTTCTAGTTTGAGGTATAATTCTGCAAATGTTTTGAGAAATTAAGTGATCAAGAATGCTCCAGATACTTGAGACATGATATTATCCTAACATTGTATTTCAGCCCTTCTCAGCAAAATTATTTTCCTACCTGATAAGCTAATCACTCGATCTTCTCCCTGGAAGGAATAGGCAGTAATATTGTGGGTAATTGATCTTTTTTTTTGATTGAATCAGTACATTTTCTACTGCAGAATGAAATCCAAATCATTAGATTGTGTTTACCATCATAGGACCGAAATTATCGTTTGTTTGTGCACACTGCAGAACTATTCTTTCAGGTTGGGGGATAGCCTACTGGTTCACACACTCACCTCTGAACTGTCTCACCTGGGTTAGAATCCCGACCCAGCTATGAACTATCATCCCGGTGTTTCGCGGGCAGGGTGATACATCAATGTGTATCCCTCAGATGGATGTTAAACTGGATGTCCCGTCAGCCAGCATTATTTGGTGTTTTTTTTTAAAGATCCTGCGGTGTCCTTCACGAAAAGTAAGTGAGCCATCACCAGCACTGTAGCGAAATTCCAAATTCCTACTCTAACCAACAGGGGGCACCGTAACACTCCTGTAATAACTGAGGCCAACCTGCATAAGCCACAAGCTGCATGCAAACGACAATGGCAGCTACCTTTTTGATAACCCTATCCATAATTGAACAAACATTTTTCATCATCATTTGGCTCCAGAATAAGATAAAGTAGTAATATACTGTGGATTATCCTGTAAGTATCATAAACCTCTTCCTTATACACATATAATTTCATCTCATAATATAAATTGTTAAAATTCTACAACTAACAAAACTGCGACTGAAATTTAACCAAGCAAAACCATCCATCCATCGGGACCATACTCTGTGCAGAGCGTTGGTGATGCCTCAGCAGTCTCCTTGGGTATTGGGCACAATCCTGGACGGGTCGCCACTCCGACACAGGATACCAGCATGCTGCACTCATTTTGCTGACCTCAGAAGGATGACGGGCAGAGTGAACCCCACCTGGCATTAATTAAACAGCCGAGTGGGATTTGAACTCAGGATCCTAGGATCCCAAGCCCACCACCTGAACCATGAAGCCAACACCAGGGATCAAGCAAAACCACAATGTAACAAACACACGTACAACGAGAAAGAACAATCAGAGATTGCAAACTCTCACCAGGACTTGTTTTGTGTGGAAAATAAATGGAAGGATGTACTCACTGAAAGGTCGTCCATTGCAAATGAAAGTTCGAAATGGTGTTCTTGGAAATGTATAAAGGTCAAATGGTCTGAAGGTTGAAAGGTGGAAGGGTCAAAAGGTATAAATAGGTCTAAAGGGTCTTAAAAATGTCAAAGGGGTTTAAAAGGTGTAATTTAAGGTCTAAAGGGTCTGCGGGGTCAAAATGTGTCGAAAAGGTCTCAAAGGTAAAATGGGTATTGACGGTTCTTAAAGGTCTTTGGGGGTCTTGGGAGTTCTAATATTTGGGGCTTGGGGGTTCTAATTAATATGGCCTTAAGGTTCTAAATGGTCTTGCGGTCTGAGGGTCTCAAGGTGAACAACCACGTTGTACACCATGTTGAGGTCGTGGAGAGATTCACTTACCTCGGCAGTGATATTCGTGTCTCTGCTGGCTGTGAGTCAGAGGTCAACAGACGTCTGGGTCGGGCCTGGGGAGTCATGGATTCACTGGATCATGGGGTGTGGCGCTGCCGGTACCTGTGTGGGAGGACGAAAGTCCGAGTCTTCAGGTCCTTGGTGCTTCCAGTCTTGCTCAATGGATGTGAGACTTGGACTCTGACCAAGGATCTGAGACGGAGACTTAATTCCTTCGGTACCAGGTCTCTTCGGCGAATCCTTGGCTATCGCTGGTCGGAGTTTGTGTCCAACCAGCGGTTGCTGAGAGAGACTCAAATGAGATTTGTTACCTGTATGGTCCGTGAGCGTCAGCTGCGGCTGTATGGACACGTGACTCGTTTTCCTGACGCTGATCCTGCTCACCAGATTCTCTCAGCGAGGGAGTCTCGTGAGTGGAGGAGGCCAAATGGGCCGACCACGTGACTCGTGGTTACAGCAGGTTGACCAGCATCTCAAGGAGATGGGGATGGGCCAGGGATCTGCCTGGGGGATGGCCAGACGGAGGCCCCTGGAGTACCGGCGGAAAGTGGACGCTCTGGCACGTGCTCCCATACCTGACCTGACACCACGTGTTTAATGCTTATTAAAAATCTTATTCCCGTTATTCCTAAATTACCTGCTTTGTGTAAACTTTCATCAGTGTTCGCAGCAGAGCCCGAAGGAAAGACCCCAAAACCCCCTCTTCCAATCTCAATTCCCGCCGTGTTTGTTTACGTAATAAATGAACCTCTCAGTTCTGTGCAGTCAACATGTCGCTCCTTATGCACATTTTATTTCAGGCTTCGCAACGGAAGTCACAATAATCCGATCGCAGCTTTCGGGATTTCAGAACAGCCAATCACAGCGCACGTTGTGGTGACGTCATTAGAAGGGGTCCCACATAACGACGGGAGTAGGAAAAGCGATAAATTATGCGTACTCGTTGATTATGGGAAATGTAACATATATATATATATATAATCCCGTTTGGTTTGTTAAATATTATACCCGTACAAAAGGTACCGCGGATGAACAGAACCAAATTCGGAGAATAACATTGAAAAAGAGATCAGAAGAGCGGTCCCGCTTGATGATCTCAATTCAACGTAATGACGTAAAGACGTAGGTCTCGCTTGATGGTCTCACTTCAACGTAAAGACGTAGGTTTCGCTTGATGATCTCACTTCAACGTAATGACGTAAACACGTAAGGTCTCGCTGGAGTTTCTCAACGACGCCGTTTGCTTGTGCTCCCCGCAGTAAGCGAAGCGTGGAGGAGTCTCGGTGCCTGTTCGGGCGAACAAAGTCGCCGCTGTGTCGTCTCCTCGGCCATGGCGGATCAAGCGAACAGGGCGAAGACCATATTGAAGGGATTCAAGTTGTATCCTCAACACCGTCCGGTCCGCCGTTATCCCGGGGATGGGGGTGGAGGGATGGCATCAGGTGTGTCGGTGGAGGGATGGCACCAGGTGTGTCGGTGGAGGGATGGCATCAAAGGGGTCGGTGGAGGGATGGCATCAGAGGTTGTCGGTGGAGGATGGCACAGGTGTGTCGGTGGAGGGATGGCATCAGGTGTGTCGGTGGAGGGATGGCATCAGGTGGTGTCGGTGGAGGATGGCACAGGTGTGTTCGGTGGAGGGATGGCACCAGGTGTGTCGGTGGAGGGATGGCACAGGTGTGTCGGGAGGGATGGCACCAGGTGTGTCGGTGGAGGGATGGCACCAGGTGTGTCGGTGGAGGGATGGCACCAGGTGTGTCGGTGGAGGGATGGCACCAGGTGTGTTCGGTGAGGGATGGCACCAGGTGTGTCAGAGGGATGGCACCAGGTGTGTCGGTGGAGGGATGGCACCAGGTGTGTCGGTGGAGGTGGCACCAGTTGTCGGTGGAGGGATGGCACCAGGTGTGTCGGTGAGGGATGGCACCAGGTGTGTCGGTGGAGGGATGGCACCAGGTGTGTCGGTGGAGGGATGGCACCAGGTGTGTCGGCGCTCAGATCGCACAGCGACATACAGGTTATCTGGGTGAAACCGACCACGTGACTTTATACCGTGTTGAACACCTTTACCTGTCTGCTCGAGTGGAAGGTTGTATTTAAATGAGGTGCGAGGCTCGTTTTTCCACACTTCGTTCAATGTACATATTGTGTGACGTCACCTGTACCCGTTTTATCATGACGTGTACATTTCCCCTTTACCATAAGTAAACGCCACTCGAGTTTTATTGGGAATTTCACTTTGTACAAGACTCCCAGACACGTCCAACGGGATGGTGTCCAGGTAGGACATTCACCTTCGAGCTTTCTATTCTGGGTTTCATTTGTGACCCAAATTTTTTTTTTTAGTATACATCGTCGAGGCTCATGGAAGAGCTAGAATTAGTACACTGAATGGATCTGGACAAAAAGGAACGTTAGAGACTGTGGGAGGGGACTTCGAGAGCAGAGATGGAGGAGGAGAACAAACAATGGGTGTGTGGACTCGTGGAGGAATGAGGGTCAGGAGGCAGGAGAGGACAATATGGATGGAGAAAGATACTCACTCATGAGGGAAAAACTGGACATTCGGAAGGAGGAGGGATTGGGTGAGGTGGGGGTTAACGAGGGTAGAAGAGATCATGGTTTTGGATTGAGGAGGAGTTGTAATGGTGGTGAACAGCTGTCTTCAAAACCTGGAGGGAAGAATGAGATTGAAGAGAATGTGGAAGTTGTTTCCACAGGTGGGAGAACAGAGGAGTTAATGAGTGGAGGTGAGTAGTGAATCTGGATTTATGTACCTTCACCAGAAGGCGATTGATGGTGGGCCGTGTGTGCCTTGCAGAAACCTTGGGGGGGGGGGGGAAGCATGGAAAGAACAGAGGGTGCAAGACCAGAAAGGAGGCATTAAAAGACGGGGATCACTGATCTATCGGTGATGGCGTAGTGATAGATTTTATACGATATTGAAGGCCTTGGTTTCCACACAATCAAGCTGAGCAAGATGTGAGGCAGGGGAGCCAGCCCAGAGGGGAGAGCAGTACTCCATCAAGCTGTGGATGAAGTCCTTGTAGATGGATAGGAGTTCAGGTGTGCCAAGGAAGGATTTTGTACGACGGAGGATGCTCAGTCTGTGACCGTCACTGGAGGCCAACTTTTAAATGTGGTTTGCCCAAGAAAGATCATGGCTAATTGTGGGACCCAGGAGTGTGAATGACTGAACTTCCTCAAGAGGATTGTTAATGAAGAGGCAGAGAGTTTGGAGAGTAAGGTGCGATGCTCGACTGTACGAGATATCACAAGCACAAGATACGTCCAGAGAGACGACCCTGATCCCATGTCTGACAATGAGGGCCTCCATCCATTGTTGGGAGAGTAGAAGCAGCATATCCCAGGTGGAGTGACCTGGTCTGAAACCAGAATGATGATCTGAGATGAGGTTGTTAGAAAAAAGGAAGGATTTCACATCAACTGCAATGATGGATTCCATGACGTTGCTGATAAATTGGAAGTAAGCTGGAAAGTCTGAAGTTAAGGGGATCTGTTTTTTGCACCTTTTTGTGTAATGCAGTGATCTTGACACATGTCCAAGCAGATGGAAGATGACCTCAAGGAGATGGAGGGCGACCTCACGCAAATGGCAGAGAGAGGTTGGGTAAGAGCAGCGGAGTCAGGTTTTCGGACGCGCGAGCTGATGCCGTCTGGTCCATTTGCAGAGTCAGAGTCAGGGGTTGAAAGAACACGCCACACCTTCTCAGGTGCAAATTTATATTGGTGCAATTCTCAATTTATAACCTGTTAGAGTTGGTGCGAAAGGCAAAACAATAAAAGTAACTTTTTATTGTTTCTCATTTTGCATTTCAAAGACAACCAGTGCATATGAAGAGCAATTTGGATATAAAGACAGCCACAATGACTGATCGTGGAGCATACTAAACATGGGAGCTTCTGTATTGTTTTCCATCGAGTTGCAGGTTCGAATCTCGGCCCCAACGTGGACGTGAGAGCAAAATGTCTCCTGCTATTTATCTTCCTTCGGGGCAACGCACTACAATGGCAATGCTCAAAGCTTGATCGAGGATCGTGAGCGTCGTGATGTCCGAGTCGTGAAATGTGTGACGTTTGGATGGACAGCAGACGTTTCGTACATGTTCATGTGTTGAGCTGTCGGTTTGTTCAAAACGAGGCTATCGTACAGTTTCCGGCTGTCAGGATAGCCTCGACTAGAGGTATGCCACTCATCTCTGAGCTGTCTATCCTGGATTTGAATCTCGACCCAGCTATGGACCGTCACCCTGGTGTCTCACATGCAGGGCAGGACTTCAATGTGTGTGCCATCCCTCGGATGGACTACAAATTCCAAACTCTTGTGACCTGCAGTCGAATGTTGGGCCTGGCCAGCCGGTTTCTGAAATTATTGGGCCAAAAACATATCCGGCTGACCCCACAATAAGTGAATCTCTCTCTCTAGTGCAGCCTGTGGCTGCTGGTTGCATCATTGGTTGGGACGCGGCTATGCCGCTGATGCAGTGTCCCCCTTACCAGTACACTGGTGCTCATTTTGCCAACCTCGGAAGGATGACAGGCTGAGTCAACCTCCTGGTGTATTAATTCAGCGGTCCAACGGGGCTTGAACTCAGGACCCTAGGATCCCAAGCCGCCACCCTAACCAATAAGCCAACACCAGGCTTAATAAGTGAATAGTTGGTGCCATTCGACTCAGTCGTGGTAGTCGATTGAGGCTGCACAGTACAAATTATGTCAATTCTTGCTTGATCTCATTTGGCACACAATCCGACATGAACAATTGGCAATTTTGGCAATTGGCAACTTGATAAAGAAATAATACGCATTGGCACAAAGTCCAGAAGTTTTGTTGATACCCACTCGAAAATGAGAACTGGGTTTGTTATGACGGACTTGTGGGATTTTCATCAAGGACAGAGTTCCTGGCAGAGTGGAAGATCTCTATTTCCCATTGATATCCGACATGTTGTTTCCCCTGACAACAAGCCGCCTTGCACTGTGTTGCTCGGTTCAAGGCACGAGGCGCCACAATCCAGCATTTTTACTCACCGAGCAACTCGGCACGTGAGGGCGGAAGAGATGTGATGCTGAAGCAAGTTGATCACGAATGAAACAAAGGCGATTAATTGGAACTAATCTCAAGTCCTTCAGCCACCGCTCCGGAACTTCTCTCGTTCGTCGTTTTTGTTTTAACAAATATCGGGTTTGGTTGTTTCAGCCATGATTTTTGTCTACATTGACGAAAGGTATACGTTTACGGAATGAAAACGTTGAGATATGTGGCAGTAGAAACCTCCTGAGAGGTGTGTACTGCCATTGTGGGAGCAATTAGGCCCACACCTCACCATTACATGCCCCTGCAGCAATGAGGGAAGTCTTAATGAAGGTTAATTTATTAGAAACCAGCTGCTATAATTTTAGGTTAATTGCTTTATGGATGGGATATTATGCATCTGTTTTTACCTCCACCACCGAAGGTGAACGAGGTTGTGTTTTCATCCCTCTCTGTTGGTTTATTACTTGGCAACAACAAAAAAAAATTTTTTGACAAGTATCTTAATCGTCTCCGTCCATCTGTTAATTGCAAGATCGAAGATTTTTCAAGTAAATTGGTTCGTCGATTTTGGTATTGTCTGTCTGTCTGTTTGTTTGTCGCCTACAGGTCACAATTTTAAACCGATCTTCACGAAACTTCACCACATGGTAGAGTTTGTCATAAGGAAGAAGCCTCTTGTTTTGGGGGTCAAAAGGTGAAAAACAACTTTGGTGGTATTTCTAAAATCCTCAATTTTCATCCGATTGTCTCGTAATTTGAAGAGGATTTGTATTTCAGGTCACTGAATTCAAGGAGTCAATTATTTTTGAGGTCAAATTTGTTTTATGGATTTTGCAAGCATCGTGCTCTGCACGACGTCGTCTTCTTGTTTGTGTGTTTGTTTGTTTGTCTGTCCGCTCACCTCCAGCCCAAATCGCTGAACCTAACATTCTGAAATTTTCAGAGATTAATGTCACCGACCCTGCGATGGTCACGCATTGAAGTTTCATAAAATTTGGTCGACCAACAAGGTCTACATCGGCCAATATATATAGGCTATTTTGAGCCACATCTTCTAAAATCCTCAAATTTTATCCGATTGACTTGAAATTTCAACACGATTTGCATATCACGTCAATGAATTCATCGACCTCTTACTTTTGAGGTTAACTTCGGTCAAAAGGTCAACATAGGCCATAAGGTCAACCCAACTTAGGCCAAATTTTTTAATTGTTTCTGAAATTGTCAGTTTTCATCCGATTGACTTGAAATTTGAACAGCATTTTCATATAAGCTCACTGAATACAACCATCAATTATTTTTGAGGTCAGCATATGCCAAAAGGTCAACATCAGCCAAATGGTCCACAACATAGGATCACTTTCTAAAATCCTCAATTTGTTTATGATTGACTTGAAATTTGAACAGGATTTGCATGTCAGGTCAATGAATTCAACCAGCAATTAAGGTCAAAAGGTCAACACAGGCCTAATTTCTAAAATTGATAGATAGGGCCAAAACCTATATATATATATATATAGACACACCTGTGTTGTTCTTCTTTCAGCTGCTCCCGTTAGGGGTCGCCACAGCAGATCATCCGTTATGATCCGCATACTGATTTTTGGCATAGGTTTTACGCCGGATGCCCTTCCTGACGCAACCCTGGTCGCCTCTTACGACACAGGGATAAGGATTGGGTTTCGTCATGATTCCGGGCTACCCTACACACCCTCATAGCATGGCCCAGCGCAGAGCTCCCGTCCTCAAGCGATCCTCCAACCCAAGCCTCCGAGTTGCCGGATTACAGGCGCACACCACTATGCCTGGTATATATATACACACACCTATATCACTATATCTCAAAAAGTTGTGGGTGAGGTGGTTAGGTGACAAGAACAAGTGAATTAGATTTTGGTTCAGATCCAGCCCATCAGTGGGATACAAAACGTGAACTGTTCCACCTGGCAGAGGTA
>CM068955.1:71828027-71849496 GCA_035128595.1 Eptatretus atami | reverse complement strand
TCCACCTGGCAGAGGTATGCGCTCTACCGAGTGCCATTCTACTTTGTGCTGTTTTGCCAAGTGTCGCTCTCTGAGTATTTGTTTTTTCATTTGTTTGTGTGCATGACATCTCAAAAAGTTGTGGGTGGATCCGGATGAAATTTGGTGGACATGTTGGGTGTGTGACAAGGAAGACATGATTAGATTTTGGTGAAGATCCGAATCTGGATCTAGATATGAGTATTATTTAATTTTAAAAGTGATTCTTCACCATTGAGAGAAAGGGCCAAAAACGATATATAGCACGATATCTCAAAAATGTATTGGGCCCGATATGTCCTCGTGGATCAGGCATTACAGGGCGGAGGTGTGCGCTCTACCGAGTGCCCTTCTAGTTCAAAAGGGTTTTCTATGTGCTACTTCTGTTTTACAGTGTGTTCCAGATACTTCATTCGATTTAAAAAATGGTGCACACCCCTGAGCCTTCTTCTTCTGGAACTAATCCCTGGCTTGATTGTACATGATTAAAACTACATTCTGGTATAATGCCAAAGGGGGTGCTGCATCGTGGAGCATGTCCTTTGGAGGGGGGGTTGAAGCAATCTGTCGCTTCTGCAACCAATCACTTGTGCTTGTTTTAGATCCTACTGTGCCTTTCCAAAAAAAAACACGATTTGGGAACTAGTCATTCCTTGTGTATCTATGGTCATCCTGATGGTTGGAGTGTCCGTTCTGAGTCTGGGAGGTCGGAGATACGAACTCTAGCCGAGTCATACCAAAGACTTGTAAAATGGTACGTGCTGGTTCCTTGCTTGATGCTCAGCATTTTCAAAGGTTAAAGCACAGACAAACAACCATAGGTTGGCAGCCATTCCACATGCTCTGATTGGCCATTCATTGGCCTCCTGTATTGAAACTCCTTGTAAGGGAACTCATTATTATTATTTATAACCATTTTATTTCTGTAATATGTTCGAGCTGAGACATCAGAGAATGAAAATTGCTCGTGAACCCTATGCCTAACAGTAGATAAGTTTAATGTGGATCGTAGGGATGACGTTCAATGTTGCCGAAGACTGCTGGGTTAATGTCCTCTTTGAAGGACGGTGTCATCCTGTTTACAGTGGCATAATTCCATATAACACTATAATGCCATTGTTGTTTTCATATTCATAAAATTTCAACCCCAGAACTGGCCAAATGAGCAATGAGCTCGCTGCCTCTATGCTATTAGAATGCCCTGTGAAGCCATTTGTGGAAATGTTTTGCATCACACATGTTATCATGTAAAGGTGTACTCGGCATAGAGGTTGCTCTATCTGAGTGAAGGTGGTCATGCGACATGCTATCAGAGGTGGTTTGTTTGTTTTTTGTGTCAGAGCTACCTGTTTACTTGCCTACGTTCACTTCTCAGTACCTTCCTCAACACCTTGCACTAGAAACTGGATGAACTTGCGTGATGGTGAAAGTGGCAAAGTACTTTGGCAAGGCATCGATGATCTGTCTGCCCCAGGTGTAGAACATCAAGGTGAGTGATAACATACTGTTGCGGGCCGGGGGTCGGTGGCGAGAACGACCACTCGGTGGGGGAGGCTACGTCGTCTCCACCAGACTCCCCGGAATTGTAGGCCGTCGCTCCGGTCCCGTGACGCGGCGGTCGCTGAATCCGACCGTGGACGCCAATACTCTACCGCGTAGCGTAGGGTCTTTTTGTCTAGAACCAATTTACCTAATTAACTACCGATTTCGACTACCAGGGAAACACGCCCTCGGCACGTCTTGCTCGAACCGGGTCACTCTACCGACTGCGGTAGAGTTCCAACTACCAACTCCGGTTCGGGTGCAGCCGAGCGGAAACTGCCAAAGCCGTGCTGGCTGGGGGATGACGGATTATCTGGTTATAAAAACCCGAACTCAGATCCGAACCATGCTGGACCAATGAAGGAAAAGACGAAAACGAACTGGGAACATTTCTAATAATCATTTATTTACAATAAAGAAAAGACACAGAGCAAGACTTATCACGAATATACAAGAAACAAGTCTGGAGACGGCGATGGTTCACGAGCATGTAAACACGGTTCGCCTTTTTTTTTTTGACCTTCGAGGGGACGCCACGGAAAACTGGCAGGAATCGAGGAAAAACGTAAATGATGAAAGTTGTAGTACTTGAAGAGCACTACTTGCATACCAACTTTCATTCAAAACAGTTGAAAACCCGAGGAGCTCGATGCCCAATTTATTGATTTTTTTGACATTTTCTAAGTTCGTGACCTTGTGACCTTACCTTGGGACGAAAATGAAAACAGAGCTCCGTAGGGCTATGCGGGTGCCATTGGGCTAACCAAATACCGAAACCCTGTCAGATTCGACAAACCCCCTCGGAGAAGATGTAACTTGAAATCGGCTACCCCCAAAAACACGTTTTTTGGGCGTGGCTCCGCCCATAATGGGCGCAGCAGATGACATTCTCCAGAAACACAACTAGATCATGATATAAACCTCCCACCCAAATTTTATCAGGATCGGATCAAAACCCACGGAGCTTAATGCTAGGGAAGCAGACAGACAGACAGACAGACAGACACACACACATAACGAATATAGTGGTCACTTACTGACTCGTGAATCAATATTTACAATGATCAAATAAAAACACTTATACAGTTCTACTTAAAGACGGGCCCAACACACTCGGACACACACACAGATGCTTTATTGAAGACCCCCTGCAGCCGGAGAAGGAGAGACGAACTGGGGGTCGCAGTTCGGCAGGGTACCTGCACGCTGGTGGTAGGGGGTGCTCCGGGGTGCGGCACCTGTCAATGGTGGTCCGGCTCGGGGGCTCGTGCCCGTGGAGGAACCCGCGTGGAGCAGACGGAGTCCCCAGGCAGAGATCAGCGTCGCGGACGGGACCCACTTCTCCCTGTGGAACGCCAGGGAGACTGCACGCAACCGACTTGTATTCCTAGCGGTGGCGGTGATGTCGGACGGGTGACGAAGTCTCCTCTCACTCTCGTTGGATCCACACAGCTCTCGCACTTCTCCTTTTTCTTCAGACGCGCCCCTCTTAAATACCCACGAAAGGGAACAAAAGAGCCTTCGTACGGGGCGGAGCTCCGTGAAGCACACGCCACTGTCCGCCTTGATTGGACAGGGTTCCACAGCATACCCTTCCTGGGCGGGGTTTCGGTGAAACACGCGTCACCGTCCACCTTGATTGGACAGGGGTTCACGGCATGCCCTTCCTTGGGGTTTCGGGTTGGGCGAGTGAAGCGCTCGCTCAGTAGCAGGCTGGATGGTCCGCTGGATGTGGCGTTGGCGGATATGTGGTTTGAAGATATAACCTACCTAAACCGTCGCAACGCACACCTTTGATTCTCCCACTAGAGTGACTGGACAAAAAGAAGGGACCTGTCTCACATGTACTTAACGGAATAACTGATTCTTGGGACATCTGTATGTTGAATGCGTATGGCTTCCAGATCCGTAACAATACGATTAGAGTCTATGAATTGCCAGGGCTTTAGAGCACACGATTGAAAATGTCTATACTCTGAACCGTATTCCATTTTCAGGATTGACTCGTCACTTTTAAGGATAAGAGAAAGAACAAAACCACTGTTAGAATATATACCCTCTCCGGGGGAAAGGGTATTGCATTTGGGTCAGTTTGTTTGTTTGTTTGTTTGTTTGTTTGTTTGTTTGTATGCACAGAACTTTAGTGTTTTTCTCCACAACGGCTTGTCGGATTGGGACGACATTTTCACCAGAGGAGAGACTACTCATATAGAATGTTTTTATAATAATAATTATAACATCATGGGTCACGTGGTGTGGCAGCCATGTTGGGAAAAAAATAGAAAAACTTTGGACTTCTGTATCTCTGAAACTGCACCAAGGAAATAAATTAAACCTGGTACATAGCAAGTACTCCTCATGGGGAATGAGCGTGATTTTTTTATTTTTTAAAATGACGTCATAGGTGCCTTCGTTATGACATCATAATTGCATTCGTTATGACATCATAATTGCATATATAGAATGTGACATCGGATCAGTATGAACATTTTTGAGGGTCATCTGGGGATAAATGGGTCCACAGGAAGAAAAAGAAAAAAAAAGATGACGTCATCGGTCACGTAATTCAGCAGCCATATTGTTTTTTGTTTTTTTGTTTTTTGTTTTTTGTTTTTTGCTTGGTTTTTTTAAATCTTCTCTGAAAAGGATGAACAGATCGAGGCGAAACTTTACACATATGACCGCCTATCCATGATCAACAACACGTTCACACATATGATACCATATTTCATATGGTTTGGCAGCCATATTGAAGTTACCCTAAAACTTCTGTTAAAAAATCTTCTCCAGAACGGCTGCACAGATTGAGGGGAAACTTCACAGAAATGTTCCCCAAGCCTTGGGTATACCAACCAGGATATTCACAAATGATTGATGTCACATGGTCTTGCAGCCATATTGGATTGAGCGAAAATCTTGAAACAATTCTTTTTCTTGAACCGCCTTATCAATCAACGTGAAACTTCACAACAATGATCTAGTAGTGATGATGAATATATTGTTACAGACTGGAGTTTTCGGGTTATGAGTGTGTGTGTGGGGGGGGGGGGGTGATATCCCCGGTTCTCTCCGGACTCGCTGGGAATCGAGGCCATCGTACACGAATAACTTTGTGTCATGGCAGGTCGCTAATCAACCGCGAACGTCAATAACTTGACCATGTGACTCGGGGTTCTCCGTCTGACAACCGTTTACTTAAGAACACATGATCTCCTCATCAGGGAATCACGCCCTCGGCAATTGTGCTGCTGTTATCTTAATGGGATCTTGATTCAAGCTGCCAAGCTTACCGCAAGCACAACACCGGACTGAGGTTTGAGTAAATTAGTTGAGGAATTGTAACCTCCTGTCTCTGTCTCTTCTCTTCTCTGTCTCTGTCTCTGTCTCTGCTCTTCTCTCTCTGTCTCTGTCTCTGTCTCTGTCTCTGTCTCTGTCTCTGTCTCTGTCTCTGTCTCTCTCTCTCTCTCTCTCTAGTGCAGCCTGTGGCTGCTGGTTGCATCATTGGTTGGGACGTGGCTGTGCCGCTGATGCAGTGTCCCCTTACCAGTACACTGGTACTCATTTTGCCAACCTCGGAAGGATGACAGGCTGAGTCAACTCCTGGTGTATTTTAATTCGTGGCCAACGGGGCTTGAACTCAGGACCCTAGGATCCCAAGCCGCCACCCTAACCACGAAGCCAACACCAGGCTTACCTCCTGGCTAATCTACATAGACATTGCTGGAGCAATGGAAGAAAGGACAACCATGGGCAGGTTGGAAATATAACAAGAATAATTTATTTACAATAAGTGATGAGGGGTATGGGAAGGAGGGAAGGGAACTCGAGGGCTTTAATGGCGTCAAAGGGCAACTGGGGCAGGAAAAAGGGAAATGCAATAAAAAGAGTAATCAAGATGTGTATTTACAAAAAGGGGAAGAAAATGCACAAGTTGCAGACTTATCTTAACCTTTGCCTTACCTACCAGATAACAAAACAGGGTATCCATCAGACCACACACACACGGGGAGACAAATTGGGAGGGGCAGGGTGGCTTCAGCCTACCGGTATGTATGTCACCGTCACCCTCCCCAGCTTGGTACCGCTCTTCGGAATGATCCCGACACTGCTCCCCACAACTGAGGGTCCACGAGCTCCGTCGGGAGCACGAACCAAAGCGTCCAGGACCATGGAAGAAGCGAGGGCGATGCAGAGCGTCTAGAACCAGGGCAGAGAGAGCCCGAGGGCGAGAGAGTGCAGCTTTATTGCCCCTGCGGCAGGCGGGGCCAATGAGCCAAACGTCAGATCTTCCGAGGCGGCCTAGAACCAGCTATTGGGCCACATCAGATTTTACCAGATGGCCCCATGCCAGCCATTGGAGGGTTCCCCCGCAGCCCAGCCCATTCTGCTGCCCGCCCAGATATTCACTCATTTGGTCCTTCCGGCTGTCGCTCGGAGCGGAGCTCCGCCACCTTGCACCCAGGACGAACCCCACACGTCCAAAAATGTCCACGGTACAAAGCCAGGGAATTAGGCAATTATTCCAGGGAGGCTTGGTCGTGTCCTGGTCCATTTACCAGTCGTGTTTAGGTGGAGGGGAATGGACAGGGATTAGGAAAACGAAATACAGTACATGGGTAGACTGCAATAAATTACATTACAGGGTAGATGTCCATATGGACTAACAGGCCAACAAGGATTTTGTGAGGCTTTAAACAATAAATGGGAATTTGAAAATTTTGAGCACGTTCCAGAATGCTGGTGTTATTCTCACACATTGAACGCCATGGCAGTAAAACATGCGCGCGCCACGTGATGACGGTAGTCATGGTACATGTCATCACGTGCTGATGGCTCTATTATCCCAGCAGGTCGAGAGGGGGTGCTAACTACCCAACACAATGCATTACTTGCATAATAACCCCGATAGGGAAGGTGCTATTTAAGGTCATTATGGAATAACTATTCGAAGAGGCTACTTGCTGTGTGCATTTCAATCTTGGCATGCGGTTTATAAAACCGCAACAGTATGTTTTACATTTCAACCTGATCAGACACATGGTCTGGCAACCAGAATTATTTAATGTTTTTGATATGGGTTATTTTCGATTTATTTTTTTATTATTATTTATTTGTTTGTTTTAATATGTTCACTTGCTGTGCCTGGATGGGTTTGAGGGTGGAGGAGTAGCAGCTGAAATGTGAATCTTATCCAGGTTCCTCCTGATGACTTCATCTTTGCTCTTTGGGGTTCCTTCTGATTACTCCAATGCGGGACTGCTCCGATTTGGTCTTCCATTTGATTTTAATTTATTTTAATCCCACTCTGAATTCAATTGAATAATAATGAACGTCATGGGTCTGGGTCAGGTGTCCAAACAAAGCAAGGTTGCATCAAAGCGGGACGTCTTGGTACCCGGTCATCACTGCCAGCAGTTATAAAGTGACAGTTCTAATTATGTAACACACCAGTACACAAATGCCACACAAAACACACCACACAAAACAAGTCCTGGCAAGAGTCTGAAATCTCTGATTGCTCTTTTTCTTGTTGCATTTGTGATTGCAATCTAAATCAAACCGATTATCTTCATATTGAACATATTGTTACGGTTCTCGG
The DNA here is from genome assembly GCA_035128595.1 of Eptatretus atami. Classification (NCBI taxonomy): domain Eukaryota; kingdom Metazoa; phylum Chordata; class Myxini; order Myxiniformes; family Myxinidae; genus Eptatretus; species Eptatretus atami. Next base: position 71,842,337 of record CM068955.1, on the reverse strand, counting down.
AACCGTATGCATACAACATACAGTTGTCCCGAGTCAGTTATTTCATTAATATACGTGTAGCTAGGTCCCTACCTTTTGTCTAGTGGGAAGACGAGGGAGTGTGTTGCGATGGGCTATAGTTAGGATTAATAAATCATTTTTTTCCCCTTTAATTTGATCCACGGTACCTTCATCTCGCTTGCTACCCTCGTCTCGTCTCCTGAGCCCAAATCCGACGGGCACTTTGGGCTGGACAAGCGCTTCCACCGTCTACCCGCTGTCTACAGAGACTCGTTTTCTGAGGCAGAATCCCGAGGTTCGCTATAGTAGCTGCGCACCATTCACCTTCCCAAACCCAGACACGGCGGTGTGGGCGGTCCTTACCAGTGTCTGGCGAAACCCCGCCCAGAAAGGTGGACCACATGAAGGCCCGGTCCAATCGGGACGGACAATGACGTCGGCTTTGCCATGGCTCCACCCTGACTCAGTGATCTATAAAGAACGGGACAATCCTCAGAGTTGAGTTGGATGCGAGGGAAGGTTGTCGTTGGATTTGAAAGGTCGCGGTTGGTTTTTTGAAGGGGAAAGTCGGAGTTGGTGGATGCGAAGGACCTCGACCAAGCCTCTAATCTGGTCCTGCCTACTGCTCATCTCTCGCCTCTTGGACTCCGCCAGAACACGATTACACACGTGCGGCAGTGCACTGAACCACACAGCTTTTGTCGGGTGCCACACCACGGAGCATCCCTTCCCTCGAAACGCTCAGGTACCAAAAACTGTGACCTCAACTCCCTCCTTCTCCGGCTACAAAAGGTCCCTTTTTCTTTCATTGGTTTTATTTTGTCTGAGTGTGTGTCTGAGAGTGTTGGCGCCTGTCCATTAGATAAGCCTGTGTAAGATCTTTATTGTTGTGATTGTTGCTTTTAATATTCTCACGTCAAGTCTGCACTGTGTCCGCTTTTGTAAGTTGTTTGTAAATTTCCCCCACACCTCTCTCATCTTTCCCCTGCATTACATACCGAATAAACCTTTGTTGTGCCACATGCTTTTCCTCGCTTTATTGTAAATAAATAATTGTAGAAATGTTCCCAGCTCGTCTTTGTCTTTTCCTCCATTGGTCCAGCATGGTTCGGATCGAAGTTTAGCCGGGTTTTTCTTCCCGATAATCCGTTCCATATTGCCGGTACGTCCTGGGCAGTGCCGCTCGACTGTATCCGATCCGGAAAGGTAGTCGGTAGTTGGTGGAGTGATCCGGTTCGGGCAAGGCGTACCGAGGGCGTGGTTCCCCGGTGCGGGCCGGGGGTCTGGCAGAGAGACCACGAGGTGGGGAAAAGCAACGTCGATTCCCACCAGACCTCCCGGAATTGAGGCCGTCGCTCACGGATAATTCCGTGACGCTGCGGGTCGCTTAACCGACCGTGGACGCCAATACCTCAACCGCGTGGCGTAGGTCCTCCTGTCTAGAAACAAGTTACCTAATTAACCACGCGGTTTCGACTACCGGGGAACCACGCCCTCGGTACGCCTTGCCCGAACCGGATCACTCCACCCAACTACCGACTACCTTTCCGGATCGGATACAGTCGAGCGGCACTGCCCAGGACGTACCGGCAATATGGAACGGATTATCGGAAGAAAAACCCGGCTAAACTTCGATCCGAACCATGCTGGACCAATGGAGGAAAAGACAAAGACGAGCTGGGAACATTTCTACAATTATTTATTTACAATAAAGCGAGGAAAAGCATGTGGCACAACAAAGGTTTATTCGGTATGTAATGCAGGGGAAAGATGAGAGAGGTGTGGGGTGGAAATTTACAACAACTTACAAAAGCGGACACAGTGCAGACTTGACGTGAGAATAATAAAGCAACAATCACAACAATAAAGATCTTACACAGGCTTATCTAATGGACAGGCGCCAACACTCTCAGACACCACTCAGAACAAATAAAACCAATGAAAAGAAAAGGGGACCTTTTGCAGCCAGGAAGGGAGGAGTTGAGGTCACAGTTTTTGGTACCTGAGCGTTTCGAGGGAAGGGATGCTCCGTGGTGTGGCACCCGACAAAAGCTGTGTTGGTTCGGTGCACTGCCGCACGTGTGTAATCGTGTCTGGCGGAGTCCAAGAGGCGAGAGATGAGCAGTAGGCAGGACCAGATTAGAGGCTTGTCGAGGTCCTTCGCATCCACCAACTCCGACTTCTCCCTTTCAAAAAACCAACCACGACCTTTCAAATCCAACGACAACCTTCCCTCGCATCCAACTCAACTCTGAGGATTGTCCCGTTCTTATAGAATCACCGAGTTCAGGGTGGAGCCATGGCAAAGCCGACGTCATTGTCCGTCCCGATTGGACCGGGCCTTCATGTGGTCCACCTTTCTGGGCGGGGTTTCGGCCAGACACTGGTAAGGACCGCCCACACCACCGTGTCTGGGTTTGGGAAGGTGAATGGTGGCGCAGCTACTATAGCGAACCTCGGGATTCTGCCTCAGAAAACGAGTCTCTGTAGACAGCGGGTAGACGTGGAAGCGCTTGTCCAGCCCAAAGTGCCCGTCGGGATTTGGGCTCAGGAGACGAGACGAGGGGAGCAAGCGAGATGAAGGTACCGTGGATCAAATTAAAGGGGAAAAAAATGATTTATTAATCCTAACTATAGCCCTCGCAACACACTCCCTCGTCTTCCCACTAGACAAAAAGTAGGGACCTAGCTACACGTATATTAATGAAATAACTGACTCGGGACAACTGTATGTTGTATGCATACGGTTCCGAGAACCGTAACAATATGTTCAATATGAAGATAATCGGTTTGATTTAGATTGCAATCACAAATGCAACAAGAAAAAGAGCAATCAGAGATTTCAGACTTCGCCAGGACTTGTTTTGTGTGTGTGTTTGTGTGGCATTTGTGTACTGGTGTGTTACATAATTAGAACTGTCACTTTATAACTGCTGGCAGTGATGACCGGTACCAAGACGTCCCGCTTGATGCAACCTTGCTTTGTTTGGACACCTGACCCAGACCCATGACGTTCATTATTATTCAAATGAATTCAGAGTGGATTAAAATAAATTAAAATCAAATGGAAGACCAAATCGGAGCAGTCCCGCATTGGAGTAATCAGAAGGAACCCCAAAGAGCAAAGATGAAGTCATCAGGAGAACCTGGATAAGATTCACATTTCAGCTGCTACTCCTCCACCCTCAAACCCATCCAGGCACAGCCAAGTGAACCATATTAAAACAAAACAAAAAATAAATAAATAAAATTCGAAAATAACCCATATCAAAAACATTAAATAATTCTGGTTGCCAGACCATGTGTCTGATCAGGTTGAAATGTAAAACATACTGTTGCGGTTTTATAACCGCATGCCAAGATTGAAATCACACAGCAAGTAGCCTCTTCGAATAGTTATTTCCATAATGAACTTAAATAGCACCTTCCCTATCGGGGTTATTATGCAAGTAATGCATTGTGTTGGGTAGTTAGCACCCCCTCTCGACCTGCTGGGATAATAGAGCCATCAGCACGTGATGACATGTACCATGACTACCGTCATCACGTGGCGCGCGCATGTTTTACTGCCATGGCGTTCAATGTGTGAGAATAACACCAGCATTCTGGAACGTGCTCAAAATTTTCAAATTCCCATTTTGTTTAAAGCCTCACAAAATCCTTGTTGGCCTGTTAGTCCATATGGACATCTACCCTGTAATGTAATTTATTGCAGTCTACCCATGTACTGTATTTCGTTTTCCTAATCCCTGTCCATTCCCCTCCACCTAAACACGACTGGTAAATGGACCAGGACACGACCAAGCCTCCCTGGAATAATTGCCTAATTCCCTGGCTTTGTACCGTGGACATTTTTGGACGTGTGGGGTTCGTCCTGGTGCAAGGTGGCGGAGCTCCGCTCCGAGCGACAGCCGGAAGGACCAAATGAGTGAATATCTGGGCGGGCAGCAGAATGGGCTGGGCTGCGGGGAACCCTCCAATGGCTGGCATGGGCCATCTGGTAAAATCTGATGTGGCCCAATAGCTGGTTCTAGGCCGCCTCGGAAGATCTGACGTTTGGCTCATTGGCCCCGCCTGCCGCAGGGGCAATAAAGCTGCACTCTCTCGCCCTCGGGCTCTCTCTGCCTGGTTCTAGACGCTCTGCATCGCCCTCGCTTCTTCCATGGTCCTGGACGCTTTGGTTCGTGCTCCCCGGAGCTCTGGACCCTCAGTTGTGGGGAGCAGTGTCGGGATCATTCCGAAGAGCGGTACCAAGCTGGGGAGGGTGACGGTGACATACATACCGGTAGGCTGAAGCCACCCTGCCCCTCCCAATTGTCTCCCCGTGTGTGTGTGGTCTGATGGATACCCTGTTTTGTTATCTGGTAGGTAAGGCAAAGGTTAAGATAAGTCTGCAACTTGTGCATTTTCTTCCCCTTTTTGTAAATACACATCTTGATTACTCTTTTTATTGCATTTCCCTTTTTCCTGCCCCAGTTGCCCTTTGACGCCATTAAAGCCCTCGAGTTCCCTTCCCTCCTTCCCATACCCCATCACTTATTGTAAATAAATTATTCTTGTTATATTTCCAACCTGCCCATGGTTGTCCTTTCTTCCATTGCTCCAGCAATGTCTATGTAGATTAGCCAGGAGGTAAGCCTGGTGTTGGCTTCGTGTTAGGTGGCGCTTGGGATCCTAGGGTCCTGAGTTCAAGCCCCGTTGGCCACTGAATTAAAATACACCAGGAGGTTGACTAGCCTGTCATCCTTCGAGGTTGGCAAATGAGTACCAGTGTACTGGTAAGGGGGACACTGCATCAGCGGCACAGCCACGTCCCAACCAATGATGCAACCAGCAGCCACAGGCTGCACTAGAGAGAGAGAGAGAGACAGAGACAGAGACAGAGACAGAGACAGAGACAGAGACAGAGACAGAGACAGAGACAGAGACAGAGACAGAGACAGACAGAGAGAGAGAGAGCAGGAGGTTACAATTCCTCAACTAATTTACTCAAAACCTCAGTCCGGTGTGTGCTTGCGGTAAGCTTGGCAGCTTGAATCAAGATCCCATTAAGATAACAGCAGCACAATTGCAGGGCGTGATTCCCTGATGAGGAGATCATGTTTCTTAAGTAAACGGTTGTCAGACGGAGACCCCGAGTCACATGGTCAAGTTATTGACGTTCGCGGTTGATTAGCGACCTGCCATGACACAAAGTTATTCGTGTACGATGGCCTCGATTCCCAGCGAGTCCGGAGAGAACCGGGATATCACCCCCCCCCCCACCCCCCCCACACACACACTCATAACCCGAAAACTCCAGTCTGTAACAATATATTCATCATCACTACTAGATCATTGTTGTGAAGTTTCACGTTGATTGATAAGGCGGTTCAAGAAAAAGAATTGTTTCAAGATTTTCGCTCAATCCAATATGGCTGCAAGACCATGTGACATCAATCATTTGTGAATATCCTGGTTGTATACCCAAGGCTTGGGGAACATTTCTGTGAAGTTTCCCCTCAATCTGTGCAGCCGTTCTGGAGAAGATTTTTTAACAGAAGTTTTAGGGGTAACTTCAATATGGCTGCCAAACCATATGAAAATATGGTATCATATGTGTGAACGTGTTGTTGATCATGGATAGGCGGTCATATGTGTAAAGTTTCGCCTCGATCTGTTCATCCTTTTCAGAGAAGATTTAAAAACCAAGCAAAAAACAAAAAAACAAAAACAAAAAAACAAAAAACAATATGGCTGCTGAATTACGTGACCGATGACGTCATCTTTTTTTTTCTTTTTCTTCCTGTGGACCCATTATCCCCAGATGACCCTCAAAAATGTTCATACTGATCCGATGTCACATTCATATATGCAATTATGATGTCATAACGAATGCAATTATGATGTCATAACGAAGGCACCTATGACGTCATTTTAAAAAAAATAAAAAATCACGCTCATTCCCCATGAGGAGTACTTGCTATGTACCAGGTTTAATTTATTTCCTTGGTGCAGTTTCAGAGATACAGAAGTCCAAAGTTTTTCTATTTTTTTCCCAACATGGCTGCCACACCACGTGACCCATGATGTTATAATTATTATTATAAAAACATTCTAATGAGTAGTCTCTCCTCTGGTGAAAATGTCGTCCCAATCCGACAAGCCGTTGGGAGAAAAACACTAAAGTTCTGTGCATCAACAAACAAACAAACAAACAAACAAACTGACCCAAATGCAATACCCTTTCCCCCGGAGAGGGTATATATTCTAAAGTGGTTTTGTTCTTTCTCTTATCCTTAAAAGTGACGAGTCAATCCTGAAAATGGAATACGGTTCAGAGTATAGACATTTTCAATCGTGTGCTCTAAAGCCCTGGCAATTCATAGACTCTAATCGTATTGTTACGGATCTGGAAGCCATACGCATTCAACATACAGATGTCCCAAGAATCAGTTTATTCCGTTAAGTACATGTGAGACAGGTCCCTTCTTTTTGTCCAGTCACTCTAGTGGAGAATCAAAGGTGTGCGTTGCGACGGTTTAGGTAGGTTATATCTTCAACCACATATCCGCCAACGCCACATCCAGCGGACCATCCAGCCTGCTACTGAGCGAGCGCTTCATCGCCCAACCCGAAACCCCAAGGAAGGGCATGCCGTGAACCCCTGTCCAATCAAGGTGGACGGTGACGCGTGTTTCACCGAAACCCCGCCCAGGAAGGGTATGCTGTGGAACCCTGTCCAATCAAGGCGACAGTGGCGTGTGCTTCACGGAGCTCCGCCCCGTACGAAGCTCTTTTGTTCCCTTTCGTGGGTATTTAAGAGGGGCGCGTCTGGAAAAAAGGAGAAGTGCGAGAGCTGTGTGGATCCAACGAAGTGGAGGAGACTTCGTCACCCGTCCGACATCACCGCCACCGCTAGGAATACAAGTCTGTTGCGTGCAGTCTCCCTGGCGTTCCACAGGGAGAAGTGGGTCCCGTCCGCGACGCTGATCTCTGCCTGGGGACTCCGTCTGCTCCACGCGCGGTTCCTCCACCGGGCACGAGCCCCGAGCCGGACCACCATTGACAGGTGCCGCACCCCGGAGCACCCCCTACCACCAGCGTGCAGGTACCCTGCCGAACTGCGACCCCCAGTTCGTCTCTCCTTCTCCGGCTGCAGGGGTCTTCAATAAAGCATCTGTGTGTGTGTCCGAGTGTGTTGGGCCCGTCTTTAAGTAGAACTGTATAAGTGTTTTTATTTGATCATTGTAAATATTGATTCACGAGTCAGTAAGTGACCACTATATTCGTTATGTGTGTGTGTCTGTCTGTCTGTCTGTCTGTCTGTCTTTCCCGAGCATAGCTCCGTGGTTTTGATTCCGATCCTGATAAAATTTGGGTGGGAGGTTTATATCATGATCTAGTTGTGTTTCTGGAGAATGGTCCTGCTGCGCCATTATGGGCGAGCCACGCCCAAAAACGTGTTTTGGGGGTAGCCGATTTCAAGTTACATCTTCTCCGAGGGGGTTTGTCGAATCTGACAGGGTTTGGTATTTGGTTAGCCCAATGGCACCCGCATAGCCCTACGGAGCTCGATTTTTCATTTTCGTCCCAAGGTAAGGTCACAAGGTCACGAACTTAGAAAATGTCAAAAAATCAATAAATTGGGCATCGAGCTCCTCGGGTTTTCAACTGTTTCGAATGAAAGTTGGTATGCAAGTAGTGCTCTTCAAGTACTACAACTTTCATCATTTACGTTTTTCCCGATTCCTGCCAGTTTTCCCGTGGCGTCCCCTCGAAGGTCAAAAAATAAAAAAGGCGAACCGTGTACATTGCTCGTGAACCATCGCCGTCTCCAGACTTGTTTCTTGTATATTCGTGATAAGTCTTGCTCTGTGTCTTTCTTTATTGTAAATAAATGATTATTAGAAATGTTCCCATTCGTTTTCGTCTTTTCCTTCATTGGTCCAGCATGGTTCGGATCTGAGTTTGCCGGGTTTTTAACCAGATAATCCGTTCATCCCAGCCAGCACGGCTTTGGCAGTTTCCGCTCGGCTGCACCCGAACCGGAGTTGGTAGTTGGAACTCTACCGCAGTCGGTAGAGTGACCCGGTTCGAGCAAGACGTGCCGAGGCGTGGTTTCCCCGGTAGTCGAAATCGGTAGTTATTAGGTAAATTGGTTCTAGACAAAAAGACCCTACGCTACGCGGTTGAGATATTGGCGTCCACGGTCGGTTCAGCGACCCGCCGCGTCACGGAATTATCCGGAGCGACGGCCTACAATTCCGGGAGTCTGGTGGAGACGACGTAGCCTCCCCCACCGAGTGGTCGTTCTCGCCACCGACCCCGGCCCGCAACTATGTTATCACTCACCTTGATGTTCTACACCTGGGGCAGACAGATCATCGATGCCTTGCCAAAAGTACTTTGCCACTTTCACCATCACGCAAGTTCATCCAGTTTCTAGTGCAAGGTGTTGAGGAAAGTACTGAGAAGTGAACGTAGGCAAGTAAACAGGTAGCTCTGACAAAAAAACAAACAAACCACCTCTGATGCATGTCGCATGACACTTCACTCAGATAGAGCAACCTCTATGCCGAGTACACCTTTACATGATAACATGTGTGATGCAAAACATCCACAAATGGCTTCACAGGGCATTCTAATAGCATAGAGGCAGCGAGCTCATTGCTCATTTGGCCAGTTCTGGGGTTGAATTTTATGAATATGAAAACAACAATGGCATTATGTTGTTATATGGAATTATGCCACTGTAAACAGGATGACACCGTCCTTCAAAGAGGACATTAACCCAGCAGTTCTCTCAACATTGAACGTCATCCCTACGATCCACATTAAACTTATCTACTGTTAGGCATAGGGTTCACGAGCAATTTTCATTCTCTGATGTCTCAGCTCGAACATATTACAGAAATAAAAATGGTTATAAATAATAATAATGAGTTCCCTTACAAGGAGTTTCAATACAGGAGGCCAATGAATGGCCATCAGAGCATGTGGAATGGCTGCCAACCTATGGTTGTTTGTCTGTGCTTAACCTTTGAAAATGCTGAGCATCAGCAAGGAACCAGCACGTACCATTTTACAAGTCTTTGGTTGACTCGGCTAGAGTTCGTATCTCCGACCTCCCAGACTCAGAACGGACACTCCAACCATCAGGATGACCATAGATACACAAGGAATGACTAGTTCCCAATCGTGTTTTTTTTGGAAAGGCACGTAGGATCTAAAACAAGCACAAGTGATTGGTGCAGAAGCGACAGATTGCTTCAACCCCCCTCCAAAGGACATGCTCCACGATGCAGCACCCCCTTTGGCAATATACCAGAATGTAGTTTTAATCATGTACAACAAGCCAGGGATTAGTTCAGAAGAAGAAGGCTCAGGGGTGTGCACCATTTTTTAAATCGAATGAAGTATCTGGAACACACTGTAAAACAGAAGTAGCACATAGAAAAACCCTTTGAACTAGAAGGGCACTCGTAGAGCGCACACCTCGCCTGTAATGCCTGATCCACGAGGACATATCGCGGCCAATACATTTTTGAGATATCCTGCTATATATCGTTTTTGCCCTTTTCTTCAATGGTGAAGAATCACTTTTAAAATTAAATAATACTCATATCTAGATCCAGATTCGGATCTTCACCAAAATCTAATCATGTCTTCCTTGTCACACACCCAACATGTCACACAAATTTCATCCGGATCCACCCACAACTTTTTGAGATGTCATGCACACAAACAAATGAAAAAACAAATACTCAGAGAGCGACACTTGGCAAAACAGCACAAAGTAGAATGGCACTCGGTTAGAGCGCATACCTCTGCCAGGTGGAACAGTTCACGTTTTGTTATCCCACTGATGGGCTGGATCTGAACCAAAATCTAATTCACTTGTTCTTGTCACCTAACCACCTCACCCACACTTTTTTGAGATATAGTGATATAGGTGTGTGTATATATATACCAGGCATAGTGGTGTGCGCCTGTAATCCGGCAACTCGGAGGCTTGGGTTGGAGGATCGCTTGAGGACGGGAGCTCTACGCTGGGCCTGCTATGAGGGTGTGTAGGGTAGCCCGGAATCATGACGAAACCCAATCCTTATCCCTTGTCGTAAGAGCGACCAGGGTTGCGTCAGGAAGGGCATCCGGCGTAAAACCTATGCCAAAAATCAGTATGCGGATCATAACGGATGATCTGCTGTGGCGACCCCTAACGGGGCAGCTGAAAGAAACAACACAGGTGTGTCTTATATATTATATATATAGGTTTTGGCCCTATCTATCAATTTTAGAAATTAGGCCTGTGTTGACTTTTGACCTTAATTTGCTGGTTGAATTCATTGACCTAACATGCAAACCTGTTCAAATTTCAAGTCAATCATAAACAAATTGAGGATTTTAGAAAGTGATCCTATGTTGTGGACCATTTGGCTGATGTTACCTTTTGGCATATGCTGACCTCAAAAATAATTGATGGTTGTATTCAGTGAGCTTATATGAAATGCTGTTCAAATTTCAAGTCAATCGGATGAAAACTGACAATTTCAGAAACAATTAAAAAAATTTGGCCTAAGTTGGGTTGACCTTATGGCCTATGTTGACCTTTTGACCGAAGTTAACCTCAAAAATAAGAGGTCGATGAATTCATTGACGTGATATGCAAATCGTGTTGAAATTTCAAGTCAATCGGATAAAATTTGAGGATTTTAGAAGAATGTGGCTCAAAAATAGCCTATATATATTGGCCGATGTAGACCTTGTTGGTCGACCAAATTTTATGAAACTTCAATGCGTGCACATCGCAGGTCGGTGACATTAATCTCTGAAAATTTCAGAATGTTGAGTTCAGCGATTTGGGCTGGAGGTGAGCGGACAGACAAACAAACAAACACACAAACAAGAAGACGACGTCGTGCAGAGCACGATGCTTGCAAAAATCCATAAAACAAATTGACCTCAAAAATATTGACTCCTTGAATTCAGTGACCTGAAATAACAATCCTCTTCAATTACGAGACAATCGGATGAAAATTGAGGATTTAGAAATACCACCAAAGTTGTTACCCTTTTGACCCCCAAAACAAGAGGCTTCTTCCTTATGACAAACTCTACATGTGGTGAAGTTTCGTGAAGATCGGTTTAAAATTGTGACCTGTAGGCGACAAACAAACAGACAGACGACAATACCAAAATCGACGAACCAATTTACTTGAAAAATCTTCGATCTTGCAATTAACAGATGGACGGAGACGATTAAGATACTTGTCAAAAATTTTTTTTGTTGTTCACCAGATAAAACCAACAGAGAGGATGAAAACACAACCTCGTTCACCTTCGGTGGTGGAGGTTAAAACAGATGCATAATATCCCATCCATAAAGCAATTAACCTAAAATTATAGCAGCTGGTTTCTAATAATTAACCTTCATTAAACTTCCCTCATTGCTGCAGGGGCATGTAATGGTGAAGGTGTGGGCCTAATTGCTCCCACAATGGCAGTACACACCTCTCATGGAGGTTTCTACTGCCACATATCTCAACGTTTTCATTCCGTAAACGTATACCTTTCGTCAATGTAGACAAAAATCATGGCTGAAACAACCAAACCCGATATTTGTTAAAACAAAACGACGAACGAGAGAAGTTCCGGAGCGGTGGCTGAAGGACTTGAGATTAGTTCCAATTAATGCCCTTTGTTTCATTCGTGGATCAACTTGCTTCAGCATCACATCTCTTCCGCCCTCACGTGCCGGTTGCTCGGTGAGTAAAAATGCTGGATTGTGGCGCCTCGTGCCTTGAACCGAGCAACACAGTGCAAGGCGGCTGTTTGTCAGGGGAAACACATGTCGGATATCAATGGGAAATAGAGATCTTCCACTCTGCCAGGACTCTGTCCTGATGAAAATCCCACAAGTCCGTCATACAACAACCCAGTTCTCATTTTCGAGTGGGTATCAACAAAACTTCTGGACTTTGTGCCAATGCGTATTATTTCTTTATCAAGTGCCAATTGCCAAATTGCCAATTGTTCACTGTCGGATTGTGTGCCAAATGAGATCAAGCAAGAATTGACATAATTTGTACTGTGCAGCCTCAATCGACTACCACGACTGAGTCGAATGCGCACCAACTATTCACTTATTACCTGGTGTTGGCTTATTGGTTAGGGTGGCGGCTTGGATCCTAGGGTCCTGAGTCAAGCCCCGTTGGACCGCTGAATTAATACACCAGGAGGTTGACTCAGCCTGTCATCCTTCCGAGGTTGGCAAAATGAGCACCAGTGTACTGGTAAGGGGACACTGCATCAGCGGCATAGCCGCGTCCCACAATGATGCAACCAGCAGCACAGGCTGCACTAGAGAAGAGATTCACTTATTTGTGGGGTCAGCCGGATATGTTTTTTGGCCCAATAATTCAGAACCGGCTGGCCAGGCCCAACATTCCGACTTTGGCGGCCAGGCACAAGAGTTGGAATTGTGTAGTCCATCGATGGATGGCACAACCATTGAAGTTCCTCCCTGCATGTGGACACCAGGGTGGACGGTCCATAGTGGGTCGAGATTCAATCCAGGATAGACACTCAGAGAGATGGGCATAACCTCTAGTCGAGGCTATCCTGACAGCCGGAAACTGTACGATAGCCTCGTTTTGAACAAACCGACAGCTCAACACATGAACATGTACGAAACGTCTGCCGTCCATCCAAACGTCACACATTTCACGACTCGGACATCACGACGCTCACGATCCCTCGATCAAGCTTTGAGCATTGCCATTGTAGTGCGTTGCCCCGAAGGAAGATAAATAGCAGGAGACATTTTGCTCTCACGTCCACGTTGGGCCGAGATTCGAACTGCACTCGATGGAAAACAATACAGAAGCTCCATGTTTAGTATGCTCCACGATCAGTCATTGTGGCTGTCTTATATCCAAATTGCTCTTCATATGCACTGGTTGTCTTTGAAATGCAAAAATGAGAAACAATTAAAAAGTTACTTTTATTGTTTTGCCTTTCGCACCAACTCTAACAGGTTATAAAATTGAGATTGCCCAATATAAATTTGCACCTGAGAAGGTGTGGCGTGTTCTTTCAACCCCTGACTCTGACTCGTCAAAGGACCAGACGCATCAGCTCGCGCGTCCGAAAAACCTGACTCCGCTGCTCTTACCCAACCTCTCTCTGCCATTGCGTGAGGTCGCCTCCATCTCCTGAGGTCATCTTCCATCTGCTTGGACAATGTCAAGATCACTGCATTACACAAAAAGTGCAAAAAACAGATCCCCTTAACTTCAGACTTTCCAGCTTACTTCCAATTTATCAGCAACGTCATGGAATCCATCATTGCAGTTGATGTGAATCCTTCCTTTTTCTAAACAACCTCATCTCAGATCATCATTCTGGTTTCAGACCAGGTCACTCCACCTGGGATATGCTGCTTCTACTCTCCAACAATGGAGGAGGCCCTCATTGTCAGACATGGGATCAGGGTCGTCTCTCTGGACGTATCTTGTGCTTGTGATATCTCGTACAGTCGAGCATCGCACCTTACTCTCCAAACTCCTGCCTCTTCATAACAATCCTCTTGAGGAAGTTCAGTCATTCACACTCCTGGGCCACAATTAGCCATGATCTTTCTTGGGCAAACCACATTTAAAAGTTGGCCTCAGTGACGGTCACAGACTGAGCATCCTCCGTTGTACAAAATCCTTCTTGCACACTCTGAACTCCTATCCATCTACAAGGACTTAATCACAGCTTGATGGAGTACTGCTCTCCCCTCTGGGTGGCTCCCTGCCTCACATCTTGCTCAGCTTGTTTGTGTGGAAACCAAGGCCTTCAATATCGTATAAATCTATCACTACGCCATCACCGATAGATCAGTGATCCCCGTCTTTAATGCCTCCTTTCTGGTCTTGCACCCCTTCTGTTCTTTCCATGCTTCCCCCCCCCCCCCCCAAGGTTTCTGCAGGACACACGGCCCACCATCAATCGCCTTCTGGTGAAGGTACATAATCCAGATTCACTACTCACCTCCACTCATTAACTCCTCTGTTCTCCCACCTGTGGAAACAACTTCCACATTCTCTTCAATCTCATTCTCCCTCCAGGTTTTTGAAGACAGCTGTTCACCACATTACAACTCCTCCTTCAATCCAAAACCATGATCTCTTCTACCCTCGTTAACCCCACCTCACCCAATCCCTCCTCCTTCCGAATGTCCAGTTTTTCCCTCATGAGTGAGTATCTTTCTCCATCCATATTGTCCTCTCCTGCCTCCTGACCCTCATTCCTCCACGAAGTCCCACACACATCTCTCTCTTT
>CM068955.1:71795938-71816691 GCA_035128595.1 Eptatretus atami | reverse complement strand
GTACTCTGCAAGCAACAAATAATGAATAATTTCGTTTGGCTATTTATTAGGGTATTATTTAGTAATTGTTCATGTACTCCTAAGTATAAACAACTGTTTATCGTCCAGGTAGTGTTACACTGTTACTCATTCATTTCAGTGGTGAAATGCCGTTTAAAACTAGAACGGCACTCGGTAGAGCATATACCTCCACCAGGCTGACAGTTTCTGTTTTCTACCCCATTGATAAGCCGGATCTGGATCTGCACCTGGACCAAAATCCAATCGGCTTGTTCTTGTCACCTCACCAACTCATCCACCTAGTTTTATCATAACCTTTCTATAACTTTCTGAGATATCATGCCATCTAACGTTTTTGGCCCCATTTCTCAAGGGTGAAAAATCACTGAAAAAACAAGAAAAAGAGCAATCAGAGATTGCAGTCCCTCGCCAGGGCTGCTTTTGCGTGGTGCATTTTGTGTAGCATTTGTGTACTGGTGTGTCACATAATTAATGAGACATAATTATAACTGCCACTTGAAAACTGCTGGCAGTGATGACCGGGTACCAAGACATCCCGCTTTGATTGGACACCTGACTCTGACCTATGACGTTTTTTTTTATTATTATTCATTCTTCAATTGGTTTCAGAATGGAATTAAAATAAATTCAATTCAAATCAAATGGAAGACCAAATAGGTACAGTCCTGCATTGGAGTAATCAGAAGGAACCCAAACAAGAAAAAAGCAAAGATGACGTCATCAGGAGGAACCTGGATAGGACTCACATTTCAGCTGTTACTCCTCTACCCTCAAACACATCCAGGTACAGCCAAGTGAGCCATATTTAAAAAAAAATCAAAAAGAACCCATATCAAATAATTAAATAATTCTGGCTTCCAGACCATGTGTCCGATCAGGTTGAAATTTAAAACATGTATTCCCCATCATGACGAGACCATAAATGTGAAGTTTTACTTCGATTGATTAAGCAGTTCCTGAGAAAACATTATTTAATATTTTTCTTCAATCTAATATGGTTGCCAAACCATGTGTCCTATCAATTATTCATTAGCACTCTTGTACACCCATGGCTTGGAGAACACTTATGTGAAGTTTCCCCTCAATTTGTCCAGCCGTTCAGGAGAAATTTTTTGTATAGGTTTTAGAGTAAATCCAAAATGGCTGCCAAACCATGTGACCAATGACATCATATGTG
Source organism: Eptatretus atami (assembly GCA_035128595.1). Taxonomy (NCBI): domain Eukaryota; kingdom Metazoa; phylum Chordata; class Myxini; order Myxiniformes; family Myxinidae; genus Eptatretus; species Eptatretus atami. The sequence continues at coordinate 71,815,493 of CM068955.1, read as the reverse complement.
TGAATCTTTTGTTCCTCATGGACAGGCAGTCGTGTAAAGTTTCGCCTCAATCTGTTCAGCCACTTCAAAGAATAAGGTTTTTTTAAGTTGTTTTTTTTTCAACAATATGGCTGCCAAATCACGTGACTGATGACGTCATTAATTTTTTTTGCTGTGGACCATTTTATCCCTTGATGACCCTAAAACTTTTTTTATACTCGTTGGATGTGGTTCTACGTATGCAATTATGACATCATAACTAGGGTACGCTATATTGGATTGAAGAAAAATATGAAATGGAGTACTGCTCTCCCCTCTGGGCTGGTGCTCCTGCCTCCCACCTTTCTCGGCTTCACGCTGTGGAACCAAAGCATTTAGGATCATTGGCATCTCCCGCAATGAGGCTGAGTCTTTGGGCCTCTCACTCTCTCACCGCAGGTTGGTCGGTGGTCTTTCTGTCTTCTACCGTCTCCTCTCCAGCTTGCCCCCCCCCCCCCCCCCCGCTCTCTGCGATTTGTCCCCACCACATTTCCACAGGGCGCTCAAGGTCCGCCAACAACCCTCTCTGGTAAAACTACAAAAATCACGAATCACTGCTCACCTTCACTCTTTCATTCCTCTTTTTTCCCCCTTTGGAATAAACTCCTCACTCTATTCATTCCCATTCTTCCCTCCAGGTCTTCATACAGCTGTTCACCACCACCTATCATCCCCCATCCAAATCCTCAATCTTTTCTACCCCCGATAATCCACTTCCTTCAAATTCCCTGCTTTCCTTCCTGAAAGTCCCTGTAATGTCCATCTTCTATTCCCCATGTTCCCGTCCATCCCTCTCCCTTCCACAGATCTCCTAACGTCTCTGTTCCCATTGTTTTGTCCTTCCCACTCCCGCCCTCTTGTCTCATGCCCCCCTTGCTGTGCGTTGTGTGTTAGCTCTCACACGAGCCTCGACAAGGTATACAAAAAAAAATGTTTTCTCTGGAACTGCTTAATCAATCGACATGAAACTTCACATTTAAAATCTAGTGGTGATGGGGAATACATCGATCTATAATTCCAGCAATCTGTGTGTGTGTGTGTGTGTGTGTGTGTGTGTGTCTGTCTGCTGCGACCGCCGTTTCTCGACGACCGCCGGTCCGATCTGATTGAAACTTGACAGGAATATTGCCGGGGACCCGCGGATGTGCGTTTTCGAGGTTTGATATTAACGGACGAGCGGTTCCCAAGTTACGGCCATTTATCTGTCGACCAATGACAAGACACGGTGCTATGACATACGAATGACGTCACAATAAAAAATGTTTTTTTTTTTTTTTGCACGATTGACGGTCCGATCGATTGAAACTTGCCAGGAATATTGCTGGGGACCCGGGATGTGCCTTTTCGAGTTTGATATTAATCGGCGGAGCGGTTCCCAAGTTACGGCCATTTATCTGTCGACCAATGACAAGACACGGTGCTATGACATCACGAATGACGTCACAATTAATGTTTATTGATTTTTTTTTTTGCACGATTGACGGTCCGATCTGATTGAAACTTGCCAGGAATTTGCTGGGGACCCGCGGATGTGCCTTTTCAAGGTTTGATATTAATCGGATAAGCGGTTCCCAAGTTACGGCCATTTATCTGTCAACCAATGACAGGACACGGTGCTATGACGTCACAATAAAAAAATTTTTTTTTTTGCACGATTGACGGTCCGATCTGATTGAAACTTGCCAGGAATATTGCCGGGGCCCGCGGATGTGCCTTTTCAAGGTTTGATATCAATCAGACGAGCGGTTCCAAGTTACAGCCATTTATCTGTCGACCAATGACAGGACACGGTGCTATGACGTCACGATTGACGTCACAATTAATATATTTTTTTTTTGCACGATTGACGTCACAATTCTTCTTTTTTCGTTTGGTATGACGTCACAATCGACGCTGGGACCTGAGTATGTGCCTTTTCAAGGTTTGATATCGTTCTTTATCCGTTTCAGCTGTTTCCCAAGTGTTTCCCAAGGTTTGAAAGCTGTTTTTTCCCAAGGTTCGAATTAATTGTTCAAATATTAATTAATCCCAAGGTTTGAATTTTCCAAGGAAACAGCTGTTTCCCAAGGGTTGAAAGCTGTTTTTTCAAAGGTTTTAATTAATTGTTGTGCTTGGTAGACATTTGTGAATACTTTTACAGAGAGAGGGGCGAGAGAGGAGGGGGAGAGAGGGGGGAGGTGAGAGAGAGGGCATCACACATGCATGAAGGGGGAGAGAGGAGGAGGCAAGAGAGGGGACGGGAGAGGGGGATGAGAGTGGGGGCAAGAGAGAGGGGGGGGAGAGAGGAGGTGAGACTAGGGGGGAGGGAGGGGGGAAGAGAGAGGGGGGAAGAGAGGGGGGCAGAGAGAGGCTGCACATACTGGCACCCACCTACGGGCCCGTACTAATGTTTTAAATTTTAACTTGATCGGACGCATGGTCTGGCAGCCAGAATTATTTAATTTTTTGCTATGGGTTCTTTTGACGGCATAAAAAAAAATCACTCATTCCCCACGAGGAGTACTTGCTATGCGACAATATTCAATTTTTTCCTTGGTGCGGTTTCAGAGAACAAGAGATCAAAGTTTTTCCAATATGGCTGCCACACAACGTGAACTATGACGTACAATTATCATTAAAACATTCTGCATGAGTAACCCACATCAATGGTGAAAATTTCGTCTCGATCCGAGGAAGCGTTTGTGGAACAAAACACAAAAGTTCTGTGTGAACAAACGGACAGAGACCCGAATGTAATAACCTCTCCTTCAACGAGGGTAATTATAGTATTGCATTTTCACCCAAATCAAATTAATTCATCCTCGTCACTCACCCAACCTGTCCGTCCGTAACGTTTTCCAGATACTCTACTCACAGACTGACGAATCTATCTATAATTCCAGCAATCTCTGTGTGCTGTCTGCGACCGCCGTTTCTCGATGACCGCCGGTCCGATCTGATTGAAACTTGCCAGGAATATTGCCGGGGACCCGCAGATGTGCCTTTTTGGAGGTTTGATGTCAATCGGACGAGCGGTTCCCAAGTTACGGCCATTTATCTGTCAACAAATATCTGCGAGAGAGGGGGGGATGAGAGTGGGGGCAAGAGAGGAAGGGCGAGACTAGGGGGGGAGAGAGGGGGGCAGAGAGGAGGGGGGAGAGAGAAGGGTGAGACTAGGGGAGAGAGGGGCGAGAAGAGGGGGGAGAGAGAGGAAGGCGAGACTAGGGGAAGAGAGGGGGGGAGAGAGTGGGGGGGGGGGCGAAAGAGGGCTGCACATACTGGCACCCACCTACGGGCCCGTACTAGTAAGTGTGAAAACAACCTCCGTCCACCATCGGTGGCGTCGAGATTTAAACCGACAAACGTTTGAGCTCGCATTGTTCTCAAACCCTTTGTGAGCAACAATCTACATTCTCTCCTGCCGTGTTCACTGTCGTCCCCCTTTTGTCTGGTTGCTCACAAACATTTCCCCACTCGATCAGAACCTCAACGGATTGTGCTACAACAAACTTCTCACAATCTGGTTTAAAGGAACTTACTCTTTCTTGTTTTATACATCGCCCCGTATAAAACAGGGCATCAAAAAATATTCAGACTCATGAATGTTCCTCTCCACGGAAATCTTTAGTAAAAGGCGAAAGATTTATACGAATTGAAGAGAAACAGAAGTATCAAATAAAAATTATTTTTCAATCCTTTATGTAGAACCTACTGTTTGACATTAATGGCGCTTTTTAAATTATCCAATTTCAAAGTCATTGTTTTAAAGAATGTGTTGCTATATATTATACTTTAATAATTCCTGACTAATGTCGAAATTCAAGTTATGTTTGCTTTCATTTCACGATAATTCCTTAAAAACGAACGTCATCTTGCGATGTCTCATGTGCGTTGAAGTCATCAAACAGCCAATCACAGCGCACACGTTCGTGACGTATTTATCTTGTCATATTCCACTTTCGTTTCTGGATGCGACCTAATTACGGGAAGATAATTAATTCAGATATTAACTGTGATCTAATGTTATATACTGTAATTACGAGTGAAATGAAATCTTTACACGTAAATCGAAAATAAAACTACAACAACTACACACACGTGGCCGGCGAACCCCGCTCGGACGGCGCGTTCGAAATGTTATCGTGAATTTTTCAACCAAGAAATGAGAGATTTCTTAAACTTCATGTAATCTATTAATAATAATTACTTCTCAAAAATCTGTTTCTATTTAAGGGAAATCACATTGCACTCAGTGACAGTGACACTGTTTCGAGCTTGTGAGAGGCGGTTGCGGCGGTGACTGGCGGTGACTGGCGGTGACTGACGGTGACTGACGGTTGCGGTGGTGACTGGTGGTGACCATGGCGGGGCTGAATGCGGAATTGCAGGAGTATTTAGCGCAGTCGAAGAGCGGAAGGCAAAGCCAGGACAATGGAAAGTCGAACTCGGTTACAGGATCCTCGTGGTTCGGGTCATCGCGTCCATGGAGCCGCCAGGCCGGTCCTGAGGTCACACAAGCTCCTGCGGGATGGCTCGCCCAGGCTCAGACCGACATGTTCCTACCGAACCTGGTAATGATGAGAGACCCGGGAGGGAGAGGGAAGGAGGAGAGGAGAGGGGAGAGGAGAGGGGAAAGGAGGGGAGGGGTGGGGGGAGGAGAGGTGGAGGTGTAGGAGAGGTGAGAGGGGTGGGGAGGAGAGGTGGGAGGTGTAGGAGAGGTGGAGGGGAGAGGGGTGGGGAGGTGGGGGGGGAGGAGAGGTGGTGGGGAGTGGGGTGGGGAGGAGAGGTGGGGAGAGAGGTGGGAGGGGAGGGAGGGGGTGGGAGGGGGAGGAGAGTGTGGGAGGGGAGGAGAGGTGGGAGGGGAGGAGAGGGGAGGAGAGGTGGAAGGGGGAGGACGGTGTGGGGGAGGTGAGAGGGTGGGGATAGAGGTGGAGGGGTGGGAGGTAGAGAGGTGGGATAGAGGTGGGAGGGGTGGGGAGATAGGAGAGGTGGGGGGATAGAGGTGGGAGGGGTGGGGAGGTAAGAGAGGTGGGGGATAGAGGTGGAAGGAGGTGTTATTGTGAGACCTGAAGTTAAAGTAACTTTGTTATTAATTTGATCGCTCAACTCCCTGTGATTAACTTTCTTACCTTTGAACAATCTTTATACAACTTTGCTTTCACCCGAATGGAGCTACCAATGACTTTCTTACATCTGGTGACAAGAAGCCATGAATTGACCCGTTGCAATCTTCAAATTATGGGAAGACCCTTGGTATTTATGTCAAAGCCCGATGTTGGATTAACGGTTAAGGTGGCTGGCTTAAGATCTTAGGGGTCTTGAGTTTGAGCCCCCTGTGGACCGTTGAAATAACACCAGGTTGGTTGACTCGGCCTGTCATCCTTCCAAGGTTGCCAAAACGAGTACCAGCGATACAGGAAACTGGGACACTGCATGAGGGGCGCAGCCATGGGCTGCATACAAAATAATAATAATAATAATTTGTATGATATGTATTCTGGGTTCTTAAAAGTCTGCTTGGAGAAATGATCAGTCATCATACAAGTGTGACATGATGGTGAAGTGTTATCACACCTTAACTTTTAGCTATCTAGCTGGGTTCAATTCCTGACCAGGCAGGGTAAGGAATCTATGTGGGCGTTAAGCTGGGTGTTCCATCTGCTCGCGTTGGTGGACTTTAAAGATGCTAACTGTGTCTTTCACAAAGAGTAGGCGAGATATCTCCACTCTGAACAAATTACAAATGCCTCCCCAAATCTGCTTCTGTCGAACATTTATAGGCTTGGCCAACCTGTTCGTGAAAGACTTGTGCCAAACTTCCCCCATGGCCATTCTTACAAAGGTGGGATTAATTCAAGGTAGTAGTAGTCGTAGTTGTACTCCTGAACAGCACAGCTAAAATATTACTTGTCGTGATTGATTTATTAATTTTTTTCCACATGAACTGTTACGTCACTAATCCATTGTTCCAAGGTTGTCGAACTTTGGGATTTTAATAATCGAGATGTTCATGGAAGAGTTGAGTTTCATTTTCTGTCTTGTTGGAATGTTTGCATTTTAGTCGAAGAAGCAGCGAATTCTCGGCTTTGTGGGTTGCTTGGTGATGGCGTCGTTCTGCTTTACGCTGGTATTGCACTCTGATTAGCTCACGTCATGACCTCAAATAAACATTCCACCATCCCGTGTTCACCGGACCCACCTTCCATCAACAACATGCTTTTATTTCTTGCATTGCTATACTTATTCATTATGGACACAAACTCTGCTTCTCTATACTGTTTCACCAAACGTGATTCATTTTCAAGATCCACGCACTGCCATCATCATCGATTTACAACTCGGTGTACTTATTCCTATAAAATAGGATTTGAACACCAAGTTTCCAAATTTCTCTGATTAGTGGATTGTTTTTCAAATTTATTTGATTTGAATCTTTAAGCTTTAGGTGCCCAAAGCTTCCGAAGGCATAATGTTCTTTGGATTGTGATGATTTTGTTACAATGATAACGCTAGCCACTGATTATATGTATATATACAGTGGGAGAACAAGTATTTGATACACTGCCGATTTTGCAGGTTTTCCCACTTACAAAGCACGTAGAGGTCTGTAATTTTTTATCATAGGTACACTTCAACTGTGAAAGACGGAATCTAAAACAAAAATCCTGAAATCACATTGTATTATTTTTAAATAATTATTTGCATTTTATTGCATGAAATAAGTATTTGATACATCAGAAAAACAGAACTTAATATTTGGTACAGAAACCTTTGTTTGCAATTACAGAGATCAGACGTTTCCTGTAGTTATTAACCAGGTTTGCACAGACTGCAGCAGGGATTTTGGCCCACTCCTCCATACAGATCTTCTCCAGCTCCTTCAGGTTTCGGGGCTGTCGCTGGGCAACACAGACTTTCAGCTCCCTCCAAAGATTTTCTATTGGGTTCAGGTCTGGAGACTGGCTAGGCCACTCCAGGACCTTGAGATGCTTCTTACGGAGCCACTCCTTAGTTGCCCTGGCGTGTGTGTTTCAGGTCGTTGTCATGCTGGAAGACACAGCCACGCCCCATCTTCAATGCTCTTGTTGAGGGAAGGAGGTTGTTGGCCAATATCTCGCGATCATGGCCATCCATCCTCCCCTCAATACGGTGCAGTCGTCCTGTCCCCTTTGCAGAAAAGCATCCCCAAAGAATGATGTTTCCACCTCCATGCTTCATGGTTGGGATGGTGTTCTTGGGGTTGTACTCATCCTTCTTCTTCCTCCAAACATGCAAGTGGAGTTTAAACCAAAAAGCTCTATTTTGGTCTGCATCAGACCACATGACCTTCTCCCATTCCTCCTCTGGATCATCCAGATGGTCATTGGCAAACTTCAGACGGGCCTGGACATGCGCTGGCTTGAGCAGAGGGACCTTGCGTGCGCTGCAGGATTTTAATCCATGACGGCGTAGTGTGTTACTTATTGTTTCTTGGTACTGTGGTCCCAGCTCTCTTCAGGTCATTGTACCAGGTCCTGCCATGTAGTTCTGGGCTGATCCCTCACCTTTCTCATGATCATTGAGGCTCCACGAGGTGAGATCTTGCATGGAGCCCCAGACCGAGGGAGATTGACTGTTATCTTGAACTTCTTCCATTTTCTAATAATTGCGCCAACAGTTGTTGCCTTCTCACCAAGCTGCTTGCCTATTGTCCTGTAGCCCATCCCAGCCTTGTGCAAGTCTACAATTTTGTCCCTGATGTCCTTAGACAGCTCTCTGGTCTTGCCCATTGTGGAGAGGTTGGAGTCTGATTGATTGAGTGTGGACAGCTGTCTTTTATGCAGATAACGAGTTCAAACAGGTGCAGTTAATACAGGTAATGAGTGGAGAATGGTAGGGATTCTTAAAGACAAAACTAACAGGTCTGTGAGAGCCGGAATTCTTACTGGTTGGTAGGTGATCAAATACTTATTTCATGCAATAAAATGCAAATTAATTATTTAAAATCATACAATGTGATTTTCAGGATTTATATTTTAGATTCCGTCTTTCACAGTTGAAGTGTACCTATGATAAAAATTACAGACCTCTACGTGCTTTGTAAGTGGGAAAACCTGCAAAATCGGCAGTGTATCAAATACTTGTTCTCCCCACTGTATATATATATATATATATATATTTTTTTTTTTTTGCCAAACTTGGTGCAAAAGACATATCTGTTTCCGCATTTGCATCAAATTTTACTTCCTAGTTTTTCATTCGTTCTCAACATTAATTAAAATTAACAGATTTTTGTAATTGAGTTGCCCAATTGGTTGTTTGTCTTTTTCTTTCCTTTTTTAATTAATTTTTTTTTTTTGCAGTCATGGATTGATTTGATTTGAACAATAAATTGTTTGTAATAAATTTGTGACTATTTGTAAATTTCTTCCTCTCCTACAGGCTGGGCTTTATGCGCCATTCATTCTACTGAAAGCACGGAAGTTTGCTCTTCTCTACTCACTCGGCAGTTTATTTGTGATTAGCAGGTAAACAAATCTCTGAGATGACCAATGGTAGAGATGACCAATTGTACTTTAACAGGCAGCTCAATGGTAGCTTTCCTACTTTATAAGCACTGGTTCTATATTCTGTGTCGGAGTGGCGACCCGTCCAGGATTGTGCCCAACAGCCAAGGAGACTACTTAAGCAGCACCAACGCTCTGCACAGAGTATGGTCCCAATGTCCTCCTCCTGTTCTATATTCGATCTTCATGCTTTGGAACCGATTGTAAACTGCTTTTTGCGCTGCAATTTGGAGGATGATATTTTGGAGTGAATTTTAAGCTGGTTATACTATGTAGTGGGTGAGCTGCATTGTAAATAAAAGGTTTTTTATGGCATTTTGTGTGAAAAGCAGTCACCCATGCTAAATCGACTCGAAAGGGGATAAGAATTAAGTGGACGACATCCTCCCTTTTGACCTTTAAGATCATTTTTTAAATCACCTGAGGTCGAATCGGGAATTTTGGGGTTTTTACTGAACTGTCATCTTTTTTTTTTGTTTTTTTTTCTGAGGAAAATCAGCACTGCTGGCTTTATACGTGCCTATTCTCTCCACTAAAGCGTGTACACACGCTTTCCAATTGATTGTAAGTTGAGAACTGCGTCTTTAACAAGGTACAAAATATGATGAACTCTCACGGTGAGGATCACAAACATGGCTGCCTCATGGTTCCATCTACTTTCCAAGTCTGACTATCTAGCCCTCTTTCAGGTGAAAGTACTACAGCATGAAAGTTTGCCTCCAATCCATTTCTAATCTAGCTACATCCACTTGATGATTTTATCACCTTGTTCTCTGGGCCAAAACATTAAAGGCCTGTTTTTCCGCTCGTCATCGTTTGCAATTCGCTCGATGTTGCAGCATTTTTTTTGTTGTTGTTTTTTTTTTTTTGCAGAAGAAATTGTGTGCAGTCAATGTTGATTTGACCTCAAAATGCCATAAAATGTTTTTACCACCCTTTAGTCAGGGTAGCGTCCACATTATTACCGATGGAAAATAGAAAATCCTGTGATTATAGTTATCTCTGCTACCGAAGGTGGACGGAGGTTATGTTTTCACCCATGTGTGTCTGTCTGTCTCTCTGTGAGCAGGATATTTCAAAAAGTTATGCAAGGATTCAGATAAAATTTGGTGGACATGTTGGCTGTGTGACGAGGACAAATTGATTTGGTTTTGGTGAAGATTAAAGAATCTGATAAAAAAAATTTTTATGTGATTCTTCACCATTGAGTGATGGGGCCAAAAACAATATCTAGCAGGATATCTCAAATGAATATGGACAGATTCGGATGAAACATTGTGGACAGGTTGAACATCTACCAAGGACGAATTGATTTGATTTGGTGAATATCTGGATCCAAATATGAGAATTAAAAATATTTTATTTTTTCCCTCGTCACTGAAAGTGGATAGAGGTTTTGTTTTCACCCCTGTCTGTCTCTGTTTGTGAGCAGGATATCTCAAAAAGTTGTGGATGAATTCGGACAAAATTTAGTGGACAGGTTGGATGTATGACAAAGGCGACCTGATTTGATTTTGGTTAAGATCCTGATCCAGATTCGACAATTTTTATCCCCCCGCCGCGTGGCGGAAGGGGATATTGTTGTCACCCAGGGCGTCCGGCTGTCCGTCCGTCCGTCCGTCCGGCGTCAACATTTATAGCTGTGAGTGCGATAACTCATAAACTGTTCGCCATATCGATTTGAAATTTGGGTCACATGTACCACCTGAAAAGGAAGAACCCTATTGATTTTGGGCGTGGTCGGATCCAAGATGCCGACTGGGGCGGCCATCTTGAAAAAAATTTTTTTGTAATAAATGGAAAACCACTTATCTGATTTCAATATTTTTGGTTACTACGTTCCTCACCCCGGGGAACTTTTTCGAGATGATGACCAAATGGTGTCTTGTTTCCCATTCACCTCCCTCATTATCTGGAATATGTATGACCTTTTTCATTCAATGGTGGGGGATTCCCATCTCTGATGGTATATTTAAGTGATTCTTCACCATTGGGAGATGGGGCCAAAAACGATTATATATAGCATGATATTTCAAAAAGTTGTGGATAGAATATAACAAAAGTTGTTGGATGATTTGGAGGTGACAATAATAAGCCACTTAGATTTTGGTTAAGGAATGGATGCAGATCTGGCCCATCAGTGCATACAAAGCGTAAACTGTTCAGCCTGGCGGAGGTGTGCGCTCCACCGAGTGCAGTTCTAATTTGTATACAGTACTATATTTGGACTTGTATATCATTCCTGTAGCCAACAAATCCTGCCTATGGATAAAATAGAACAAATACCGATTTCAATACATTCACAAGGTATTCATTACCCCACACACGAAGCAATTGGTTCGCTCTGTCTGTCTCCGAATGAGGAATTGCTGGACTTCAATTGAATGCTGTAGTTTGAACAGTGTGGAATACAAATTACTTTCTTTGAACTTTGAAAAACTTCTTCCGGTTTAGCAATACTGTACTTGGACAAAATAGTATGTAATTTTACACCATCTCGACCAATCAAATTTTCCCCTCGTCACTCAGCGTTGGGGGGGAATATTGGGATTCAGACAAAATTGCGGTTTGTAGGAAATGTAGATTGTGCTCGGAAATGCAAATCAAGAGTTTAAAAGACCCTTCCCCTGTCGTTTTTCTCAAAAATGTGTGGGGTAATGTGTTACATGAATATATGTAGGGCGCCCCTTTGTATGAACTTTTCTTCCTTCCCTTGATTGCTGCAGGAGTCTCTGCTTCTAACACCGCCGTTGCATACTTGTACTGCACAAGAACAGAACTCTAGCTAATGTGCAAAAACTAGCAACAAAACAAAAACTATGGCACTTAGGTGGAACTTGTTTCAAAAGCCATTAATTAGACATATTGGCCGATGTATATTACAAGTTTCAGCTTGTTTCAATGTATAGCCTTTGAGATATGAGCGCCAACACATTACGGACGGACAGACTGACAGACACCAACGTGAATTTTAAGGGTTTTCGTTTAAAAACTCAATAATGTGGAAATGGACGTTGCTGAAATTTAGAGCATATCACCGAGATGTACAAAGGGTTTACTTCTGAAATTTGCAGCCAATTTCGTCCAGGAGAAGGCAGAAACGAATTTTCAGTCCCCATATTAAAGTTGCTTACAGAGAACCCGTCCCATGTCAGGGGAGGGGAGCGTTGTGCCTCCTTTGATTTTTGTAAATGGTATGTGAAGGCTAGTTTGTGGATGTTAAAATCCTACGGTTGTCCTTCGTGAAGAGTAGGCGAGCTATTTCCGGCACCCTGCACAAATTACTAATTCCTGTGCTAAACTTGGTCAAACATCAGGCCTCGCCAGCTGGTTCGTGAAAGATTTGGGCCAAGCTTTCCCCGGCCAATCCCCACAAGAACATAGGAATAATTGTGGCCATTAAAGAAGGATGTGGAGGCGACACAAATTGTCCTCTCTCGGTATAATTTCTTTCCATGGCCTTGTGTTCTTGAGAGTTGGACATTTTTTTGTGTGTATCTTTCTATGTTAATGTGTGTGTTCATACTTTGCCTGTTTTTAGATTCTTATCTGGATTTGGCATCTTTTTTGAGTTTCCCAGTCTCGAATGGTCTCTTTCTCAAATGGATTCATTGTATTCCTTTGTAATCCCATTTACCTTGAAGAGAAATATTATTGTATGTCATCTGCAAGCTGTAATGAAGAATGTAACCAAATAGACTGTTCATGATTTCTCTTATGGCAGCTTCTCTTTGCTGTGGGGCCCGATGAACCACATGAGGCATCTGTGCTCCAGCCAGAGACTACCCTTTACCTCGGCATACTTTGGCTCCATGTTCCTGACTTTGTATGCTGCACTTTGGGTATGGTATGCTGAAACTGCAATTGTATCGCCTCAACATGGTGTGGTATTATGTGATTGATTAGGGCTTTGGTCTTTCAAACAATCGTTCCATCGACTCGCTCTTAAGTTTCTTACAATAGAATTGTGATCTTTGTCCAGATATTCCAAGCCTGGTGGTGGCTTAATGGTTAAAGTGGCTGCCTTAAGATCTTAGGGTCTTGAGTTTGAGCCCCTCTCATCCATTAAATAACACCCGGTGGGTTGACTCGGCCTGTCATCCTTCTGAGCTAGGCAACATGAGTACCAGCTTACTGGAGATGGGGTACTGCATCAACAACACAGCCGTGTTCTCAGTAATGATGCAACTGGCAGCTACAGGCTGCAAACAAAATAATAATAATAATAATATTGCACTTGGTCCTAACTTCCTGTCTTAACTTGGTCCTAACTTTCCTTCGGAATTTATTGAATGTGGAGGCATTGGCCGTTAAATTTGGTGTTTTTATTATGTTTGTCCGGGTAGAGGGGACAAGGGTCTCCATAGCCTTTTTGGTGAGGCTTTTTTAGGCTGCCTGTCCCCTCTTCCCTTGGATGAACTCTAAGATGTGCCCTGGTATTTCTCCTCCTAGTGTTTGGTTCAGACACCAGTTGGGCTTCCCGCCAAGCCTCGTCGAATACCTCCTCGTCATCCCAATGCGGTTTTGCCCTCACGGGATTATTATCCCAATGGAAAGTGACTGGTTGGGCCGAACGTCTGTGCACCCCCATTCCCTTCTGACTGGAATTCTTTCCCACAGTATGCACATTGGTTGGTCAGTCAGATGGACGGGCGGACACTTGGACACATGGAAGGTCACTCACTCACTCCCTCACTCCCTCGGTCAGTCGGACGAATATTGGATGGTCGACGGTATGACACTGTCTGGCACACGGACACACGCAGAGGCAGCATTGGGGCCCCATGCAATTGTATGGGTTGCATGATCCTGAGATAACGAGGGGCCCCCACATGACCAATTGTGGTTCACAATCTTTCGAGACGAGACCCCCGACGGTGGGGTCCCACTTTGCTGACAAAACGTATCAACTTGTGAGTGGTGATAAACACAGTGCAAAGGGAATGCTCCATCTCAAAGAAAGAAAGCACTGTGACGTAATGAATCGATTAAAAAAAAAAAATGTTTTCCCCTGATGTGTAACTAGACTGGACTGGACTATGACAAAATTCAGGGGTGAGGCTAGTAGAGAAAACAAGTGGAGTAATAACTATTTTTAATGCATACAAATGCAACACTAATCGTAATAACAATTTGTATAATTCCTCATGTTGATACTTATCGATATAGTTTAGCAAATTCACACTGCAATTTATTGTACAATCACAAAACACAACTCATTTGTAAATGGACTTACCCATGCACACAGCAGAACGTTGTGTTTTTTTTTTTGTTTTTTTTTTAATCGGAGCACCTGCCCCAAGGATGAAATGAAACTACCCCAGTGATGCTAAAAAGCGAAGAATAGCTTAACAAAAGGTGAAAAGGGTTGAAAAATCACCCGGAACTGACTTTTTTTTTGTTGCACAAGTGGCAGAACAGTAAAAGAATCCTAGGTCTAGCACATATGAGGTGTGTCCAGTTTCCAAGCAGCCAGCTAGCGCTTGCTATGCCAACCATTCCTTATCGGTTTTGAGTGCTTAAGCCACTTGGCCAGCGCTCCAGAAGAAACTTGGTGACTAAATACACCTCTGCAAGTGTGGGGTGTGTTCCATTACCAACAAGAAGGGCACTCGGTAGAGCGCAGACCTCCGCCACGTAATGCCTGATCCACGAGAACATATCAGACCCAATACATTTTTCAAATATCATGCTATATATCGTTTTTTGCCCTATCTCTCTATGGTGAAGAATCACCTTATAAGTTAAATAATTCTCGTATCCAGATCCGGATTCGGATCTTCACCAAAATCAAATCAATTTGTCGTGATCCCACACCCAACACGTCCACCAAGTTTCGTCCCAATCTGTCCACAACTTTTTCAGATATCGTGCTACATATCATTTGTGGCCCTATCTCTCAATGGTGAAGAATCACTTTAAAATTCTAGTAGTCGGATCCGGATCTTCACTAAAATCTAATCGGTTTGTCCTTGTCACACATCCAACCTGCCCACCGAATTTTATCCGGATCGATCCACAACTTTTTGAGATATCCTGCACACAAACAAACAAACAGACAGAGGGGTGAAAATAACCTCCTTCACTTTCGGTGGCAGAGGTAATTATCAGATCTGGATCCAGATTCAGCCATTCCTTATCAATGGTTTTGGTGGAGTGCTTGCTTGAGTGCTTCAGCCACTTGGCGAGCGCTCTCCAAGCTGATTACCCCCATCACTGAAGGTGGATAGAGATGGTGTGTGTGTGTGTGTGTGTGTGTGTGTGTGTGTGTGTGTGTGTGTGTGCTGTGTGTGCAGGGATATCTCAAAAAGTTGTGGATGGATTTGGATGAAACTTGGTGGACAGGTTGGGTGTGTGACAAGGAATAAATAATTCGATTTTGGTGAAGATCCGAATCTGGATCTGGATACGACAATTATTTAATTTTTAAAGTGATTTTTCACCATTGAGAGATTGGGCCAAAAATGATATGTAGCATGATAGTTCAAAAATGTAATGGCCTCGATTATGTTCTTGTGGATCAGGAATTGCGTGGCGGAGGTATGCGCTCCACCGAGTGCCCTTCTAGCTACTTTGGTCATTTGAAGCGGCCTTGGAAAAATCACCCCACCTTCACAACTTAAAGTTGTTACAGCCTTTGCCATATAACCCATAGTCCCCTTGGCATGCTTAGTTGGTGGAGATTGCATAAGTAACAACCGAATACATCGACATCAGACGGATGCCAGATTGACGGCTCACAGAGGCTCCACTGGGTCACTGTTGCGTTTTGCATGTGACCCCCAAATGACTAACACCGTCACTGGACACACTGAGTGGTGGCATGCCTGCATATGCTCATTATGCCTAAATAAGCAATCTGGAGGGATTTAACTATGGGAATGGAGAGGGTTCTCCCAGACCCGTAGCAAACCCAACCACTGCTTTGGCTGGGCAGCCCAACTCTCACCAGGATGGAGGCAGTGGTTCTCGGCTTTGCTTTTGTCACAATTCATAGTTGACCAATAAAACAAATAAGAATAGTGATATTTCAAGGGATATGTTGCACTATTCGCTCACTGCTCAGTCATCAATGAGGCACGAAGACTAATTGGATTGATTTTTCTTTTGTTTTTTTTTGGATGACATGTTTGAGAGAGGTTGGAATGTGCAACTTTTCGTGTAAACCAAAAAATATGCTTGATTCTTGTTGTGTGTACATTTGCTTTTTATGATGCAGCGGTGTTTCATTTGATCTGAGAATGATGGATCAATGTCAGTTGAACTTTAGAGAAAAACGATTCACCACACTATTGCCACGTTTGCAAACCTAAAAATAAAAGTAACCGCGCTGTACAGTCTCATGGCAGAATGTGGTTTTGAGGTGGGTTGCGGTATATGCAATGTTTCTATTTGTTCCTGGTAGAACCGACCCTACTGATCATAAATGAGACAGGTGCCAAGCTGGCACCATTTGGGATTTATTTTTTTATTCTTTTTAATTGAAGAATTAAAAATGTCCACCACAAAAATACCTTTCTTCCAATAACTTGGCCTATATCAGACATAGAGACGAGTTTGATGGCAAAACCCATTTTTAAAGGTCTAGGAATGCAATAAAAGGTATCACTAGGGTCTACTATGTCATTATCAACATTTTCCAACTGTTTTCATCCATTAAAAATATCTAAATTCATGCTGACACAATGCTATGTTAACCCTATTATCACTCAGTATAGTCATACACTTGTTTTTGTCGTGAAATCTAAACTGTCGGACCCTGACATTTGCGGACCCCGCTTATTCGCGGTTCATAAAATGTGACCCGCTTCCACATTCGTGGCCCTGTACTTCGCATAGTCGCAGTTTTTTTTTCGCGTTTCCTTGGATGTGTTTGTGGTGTTTTCACAGAATTTTAGATTTTCCCTCATGAATCACGAATCGCCGGGAACGTATCCCCCTTATTCCCATTGAAACAATGCCTCGACATTCGTGGCATTTTTCCGGAACGTATCCCCAGCAAATGTCGGGGTCCAACAGTATTATATTATCTTGCTCTTGTGATGTAATTATAGACAAAAACTAATCATAGCATGAACAATAATAGTAAATTGTTTTGTTATAAAATGATGCAAATTTGTAGAATGCATGTTTGTCAGTGCAAGTTACGCCATGAAGTCCTGTTTATTATGACATGTCTTCTTATCTGCATTGTGCTACTAATAGTCGTTTCAGGATCAGTTGGAAAAGGAATTCCAAGGATGGACATTGTTTGCTTGTTTTACACTTTCTTCCAGATATTGATGTGGTGGTGGCTGAGAATAATGGAATGTGAAATAATTACTATGTTTCTTGTAATCAATATAACTTTGTACTTTTGGTGAAGTGTCTATTGTAGCTTTCTAATTTCAGATATGACCGTAGAATGGCAGAACAGAATTGCTTCTTGCAATCGTATTTGAACTGTAGTAGTTTTAACTATGTAGCTGTTGAACATTTATAGGCAGCCAGGAAACACAGGGGTGATAAAGTATGTGAACAATTCGAACATCATTACAGAGAAACTTGTAGGTGCCATAAAAACTGTATGTCGTCATTTCAAGAGATATATCTCCAAACAAAGTGCAGTCGGAGTGGAACCGACCGTGAAATAAGTCATAGATCCGAAGGAAACCCATTCAACAATGCCTTTTCTGTGGAAAGAAATGTTTATCATAACAAAGGAAACTAAATTCATTGCTGCGTGCTGTGGATCACCTGCATTAGATGAGATGACAGCACTCGTGTATGAGTTGTGGTTTACCAAGATGTCCAATCGCAAACTCAGTGCAGCTCCCGAGTTGAGGACCCGACCACTAACAGCAGAGGCATTCGAGGAGCATGTACACAGGGCACATCTCCAAACAGCCGTCTGCAAAGCAGCATTGGATGCAGATCCACCATCTCTGAACCCACTTCATTATGGATGGTCATTGGACATGGTTTCTAAGATGTTGGTGCCGGTTGCGTTGCCACCAGATGTTTCCCCCACACCAGTTGAGGTGTAGATGATAAGGTGTGGATGCATTTCTTCACGACCATGTTCAACATCCCGTTGCAGCTGCTCTGCAGCACAGCTGTCATGTTCCATGTTCTGTGCTTGTCATAGCGGTAATGAACTGACCATTTCTACTGTTTCAGTGGATGATGATGATGACGATGAACATGACGAAGAAACTTAAGTTTAGGACATTGAAAGACCTGATTGTGATGATGCATAGCATTTTGAATTTGTTACTAACGTAGCAAATTGTTTAATTTCTATCTTTCTTCCACAGTGTGGAATATAATTTGTAATATATGATGTAGCTATCTCTGAACTAGTCGTCGTGCTATATCTCAGCAGGTTTTGTATTGATGTGAAGGTCATGTAGAATTTAGTGCGGAAAAATGACATATCACGGCTTATGCTTTTTTTAAAGTGTGGACACCATGATGGTGTTGTCGCTTAGTACCCTCACCAAAGGAGAGGGTATTGCATTTTGGTCCGTTTGTTTGTCCGCACAGAACTTTCGTGTTTTTCTCTGCAATCGTTTGTTGGATTGAGAAGAAATTTTCACTATTGGTGCGACTACTCATGTAGAATGTTTTAATGATAATTATGATGTCATAAGTCACCTGGTGTGGCAGCCATATTGCAAAAACTTTGGACCTCTATCTCTGAAACTGCATTCAAGGAAAAAATACAAACTTGGCAAGTACTCATGGGGAATGAATGTGATATATATATATATATATATTTTTTATGATGTCATAGGGGCCCTCCTTATGACGTCGTAATTGCATATGTAGAACGCAGCATCCAATCAGTATGAAAAATTTTGAGGGTCATCTAGGGATAAAATGGTCCACAGAAAAAAAGATGATGACGTCATCGGTCACGTGATTTGGCAGCCATATTGTTTTTTTTAGAAAAAGCCTTCAAAAATCTTCTTCTCTGAAGTGGCTGAACAGGTCAAGGCGAAACTACCACATATGATCGCCTATCCATGAGGAACAAAATGTTCACACATATGATATTGTTGCGAATTATAGCCCGTCCGGCGTGCGAGCGACCGCGTAACTCTAATAGCAGCCGCCTCGCCCACCGAAACGGACAATTCAGTCGTGACCCTCCGGGAACTACCGCCAGGAGCCAGTCACGGGTGGGGGTTTAACCTCCCACAACTCAGTCCGCATTCTACCCGCGCGAAATAGGGTCCGATCGCCGAATGGTCGATTTACCTAAGTACTCACGCGGATAGCGTACGAGGAGTTGTACCACGCCACAGGTCGACTCCGGACACGAACCGCTAAAGCGGCTCGTTCCGTACTACAGGGATAACCGAGCGGAGTTATCGTCGACCTTGACTGTTCAGATTAGTTACCGGGTGTTTTAAACCCACTACTAATCCCTTACGTGATGCAAGATGGAGATTCAATAAAAGGAAAAGACGAAGCAATACGGGGAACAATCGGCCAAGCACATTTATTCACGGAAGGCACGTATATTACAATAAAACAAAGGAACAAAAGCAAGTTATGTAAAGAAAAACACAAGCAAAGAACCAACGCAGATCTACAACCGAATATGACTTGCACGGCAACACTTAACCGTTCTACTTTTCCAGACTGGCGCCACACACACACGTTTACACAAAACCCAAAATAAATGGAAGTTCGCCGGACTTCCCTGAGCGCGTCGAGCCCTTGGCGACCGTAACTCCGAGTCCCTCCGGCGTGGTCCACTGGCTCGTGCTGCGCGCCTGCACGTGTCGTCCGCCCGACAGCTCGGACGAACGAACAGAACCTCCGACCAGGAACGATCACCACAACTCTCCACAATTCCCCTTCAGGGACAAGGAACAGGAAAGGGAACGACTTTCTCGTCGACCTTCACGCCCACGCCTTTTGTCAATCGCTTGAACGAACCAAGAGCCTCCCTTCTTCCATCTCTCCACACCCACGCCTTTTGTAGGGACCGGCTCCGCCCTTTGCCCCGCCCCATTTCTGTC
>CM068955.1:71771265-71786985 GCA_035128595.1 Eptatretus atami | reverse complement strand
TCAAGAAATGTAATGGTCCTCGATATGTTCTTGGATCAGAATTGCGTGCGGAGGTATTTGGCGCTCCACCGAGTGCCCTTCTAGCTACCTTTGGTCATTTAGAAAAGCGCCTTGGAAAAATTCACCCCAAACCTTCACAATTAAAGTTGTTACAGCCTTTCCATATAACCCATATCCCCTTGGCATGCTTTAGTTGGTGAGATTGCAGTAAGTAACACCGAAAATTACATCACATTCAGACGGATGCCAGATTGACGGCTCACAGAGGCTCCACTGGGTCACTGTTCGTTGCATTGTGACCCCCAAATGACTAACACCTGCATGGACACCACTGAGTGGTGGCATGCCTGCATGATGCTCATTATGCCGAAATAAGCAATCTTGGAGGATTTAACTATGGGAATGGAGAGGCGTTCTCCCAGACCGTAGCAAACCCAACCACTGCTTTTGCTGGGCAGGCCCACCCAACTCCCACCAGATGGAGGAGTGGTTCTCGGCTTTGCTTTTGTCACAATTCCATAGTTGACCAATAAAACAAATCAAGAATAGTATATTTCAAGTAATCCATGACCTGGGGGGGGCCCCTGTGCCAAGTGATGTGCCCTAAGTTTCTCTTCATTTCCTTAAAACTAGGCACCTAGGCAACATCGGAAAAATGAGGGTGGACATTCTGAATCCTGGCACTAACTCACAATTTGACGTTTGAACATTTGTCCTGAGCGCCAAATCTGAGGCTGTATTTGGGGGTAGGGGAAACATAAAAGCTTGAGTTCTCCGGCAATATTTGAAGATTATCACAACAAATTACCAATCCAAAATGTTTGTTTTTTCATTGCTCTTTCAGATCCAATACAAGTAATTTTGACAATTTTTTGGCTAATTGGTCACCAGAGTCAAAAAGGTCACGGCAAAAATGACCTATGCTTAAAATTTGACCTTGGCTACAGAAAATGCCATTGAAGCTATGTGGATCCAGATTTTTTTGAATTAAAATTTGGCAGATCTGATAGCAAGGACCTTCAGCATCAAAATGATAGCAATATTGGTATTAACCCTTTGGGACCTGATGATATAAATGGTATGCTTAACACATTTTCGATAGTGACAATTTTTCATGATTTCATAGCCTGTAAATATAGGATGCAGTCAGGTAATACCTGCATGTACATGTACATTCAATGAAAAAAGGTTTATAGCTCACACATGCACTTTTCATTTATTTTCAAGATTAATCCCTTCAGGGCTCGAAATGCCAAGGCCAGGTGTACAATCCAGTGAAATGTTCAAGTTCTGGACACATTCATCAATTTTTGGCTCAAATGTGGGAAAAACTTGATCAGAACGACCGTGAGGCCAATTGGGGAGCTACATCTGCAGGCAGTGCAGGCAGTGCTACCAATGTTTGCTGCGTTTGACTCTACCAACTATTTGGAAGAATGGTCCAGGCTTGTATCTAGAGGACATGAGAAAACTCCCTGAAAACTACCCACAAGCTTCACCAAAAGCATTCAAAGATGGGAATTTTGCAATGAAGCGATCGGTTTGGTAATTTCAAAGCTGAGCTGTTGGGGCAAGGACATTTGGCGCTGCGAGCAAACTATCAATAGGTTCAAAGAAGAGTAGCTCAGGGATAATTGGTAGGCACCACAGAAGAAAACAGGTATGTAGCAATGTGGACATTCATCTATCATGGAATGTTAGGTGTTAGTAATCTCCCATCGTGAATCTGAGTGGAGTGAGATTCAGGCTTACTATCAGCAGGGATGTCAACTCTTCTTCAGCAAATCAGAGACTGGAATTTGGGGAAAGAACATCCAAGCTATTCTCACTGTGATCAGAACAAGGAAGAACCCTTTCAGAACTTGACGTTCCTGAACCCAGCTCCACAACATCAATGACCCAGGAAGTTTTGACTGACGTGATTCGTGACCATGTGCTCCAATGTTGGAAACAACAGGGACAGAACGCTATGAAAAGTTCCGGCAAGAACGTCTGTTGAGAAGTCTGTCAGGTTCTTTCAAAACCATTCACCGAAGGAACCTGAAGACTTTTTCAAGCATTCATGAGAAATCGGTGGCAAGGAAAGGTGGGCAAGGTTTCCCAAAAAAACAAAGCCTTGAAGATAAGCTCAGAATCGAGTGCGAAATTTTCAAGGGGCACGGGCCAGGTCTATGAAGAGAGTTAATAGAGTTATATTTGTTCAGCTTCTTACTATCTATTTGATGAAGAAGTCTGATTGTCCAAGTCAGATCAAGAGTGGATTGATGAATGAACTGGAAAGTAATCTAAAAGGATGAAGACCCAAAGGAGCCGAATTTCACCGAACCCCTCAGTGAAGAACAGCCTACATTGTAGATGCCAGGCAAATGTCAGGAAGATCAGTCAAAAGAACACAACACCTTTTGGAGAATACTGCAGTGCCATTCTGGAACTATGTTTCCAAATTCATCAAAGCATGCCCAGAGAATGATTTCAGTCTTTGACTCATATAAGATCTGTCAGTAAAGGACTCTGAAAAGAAAAGGCGGGGAAGGACATCAGCCCATTGAATTGAATCTAGTCAGCGAGGGATACTCTTGCCAGTGGAGATGGATAGATTCTGGCCAAGCAATGAGAACAAAAGCACAAGCTTCAACTCTTGCTTGCCCAGCAAAGCCATATCAAGGGCAAAGGGAAAACCCAACTGATCAGGAGATGTAGTGAGTGGGTTTCTGATTGAACCTATGCATGTTCTTGTTGTTCTGGCTCTTCTTTGATGAGGTTGGTCTGAGCTTCTGCCTTGAACATGAAGAGGCTGAACAGTCGCATTCATACCTCCATGCAACTGCATGCTGTAAAAGCATGGAGTAGAGAGAATAGTTGTTGCTTTCGGCAGACACTGATATCCTCTCCTCCTTCTGTTACTATTGGCCCAAACTCTCCAAGTCCCAAGGTTTTACTTGAGTTATGATGAAAAGCCGGTTGTCCGTGATTCGACAAACACAATTTCCCATTCATTTGCTGGCCTCGCGCATAGGTCTTGATTTTGCAAGGTGCTTCCTGCAGTTCACACCCTGACAGGATGGACTACACTAGTAAAGTTGGCACCAAACTCGCAGCAATCAAAGCCAATCCTTTGGTTTTGGAACACTTTGGGATCAGCAGAAATGGGCCAACTGAGGAGGATATGGTAAAGCGGAAAGCTATCTGGTCCAAGTGATGAAAAAGGGACAACGCTAACCAGTATGGACAGCCTCCGTGACCAGCAATACCATCATAGCAATGGGGCTATCCCTGCACGAGTTGCCCCCTACTAGTCACGCCATTCAGTATCATATCAAAAGGGCATATTATGCCACACATGAGATGAGAATATTCACAGTCTCAATGAAGACCCACTCAATCCTCTCTCCTATGGCTTTGAGGAAGATGATGAAATGCTAGTGCCGGTTAGAGGTGTCAGGCCAATACCAGAGGAATTCGCTATCCATTGTAATTGTGGCAAATTGCGACTGAAAGATGGTGTTCTTGTCGCAAAAGAAATTGCCCTGTTGCACATTTTGCAAGTGTCACGTTACAAGATGGTGAAATATGTTGCAAAAATCCAATTGGGTTCATGTAATTCTTAGATTGTAATATTTTTGACCATTTTTGGACTGATTTCAGAAAATCTCAGTGTTTTGGCGAAGCACACTCTATTCTGAAATTTAGGACTTGATTTACCATGTTGCATGAGGTAACTGTGAAGTCACTCAAGGTAGAATGGTCCAAAAAAGTTCAGATGCAAATGTTACCAATTTGTGGCATTAGAAAACGCATTTTGAAGTAACAGTCATTTTCCGTTTGTTTTTACTGAGATTGTATATGGTTAATTCATAATATATGCATATCATTTTGATGTGAGTCCCTTGGCTATCGAATCTGCCAATTTATTCCAAAAAAATTGATCCACGTAGCTTCAAATGGCATTTTCGTAGCCAAGGTCAAATTTTAAGCATCGGTCATTTTTCGTGACCTTTTGACTCTGGTGACCTAATTAGCCAAAAATTGTCAAATTACTGTATTGGATCTGAAAGAGCAATTAAAAACAAACATTTGATTGTAATTTGTTGTGATATCTTCAATATTGCCGGAGAAATCAGCTTTTATGTTTCCCCGACCCCCAAATTACAGCCTCAGATTTGGCGCTCAGGACCAAATTTCAAACGTCAATTGTGGAGTTAGTGCCAGGATTCAGAATGTCCACCCTCATTTTTCCGATGTGCCTAGGTGCCTAAGTTTGAAGAAATGAAGAGAAACTTAGGGCACATCACTTGCACACGGGGACCCCCCAGGCAATAGACTAAAAGGATATGTTGCACTATTCGCTCACTGCTCAGTCATCAATGAGGCACGAAGACTAATTGGATTGATTTTTCTTTTGTTTTTTTTGGATGACATGTTTGAGAGAGGTTGGAATGTGCAACTTTTCGTGTAAACAAAAAATATGCTTGATTCTTGTTGTGTGTACATTTGCTTTTTATGATGCAGCGGTGTTTCATTTGATCTGAGAATGATGGATCAATGTCAGTTGAACTTTAGAGAAAAACGATTCACCACACTATTGCCACGTTTGCAAACCTAAAATAAAAGAACCGCGCTGTACAGTCTCATGGCAGAATGTGGTTTTGAGGTGGGTTGCGGTATATGCAATGTTTCTATTTGTTCCTGGTAGAACCGACCCTACTGATCATAAATGAGACAGGTGCCAAGCTGGCACCATTTGGATTTATTTTTTTATTCTTTTTAATTGAAGAATTAAAAATGTCCACCACAAAATACCTTTCTTCCAATAACTTGGCCTATATCAGACATAGAGACGAGTTTGATGGCAAAACCCATTTTTAAAGGTCTAGGAATGCAATAAAAGGTATCACTAGGGTCTACTATGTCATTATCAACATTTTCCAACTGTTTTCATCCATAAAAATATCTAAATTCATGCTGACACAATGCTATGTTAACCCTATTATCACTCAGTATAGTCATACACTTGTTTTTGTCGTGAAATCTAAACTGTCGGACCCTGACATTTGCGGACCCCGCTTATTCGCGGTTCATAAAATGTGACCCGCTTCCACATTCGTGGCCCTGTACTTCGCATAGTCGCAGTTTTTTTCGCGTTTCCTTGGATGTGTTTGTGTGTTTTCACAGAATTTTAGATTTCCCTCATGAATCGCCGGGAACGTATCCCCCTTTATTCCCATTGAAACAATGCTCGACATTCTGGCATTTTTCCGGAACGTATCCCAGCAAATGTCGGGGTCCAACAGTATTATATTATCTTGCTCTTGTGATGTAATTATAGACAAAAAACTAATCATAGCATGAACAATAATAGTAAATTGTTTTGTTATAAAATGATGCAAATTTGTAGAATGCATGTTTGTCAGTGCAAGTTACGCCATGAAGTCCTGTTTATTATGACATGTCTTCTTATCTGCATTGTGCTACTAATAGTCGTTTCAGGATCAGTTGGAAAAGGAATTCCAAGGATGGACATTGTTTGCTTGTTTTACACTTTCTCCAGATATTGATGTGGTGGTGGCTGAGAATAATGGAATGTGAAATAATTACTATGTTTCTTGTAATCAATATAACTTTGTACTTTTGGTGAAGTGTCTATTGTAGCTTTCTAATTTCAGATATGACCGTAGAATGGCAGAACAGAATTGCTTCTTGCAATCGTATTTGAACTGTAGTAGTTTTAACTATGTAGCTGTTGAACATTTATAGGCAGCCAGGAAACACAGGGTGATAAAGTATGTGAACAATTCGAACATCATTACAGAGAAACTTGTAGGTGCCATAAAAACTGTATGTCGTCATTTCAAGAGATATATCTCCAAACAAAGTGCAGTCGGAGTGGAACCGACCGTGAAATAAGTCATAGATCCGAAGGAAACCCATTCAACAATGCCTTTTCTGTGGAAAGAAATGTTTATCATAACAAAGGAAACTAAATTCATTGCTGCGTGCTGTGGATCACCTGCATTAGATGAGATGACAGCACTCGTGTATGAGTTGTGGTTTACCAAGATGTCCAATCGCAAACTCAGTGCAGCTCCCGAGTTGAGGACCGACCACTAACAGCAGAGGCATCGAGGAGCATGTACACAGGGCACATCTCCAAACAGCCGTCTGCAAAGCAGCATTGGATGCAGATCCACCATCTCTG
Source organism: Eptatretus atami (assembly GCA_035128595.1). Classification (NCBI taxonomy): domain Eukaryota; kingdom Metazoa; phylum Chordata; class Myxini; order Myxiniformes; family Myxinidae; genus Eptatretus; species Eptatretus atami. Next base: position 71,780,789 of record CM068955.1, on the reverse strand, counting down.
AACCCATTCATTATGGATGGTCATTGGACATGGTTTCTAAGATGTGGTGCCGGTTGCGTTGCCACCAGATGTTTCCCCCCACCAGTTGAGGTGTAGATGATAAGGTGTGGATTCATTTCTTCACGACCATGTTCAACATCCCGTTGCAGCTGCTCTGCAGCACAGCTGTCATGTTCCATGTTCTGTGCTTGTCATAGCGGTAAGGACTGCGGTAATGAACTGACCATTTCTACTGTTTCAGTGGATGATGATGATGACGATGAACATGACGAAGAAACTTAAGTTTAGGACATTGAAAGACCTGATTGTGATGATGCATAGCATTTTGAATTTGTTACTAACGTAGCAAATTGTTTAATTTCTATCTTTCTTCCACAGTGTGGAATATAATTTGTAATATATGATGTAGCTATCTCTGAACTAGTCGTCGTGCTATATCTCAGCAGTTTTGTATTGATGTGAAGGTCATGTAGAATTTAGTGCGGAAAAATGACATATCACGGCTTATGCTTTTTTTAAAGTGTGGACACCATGATGGTGTTGTCGCTTAGTACCCTCACCAAAGGAGAGGGTATTGCATTTTGGTCCGTTTGTTTGTCCGCACAGAACTTTCGTGTTTTCTCTGCAATCGTTTGTTGGATTGAGAAGAAAATTTTCACTATTGGTGCGACTACTCATGTAGAATGTTTTAATGATAATTATGATGTCATAAAGTCACCTGGTGTGGCAGCCATATTGCAAAAACTTTGGACTCTATCTCTGAAACTGCATTCAAGGAAAAAATACAAACTTGGCAAGTACTCTCATGGGGAATGAATGTGATATATATATATATATATGTTTTTTTTTTATGATGTCATAGGGCCCTCTTATGACGTCGTAATTGCATATGTAGAACGCAGCATCCAATCAGTATGAAAAATTTGAGGGTCATCTAGGGATAAAATGGTCCACAGAAAAAAAGATGATGACGTCATCGGTCACGTGATTGGCAGCCATATTGTTTTTTTTAGAAAAAGCCTTCAAAAATCTTCTTCTCTGAAGTGGCTGAACAGGTCAAGGCGAAACTACCACATATGATCGCCTATCCATGAGGAACAAAATGTTCACACATATGATATTGTTGCGAATTATAGCCCGTCCGGGCGGCGAGCGACGCGTAACTCTAATAGCAGCCCCTCGCCCACCGAAACGGACAATTCAGTCGTGACCCTCCGGGAACTACCGCCAGAGCCAGTCACCGGTGGGGGTTTAACCTCACCACAACTCAGTCCGCATTCTACCCGCGCGAAATAGGGTCCGATCGCCGAATGGTCGATTTACCTAAGTACTCACGCGGATAGCGTACCGAGGAGTTGTACCACGCCACAGGTCGACTCGGACACGAACCGCTAAAGCGGCTCGTTCCGTACTACAGGGATAACCGAGCGGAGTTATCGTCGACCTTGACGGTTCATATAGTTACCGGGTGTTTTAAACCCACTACTAATCCCTTACGTGATGCAAGATGGAGATTCAATAAAAGGAAAAGACGAAGCAATACGGGGAACAATCGGCCAAGCACATTTATTCACGGAAGGCACGTATATTACAATAAAACAAAGGAACAAAAGCAATACACGTATACGTTTATGTAAAGAAAACACAAAGCAAAGAACCAACGCAGATCTACAACCGAATATGACTTGCACGGCAACACTTAACCGTTCTACTTTTCCAGACTGGCGCCACACACACACGTTTACACAAAACCCAAAATAAATGGAAGTCGCGACTTCCTGAGCGCGTCGAGCCCTTGGCGACCGTAACTCCGAGTCCCTCCGGCGTGGTCCACTGGCTCGTGCTGCGCGCCTGCACGTGTCGTCGCCCGACAGCTCGGACGAACGAACAGAACCTCCGACCAGGAACGATCACCACAACTCTCCACAATTCCCCTTCAGGGACAAGGGAACAGGAAAGGGAACGACTTTCTCGTCGACCTTCACGCCCACGCCTTTTGTCAATCGTTGAACGAACCAAGAGCCTCCCTTCTTCCATCTCTCCACACCCACGCCTTTTGTAGGGACCGGCTCCGCCCTTTGCCCCGCCCCATTTCTGTCTCCACCTCCTTCTGGAAGCTTCCAAAAAGGGGCGTGCCCTCATGTTCCCCCTCCCCGCGCCGTACGGGGGATGGGGAAAGTCAGTTTTGGCTCGGGGCCAGGGAATCATTCCCCAAAATCAGGCCCCACCTTTTTTCACCTTTGACCCTGGCTCAAATCACACCTCCCCCATGCCAAAGCATGGCGTTTTGGGCGGGAGATCTTGGCGGGAGATATTTAAGCGGGAGTTGCTGTTGCTACTCCGCTCCTTTCATCCGTCCGCGGAGATCGTGACCGCACGGTGTTCGTTGAATGGCAAGTGGCGAAGACATGGTAGCGTAGTTGTGGAAGGTGGCGTCGTGGTGTGAATGGCGTGATTGTTGGCGTCATGTAGTGAATGGCGTGATCGTTGAGATGTTGGTTGTGGCGATGTTCGTTGTTGTTCTTGCACAAAATTAACTACAGCAAAGAAAAACGGCTAACTGAAGAATCGCAGCCCGACTGGATCACATATATTCCCTCTACACAACGGGTTGGGCTAACTACACATGGACTTACCGATATATCTCACCTGAGGACCCTTTATGGTGTAATGCGAATTTCCACAGCCGTAACAATATCATAGGTCACATGGTTTGGCAGCCATATTGGATTTACCCTCAAATCTATAATAAAAACACACCACTCAAAAGAAGTCTTGGCGAGGGTCTGCAATCTCTGATTCCTCTTTTTCTTGTTTGAAAATGAAATATCTCTGTACACATGGAAGATATGTGTTTTATATAATGCTTGGTTTTAACCAGAAATGTATATTTTGTCTGTAAATGTAGTTTTTTTTTTTTTTTCTCAAAGTAGCATCAGGATGTTTTTTTGGGGTTTTTTTTGCATGAAAACTTTTGGAAAGTGTTGATAATGACATTGTAGACCATAGTGATGTATTTTATTTGGTTCCTATCTAGTGTGTGTCATACTTTTTTACTTTTTGTCTTAATTACGTATGTCTGTTCATTAATTACGCACTATTGGAATGTACCTTTTGACCCTTTAGACTGCGAGACCCCTTCAAACTTTGAAGACCTTAAGACCCAGATGACCCAAAATAGGCAAAGTTATTGGAATGAAACGGAATACCAAGAAGGAACCCGCAGAAGTAAAGAGCAAAGATGGAGTCATCAGGAGGAACCTGGACAGAATTCGGGTTTCAGCCGCTACTCCACAACTCTCAAACCCATCCAAACCCATCCAAACAAGTGAGCCATACAGAAAATTTTCTGCAAGAATTCACTTCTCCTTGGAAAGATAGATAAAGAAAAAGCACTAATTAGAATGATTAAAGAGAATTGTGAAAGAACAAAGATGTCGGTAAGAAGCCGGACAGATAAATTTCAGCAGTTTCCCCCCCAGCTCAAATGCAATAATGTACATGCTACCATAGGTGCGTCAGCGGGAAAGCACAGGCCACACATCAGGATACGGTACAAATATATTGAAATGGAAGACAAGAAGGAACCCGCAGAAGTTAAGAGCAAAGATGGAGTCATCAGGAGGAACCTGGATAGGATTTGGGTTTCAGCCACTACTCCACAATCCTCAAACCCATCCCATCCATTTTGAAGTTTTCAATACAAAAAAATTCCCAAACACAAGGGTGCCAGCTTGGCACCCAGCTGATTTATGACCAATAAGGTCAGTTCTACTAGAAACAACAACACAACATTGTATATAACCCAAAGCACGCTTTTGGGGTCTGCCATCAGACCATTCGTCTTCTTGCTGATGAAGTCGAAATAAAATAAACGAGTGAAGCCTCCTTCCTTGGGAATGAGAAAGCAGTCTGTCTGCACTGTACGGAAAATATTTTGCTCCAAACAGAAAAACAAGAAAACAGCCTTCGTCAGTCGATGCAACAGGTGTGAGAAAGCAGTCTGTTAATAAATGAGCACTGTCATCATCACCATTTAACATTTACAGCTTGTAAAGAATAACTTGCACCATTATAGGTGCTGCATTGATCATGTGTCATGGTAAGAACAACTGTTCTTTAATGGCTCAGGTTACGAGATGGAAAGGACGAATATATTTGTGCTGCAGGTTAAGAGCACAGCCCTGACTGCCGTGGGAGCTGTGGTGCAGATCATCGCTCTGCTGTGGTGAGAGTGAATCATGAGATGTCTTTATGTGTAGCACAATAAACTTACTTCTGCCTTTTGGTGGATTTCCACTTTACTTGTGGGGTGTTGCTTCAAGCGGCCAATCAATCATTTCATTTTTTTTCCCTCCCCGCCATCATTTCATCCAAAAGCAAATGATTATTTAATTTTGTCACGTGTACAATTATTGTGTTGATGGATAAAAAAAAAAACATGATACTTTATCAGGGGGCATCGACATAATACATTTGCAAAATATATATGAGAGCAAGCGCAAGAATTGCTTTGCACTACATATCCCCTACCGACGTGATATTTACAAGTCCAAAAAGGGCATAATAACTCTGAAAAATTGATGAAATGCCTTGAAACTTGAACTTGTTCTCTAACTTATAATAATAAAGCCATGTACCAAGTTTCAGTTGAATATGTTAAAGGGTATAGGTAAAAAAAAGTCTGAAAAAACGCAGGTGGACTGACTGAGAGCAAACCTATAATCCCCTCCCGAACTAAGTAATATTACTAATAAAAGGAGGAAAGGTGGGGATAAAGGAGAAAAGGGAAAAAATTTGAAGAGCAAGGGAAGATAATGTTGTACGTCCTGAAGTATCATAGGAGTTCAGAATTCTTCCAATTTCTCAAATGTAATGCATTTGTTCAATAAAACACTTCATGTTTATTAGTGCTACCTCCACAAGACTGTCCATGCTCAGTATGGCATATCCCACTCCCAATCCTGTATGGAAAATCCCCTTTATATTGTTGTGGTTATGGGAAAGACCCCCATATGCATTCAGAGATGCGTAGGCTTTTCCCCAGACAGATATTTCTTTAGTTTATGTGATTGATTCCTACCTTTTCTATTGAGGGATATTTTGGGAGAGATGCATCATGAATTAGAATGTTCAAGTTCTTTTTAATCCTTCCGTCTATAAATCCATATTTTGATCCTATTTGGTCCAGCTGTCCATCCATCGCCATGTTTGCCTTTCAAGCCCGTAACTCCTCACGATTCTGCTCTTTGCCTTCAAACCTCCCCCTCCCTCCTTTTTCATTCCACATCCAAACCATCCCCCCTGTCATGAGTCCACATGTCATGATCACCATTACTTCAAAACAATGGACCATAATTACCTGTTGACTCGTGCAAAAGATTTTTAATCGGATGTAGAAAATAAATAGACTTGTTCTTTTCAATTCCTGTAAATAAATTTTTAAAAAAGAAAAACTCATTTGGATACAATAGAGACAATCATTCGCCCTGTTCTTTTTAGTTGGTCCCTTAGTTCTTTTTATTACTTGCAAAACAACACATTAGGAGCTGAAGGATAATTCACGCTGCAGCTGAGTCATCGTGAATGTGCATTCAATGGGAAGCTGACGTCATCATGCATTCCATGGAATGACAAGAATAACCACACCCCTTCTTGGTGGTTGTAGGAGAACAGATCCGTTTGACTTCCACAGCAGAGGATGGAGAAACACAGTGGATGAAGCAGTTGCAGAAGGCAGAACAGCTAAACCTCCATACAGAGCAGGTCAGTTTGACCTCCAGGGAGAGCAGATGTGCAAGTGAGTGAATCAACTTGTTGTGAGAGCAGATGGTTTAACCTCCATAGGAGAATTGGACATCTGTGGAGAGACTCTGAACAAGAGACACTCAAGCAGCCTTTACACGTGGACCAGCAAGTGCATCTTGCATCTTGATCCAGCATTTCAATCAATTGCGCGGCTCGATCTGCCGAGCGTTCGATACTGCATCACTCCGTCTGCCAGGAGGTTTTGTCTCGTCGTGCACCGATCCCCACACGTCACCTGCCAGGAGTGCTCTCGACTCGACTTATCTGCTGGGACTTTTGATTTGTCTCACTCTCGTCCATCAAGCTCTCCTTACCATGGGTCCTTTGGCCAAGCCTGCGCTCACATCTCCTTTTTGGACCGCGAGAGCCATCAAGGGGAAGCTTGCACACTGTTAGAGTCTGCACACGGTATGAGCTTGCACTCTACACACTGCACGAGTCTGCACATGGTAGGAACTTACACGCATCTGTGCAAGGTGAGGAAGAGCCGTACCCATGCTCCATTTGCACAATATCTACACTTCTTTTCTTTTTTTTTTCTTCATCTTCATCTTCCCCTCTACATTTCTCCAGAATAATTGATGGCCATGTCGTGCTCTAGCATAAATAAGAACATCTAAGTGGGCTCCGTAAGCGTTGAGAATAATTGCTATTCTCTTGGTGCCTTTTCATTGTGATTTCTGTCCATCCGTCGTAAATACCTGCCATTGCTGATTGAATAAATCTTGTTGTGCTTGTTGAATAAATGTGCTTGTTAAACTGTTAAACATTCCCGGCTTGCTGCTTTTGTCCTTTCCGCCATTGGTCTGATATTGTGTGTGAGTTTAGTTAGACGGGATTTTTTGTCCCAATGTCAGGTCAGGCCAGATTAGATCTGTGACTTGCTACAGGTATCATGTAAACCTGTACTAACCTGTTCCATGGTCGGGTTGTCGGTGACTAAACCGTCTCCCCACCAGGTTTTTTTGTGAGGAGGGTGTTTGATATGGACACCCAGCAGGATTAAAAACAAAACCTGTCAAAGGGTGGAGGAGCTCCTTGTGAGCCAACAGCCATCCATATCTAGTGCCAACTGTGTCTGCGGACGTCCTGCTGCAGTTGGGTTACTTCTTATTAGGAGGTTGGTGGCAGGATTTGCACTCCGGCCACCGTAAAACCCTTCATTCCGCAAAACACAAAAACGCAAAGAAATCTGAAAACCCACTCCGTGGGAACTACCTCCTGTGCAGCTTCCCTTCGAAGGACAGCTCACCGGATGACGGGATTGGGGCAAAGCCTTCGGGACCCCAAATCTTTGATGATAGGAGGGGAACCACGGGTAGCATTCCCGGGTCAGATTGCGGAGGAGTGTGTCGGAGTGTGCTGAGTGTCGTCCACCAGACGGCGGTCTCCTTGCTTTAACCTGAAGGCGGTCCCTTCGGGTGGGTGCCTGGAATGTCCTATCCCTAAGAGAGGATAATCACCTGTCTCTGTTATCATCTGAGCTCAAGCGTTTGGACATCGGTTATTGCAGCACTCTCTGAGGTTTGGAGACCGGATTGCGGCGAGATCATGGTGGGTTGTTACACCTACTATTGGTCTGGTCGCTCTGATGGTTACCATTCCCAAGGAGTTGCTGTAGCTGTGTCCAATAAGCTGTCTGTCTCCAATGATAATTGAGGTAACACTGGTCAACAAGCGTATTATGAGACTAAGGATTCGTCACTCCTTAGGTGTCATTTCCCTGGTCTCTGTTTATGCTCCGACTGGGCGAGTGATCTCACCGTGAAGGATGCATTCTATGCCACACTCGAGTCTGTGGTTGATCAGTGCCCCAGGTGAGATACTCTTCTAGTCTTGGGGGATTTCAATGCATCGACTGGAACTGAAAGGGATGGTTATGAGACGTGTGTTGGTCCCCATGGGTCAGGAACTATGAACCAGAATAGCACTAAGTTCCTTGACTTTGCAAGAAGTCATGGACTTAGGGTGGCCGGTTCATGGTTTCAGCGCCCACAAGTCATCGCTGGACTTGGTATTCCAATGCTGGCGGTGTGGCAAAGGAGATTGACCATGTCCTTGTTGAGCCTGGTCGCTGGGATGCGCAGTCCAGAACTGCAGGTCGACCGGAGTGCTCAGTTCCTCAATACTGACAACGGCTTGTTGTAGCAACTCTGAAGTTGCACCTTAAATCCAGGAGAATGGTACCATCCCAGCCTAGGCTGAATGTTGGCAAGCTCAAGGATGAGAGGGGCTGAGGAGTTTGCAAACAGGCTGAGTGGAGATTTCAGGAGTCTGGTGCTTTCGGAGGTCCTGAAGAGTTGTGGAGTGCCTTCAAGACCACCGTCCTTGATGTTGCCGGTGGATGTTTTGGAACTCACCGGAGGGCAAAGAAGAATTTTGTCTCTCAAGTGACACTGGATACCATTGACCAGAGTCACAGGGCCAGGCTGAATGGTAGAGCTTAGCTGGTTCAGGGAGCTGAGGCGTAAACTGTACGTGCGCTTAGGGTGGCCAAGGAGACCTATGTGCGAGGAATCTGTGAGGGGGTAGAGCATCACCTGTGGTCAAGGGATTCTCATCCTGCTTACAGGGAATTCGCGCATTGCGTTTATCCAAGCCCATCCCTCGGTGTCCTGCAGTTGGAGCAGAGGGTGCTCTTGACAGAGGAGTCCGAAGTGAAGGCCCGCTGGGCCGGTTACTTTGAGCGGTTGTACCAGGCTGATCCACCAGCTGTCGAGTTGGACTCAGGGGTGTTACAATCCCTGTTGCTGACCCTCCAATCAACTGGTCCACCTTCGCTTGTGGAAACACAGGCTGCGATGAACCGGTTGAAATGGGGTAAAGCTCCAGGGATCTGTGGCATCCATCCTGAACTTCTCAAGGCTGGTGGAAATGCTGCACCCGTGTCGTTGCATGCAGTTCTGTGCTCTGCTTGGAACACAGGCATCATCCCAACTGACTGGAAGAGGGGCCTTGTAAAGCCTGTATCTCACTGGGCTGCGACAGCTCGCGACAAAATGTGAACTGGATTCTCCAAAATGTCTGGAAACTTTCGCGGTGGTTCTCAATTTCCTCGCGTGAGTTGCAGGACGTCGCTCGGGTGTCGCTGGAATTTTGAACATGTTCAAAAATTCGTGCGACAAATTTTATCTCAAAATAGTCAGTCGTCGCGGTTGTCTCGAACCGGTCTCGAACCCTTCTCAATTTAGTTTCATGAGTCAGAAGGTGCGACAAATGTGAGACAACTTTGTGAGGATTGGCGACCTATGAAACTAAATTGTGACTGATTGGAGAAAAAAATGATAATCTGTCCTGGGACCCCTGAGAGTGCGACAAAACTGCGATTCAATAGATAATATTTTCGAAGAAATTAATCTGAAATTGCACAATGTATTGTCTACTCAATTTAATATATACATAGAAATCCACATGTTATCCATGCAATGTAATGTAGATAGATTCACAATAGTTCAATCCAGATATGACAAAAAAAAAAACAACTCAACTCATAGTCCAAATTGTAAAACCAGCATTGTCTGTCCTCTTTCTCTCCTGTTCTGAGTAATGGCCTTAAATGCAAACTTTTCACTTTCCCATCATTCCTTTCACCTTCCCATCATTCCTAAATCACGTCACACACAAAATATGGTCACACCCACAAGCACCTATCAAGGCAGATGAACAATTGGGTCACACAATGTTTGTGGGTGCAACGTTGACAAGTAACAGAACAC
>CM068955.1:71752024-71771240 GCA_035128595.1 Eptatretus atami | reverse complement strand
TTTCACCAGTTGTCTGTCTGTCTCTCTGTGAGCAGGAATATTAAATAAAGTTATGCAAGGATTCAGATAATTGGTGCGACTGTTGCTGTGTGACGAGGAAAAATGTGTATTTGTTTTGGTGAAGATTAGAATCTGATAAAAAAAAATTGTTTATGTGATTCTTCACCACTTGACTGTGGGCCAAAACAATATCTAGCAGGTATCTCAAAGAAATAATGCGAAGTATTCGGATTGAAACATTTGGACAGGTTGCAACATCTACCAAGGACGAATTGATTTGATTTTGGTGAATATCTGCGATCCAAATATGAGAAATTAAAAATATTTTATTTTTTCCCTCGTCACTGAAAGTGGATAGAGGTTTTGTTTCACCCGCTGTCTGTCTCTGTTGTGAGCAGGATATCTCAAAAGTTGTGGATGAATGCGACAAATTTATGGACAGAGTTTGGATGTATGACAAAGAGCGAACCTGATTTGATTTTGGTTAAGATCCCTGATTCCAGATTCGACAATTTTTATCCCCGCCGGCGTGGCGGAAGGGGATATGTGTTGTCACCAGGGCGTCGGCTGTTCCGTCCGTCCGTCGTCCGGGCGTCAACATTATATAGCTGTCGATGCGATAACTCATAAACTGTTCGCCATATCGATTTGAAATTTGGGCACATGTACCACCTGAAAGGAAGAACCCATGATTTTGGGGTGGTCGGATCCAAGATGGCCGACTGGGCGCCATCTTGAAAAAATGTTTTTTGTAATAATCGAAAACCACTTATCTGATTTCAATTATTGTTTGGTTACTACGTTCCTCACCCTGCCGGGAACTTTTTCGAGGATGATGACAAAATGGTGTCTTGTTTCCCAATTCACCTCTCCTCCATTATCTGGATATGGTATGACCTTTTTCATTCAATGGGGGGGGATCCCCAATCTCTGATGGTATATTTAATGATTCTTCACCATTGGGCAGATGGGCCAAAAACGGAAATTATATATAGCATATATTTCAAAAAAGTTGCTGGATAGAATATACCAAAAGTTGTGGATGATTTGGGAGGTGTGACAATAATAACCACTTAGATTTTGGTTAAGGAGAATGGATGCCAGATCTGCGCCCATCAGGCGATACAAGCGTAAACTGTTACAGCCTGGCGGAGGTGTGCGCTCCACAGAGTTGCAGTTCTATTGTATACAGTACTAATTTGGACTTGTAATTCATTCCTGTACCAACAAATCGTGCTATGGATAAAATAGAACAAATACACGATTTCAATACATTCACAAGGTAATTCATTACCCACACAACGAAGAAATTGCTTTCCTCTGTCTGTCTCCCGAATGAGGCAATTGCTGCGACTTCAATTGAATGCTGTAGTTTGAACAGTGTGGAATAACAAATTACTTTTTCCCTTTGAACTTGGAAAACTTCTTCCGGTTTGCAGATATCTGTCTTGGATCAAATAGTATTGTAATTACACCATCTCACAATCAAATTTTCCCTCGTCACTCAGCGTGGGGGGAATATTGGGATTCAGACAAAATTGCGGTTGTGATAGGAAATGTTAGATCTGTGCTCGGAAATGCAAATCAAGATGTTTAAAAGACCCTTCCCTGTCGTTTTTCATCAAAAATGTGTGGGGTAATGTGTTACCATGAATATATGTAGGGCGCCCCTTCTGTATGAACTTTTCTTCCTGTTCCCTGATTGCTGCGCAGGAGTCTCTCTCTAACACCGCCGTTGCATACTTGTACTGCACAGAACAGAAACTCTAGCTAATGGGCCAAAAACTAGCAACAAAACAAAAAACTATGGCACTTAGTGGAACTTGTTTCAAAAGCCATTAATTAAGACATATTGGCCGATGTATATTACAAGTTTCAGCTGTTTACAATGTATAGCCCATTGGATATGAGCGCCAACACATTACGGACGGACAGACTGACAGAACACCACGTGAAGTTTAAAGGGTTTTCGTTTAAAAACTCAATAATGTGGAAATGGACGTTGCTGAAATTTAGAGCATATCACCGGATGCTACATAAGGGTATTACTTCTGAAATTTGCACGCCAATCTTCGTCCAGGAGAAGGCCAGAAAACGAATTTTCAGTCCCCATATTAAAAGTTTGCTACAGAGAACCCGTCCCATGTCAGGGGAGGGGAGCGTGCTAGCCTCCTTTGTTTTGTAAATATGTATGTGAAGGCTAGTTTGTGGATGTTAAAATCCTACGTTGTCCCTTCGTGGAAGAGTAGGAGCTATTTCCGGCCAACCCTGCCCACAATTACTAATTCCTGCGTGCTAAACTTGGTCAAACATTCAGGCTCGCAGCTGGTTCTGTGAAAGATTTGGGCCAAGCTTTTCCCCGGCCAAGTCCCCACAAGAACATAGGAATAATTGTGGCATTAAAGAAGGATGTGGGAGGCGACACAAATTGTCCATCTTCGGATAAATTTTTCGCATGGCCTTGTTCTTGAGAGATTGGGACATTTTTTTGGTGTATCTCTTCTATGTTAAGTGTGTGTTTCATATACTTTGGCTGTTTTTAGATTCTTATCTGCGATTTGGCATCTTTTTTGAGTTTCCCAGTCTCGAATGGTCTCTTTCTCAAATGGATTCATTGTACTTCCTTTGTAACCCATTTACCTTGAAGAGAAATATTATTGTATGTCATCTGCAAGCTGTAATGAAGAATGCTAAAACCAAATAGACTGTTCATGATTTCTTCTATGGCAGCTTCTCTTGCTGCATGGGGCCCCGATGAACCACATGAGGCTCTGTGCTCCAGCCCAGTCGACTACACCTTTACCTCGGCAATACTTTTGGCTCCATGTTCGACATTTGTATGCTGCACTTTGGTATGGTATGCTGAAACTGCAATTGTATCGCCCTCAACATGGTGTGGTATATGTGATTGATTAGGGCTTTGCGTCTTTCAAACAAATCGTTCCATCGACATCGCTCTTATAGTTCTTACAATAGAATTGTGATCTTTGTCCAGATATTCTCAACCTGGTGGTGGCTTAAATGGTTAAGATGGCTGCCTTTAAGATCTTAGGGTCTTGAGTTGAGCCCCTCTCATCCATTAATAACACCCGCGTGGGTTGACTCGGCCGTGTCATCCCTTTGAGCTTAGGCAACATGAGTACCACGCTACTGGAGATGGCGGTACTGCATCAACAACACAGCCGTGCTGTTCTCAGTAAGATGCAAACGGCAGCTACAGGCTGCCAACAAAATAATAATAATAATATATTGCACTTGGTCCTAACTTTTCCTGTCTAACTGGTCCTAACTTTTCTTCGGAATTTATTGAATGTGGAGGCAATGGCGTTAAATTGGTGTTTTTTATTTATGGTTTGTCGCGGTAGAGGGGACAAGGGTCTCCTAGCCTTTTTGTGAGGCTTTTTTAGGCTGCCTGTCCCCTCTTCCTCTGGATGTGAACTCTAGAATGTCCTGGTATTTTCCTCCTAGTGTTTGGTTCAGAACCAGTTGGGCTCTTCCGCCAACCTCGTCGAATACCTCCTCGTCATCCAATGCGGTTTTGCCCCACGGGATTATTTCCAATAGGAAGTGACTGTTGGGCGAACGTCTGTGCACCCCATTCCCTTCTGACTGCCGAATCTTTCCCACAGTAATGCACACTTGGTTGGTCAGTCAGATGGACGGGCGCACACTGTGACACATGGAAAGGTCACTCACTCACTCCCTTCACTCCCTCGGTCAGTCGGACGAATATGGATGGTCGACGGTAGACACTGTCTGCACACGGACACAACGACGAGGCAGCATTGGGACCCCATGCAATTGTATGGGTTGCATGATCCTGAGAACAAGGGGCCCCCACATGACCAATTGTGGTTCACAATCTTTCGAGACGAGACCCCGACGGGGGTCCCACTTTGCTGACAAACGTATCAACTTGTGAGTGGTGATAACAAACAGATGCAAAGGGAATGCTCCCATCTCAAAGAAAGAAAGCAACTGTGAGTAATGAATCGATTAAAAAAAAAAAATGTTTTCCCCTGCAATTGTAACTGACTGGACTGGACTATGACAAATTCAGGTGAGGCTAGTAGAGAAAACAATGGTTAATAACTTATTTTATGCCATACAAATGCCCAAACTAATTGCGTAATAACAATTGGTATAATTCCTCATGTTGATACTATCGATATAGTTTAGCAAATCACACTGCAATTTATTCTACAATCACAAAACACACTGCATTTGTAAATGGACTTACCCATGCACACAGCAGAACGTTGTGTTTTTTTTTTTTGTTTTTTTTTTAATCGGAGCACCTGCCCCAAGGATGAAATGAAACTAACCCCAGTGATGCCCCTAAAAAGCGAAGAATAGCTTACAAAGGTGAAAAGGGTTGAAAAATCACCCGCGAACGAGACTTTTTTTTTGTTGCACAAGTGCAGAACAGTAAAAGAATTCCTAGTCTAGCACATATGAGGTGTGTCCATTTCCAAGCAGCCAGCTAGCCGCTTGCCTATCCAACCATTCCTTATCGGTTTTGAGTGCTTAAGCACTTGGCCAGCGCTCCGAGAAACTTGGTGACTAAATACACCCTGCAAGTTGGGTGTGTTCATTACAACAAGAAAGGGCACTCGGTAGAAGCGCAGACCTCCGCCACGTATGCCTGATCCACGAGAACATATCAGACCCAATGACATTTTTCAAAATTAATCAAATGCCTAAAATATATTCCGTTTTTTTGCCCCTATCTCTCTATGGTGAAGATATCACCTTATAAAGTTTAAATAATTCTCTGTATCCAGATCCGGATTCGGATCTTCAACTGCAAAATCAAATCAATTTGTCGTGTCCCACACCAACACTCCACCAAGTTTCGTTCCCAATTGTCCACAACTTTTTCAGATTATCGTGCTACATATCATTTGTGGCCCTATCTCTCAATGGTGAAGAATCACTTTAAAATTCTAGTAGTCGGATCCGGATCTTCACTAAAATTCTATCGGTTTGTTCCTTGTCACACATCCAACCGCCCACCGGAAATTTTATCGGATCGATCCACAACTTTTGAGATATCCTGCACACAAACAACAAAGACAGAGTGGTGTGAAATAACCTCCTTCACTTTCGGTGGCAGCGGTAATTATCACGATCTGGATCCAGATTCAGCCATTCCTTATCACTGGTTTTGGTGGACGTGCTTGCTGAGTGCTTCAGCCACGGTGGCGAGCGCTCTACCAAGCTGATTACCCCCATCACTGAAGGTGGATAGAGATGGTGTGTGTGTGTTGTGTGTGTGTGTGTGTGTGTGTGTGTGTGTGTGTGTGCTGTAGTGTGCAGGGATATCTCAAAAAGTATGTGGATGGATTTGGATGAAACTTGGTCGGACAGGTTGGGTGTGTGACAAGGAAATAAATATTTCGATTTGTGAAGATCCGAATCTGGATCTGGATACCGACAAATTATTTAATTTTAAAGTGTTTTCACCATTGATAGCGATTGCGGCTCAAAAATGATATGTAGCATGATAGTTCAAAAATGTAATGGCTCGTTATGTTTCTGTGGATCAGGAATTGCCGTGGCGGAGGATGCGCTCCCATGATGCCCTCTCTAGCTACATTTAGGTCATTATGCGGCCTTGGAAAAAATACCCCACCTCACAACTTAAAGTTGTTACAGCCTTTGCCATATAACCCATAGTCCCTTGGCATGCTTAGTTGCGTGGAGATTGCAAGTAACACCGAATACTCGACTCGACGGATGCCAGATTGACGGCTCACAGAGGCTCCACGGGGTCACTGTTGCGTTTTGCATGTGACCCCCAAATGACTAACACCGTCACTGGACACACTGAGTGGTGGCAATGCCTGCATATGCTCATATGCCCTAAATAAGCAATCGCGAGGGATTTAACTATGCGGAATGGAGAGGGTTCCTCCCAGACCCGTAGCAAACCCAACCCACTGCTTTGGCTGGTTCGGACCCAACGTCTCACCAGGATGGAGGCAGTGGTTTCGGCTTTGCTTTTGTCACAATTTCATATTGAACGCAATAAACAGACAATAAGAATAGTGATATTTTCAAGGATATGTTGCACTATTCGCTCACTGCTCAGTCATCAATGAGGCACGAAGACTAATTGGATTGATTTTTCTTTTGTTTTTTTTTGGATGACATGTTTGAGAGAGGTTGGAATGTTGCAACTTTTCGTGTAAACCAAAAAATATGCTTGATTCTTGTTGTGTGTACATTTGCTTTTTATGATGCAGCGGTGTTTCATTTGATCTGAGAATGATGGATCAATGTCAGTTGAACTTTAGAGAAAAACGATTTCACCACACTATTGCCACGTTTGCAAACCTAAATAAAAGTAACCGCGCTGTACAGTCTCATGGCAGAATGTGGTTTTGAGGTGGGTTGCGTATATGCAATGTTTCTATTGTTCCTGGTAGAACCGACCCTACTGATCATAAATGAGACAGGTGCCAAGCTGCGACCATTTGGGATTTATTTTTTTATTCTTTTAATTGAAGAATTAAAAATGTCCACCACAAAATACCTTTCTTCCAATAACTTGGCCTATATCAGACATAGAGACGAGTTTGATGGCAAAACCCATTTTTAAAGGTCTAGGAATGCAATAAAAGGTATCACTAGGGTCTACTATGTCATTATCAACATTTCCAACTGTTTTCATCCATTAAAAATATCTAAATTCATGCTGACACAATGCTATGTTAACCTATTATCACTCAGTATAGTCATACACTTGTTTTTGTCGTGAAATCTAAACTGTCGGACCCTGACATTTGCGGACCCCGCTTATTCCGCGTTCATAAAATGTGACCCGCTTCCACATTCGTGGCCCTGTACTTCGCATAGTCGCAGTTTTTTTTTCGCGTTTCCTTGGATGTGTTTGTGGTGTTTCACAGAATTTTAGATTTTCCCTCATGAATCGCCGGAACGTATCCCCCTTTATTCCCATTGAAACAATGCTCGACATTCGTGGCATTTTTCCGGAACGTATCCCCAGCAAATGTCGGGGTCCAACAGTATTATATTATCTTGCTCTTGTGATGTAATTATAGACAAAAAACTAATCATAGCATGACAATAATAGTAAATTGTTTTGTTATAAAATGATGCAAATTTGTAGAACGATGTTTGTCAGTGCAAGTTACGCCATGAAGTCCGTTTATTATGACATGTCTTCTTATCTGCATTGTGCACTAATAGTCGTTTCAGGATCAGTTGGAAAAGGAATTCCAAGGATGGACATTGTTGCTTGTTTTACACTTTCTCCAGATATTGATGTGGTGGTGGCTGAGAATAATGGAATGTGAAATAATTACTATGTTTCTTGTAATCAATATAACTTTGTACTTTTGGTGAAGTGTCTATGTTTAGCTTTCTAATTTCAGATATGACCGTAGAATGGCAGAACAGAATTGCTTCTTGCAATCGTATTTGAACTGTAGTAGTTTTAACTATGTAGCTGTTGAACATTTATAGGCAGCCAGGAAACAACAGGGGTGATAAAGTATGTGAACAATTCGAACATCATTACAGAGAAACTTGTAGGTGCCATAAAAACTCTTATGTCGTCATTTCAAGAGATATATCTCCAAACAAAGTGCAGTCGGAGTGGACCGACCGTGAAATAAGTCATAGATCCGAAGGAAACCCATTCAACAATGCCTTCTGTGGAAAGAAATGTTTATCATAACAAAGGAAACTAAATTCATTGCTCGTGCTGTGGATCACCTGCATTAGATGAGATGACAGCACTCGTGTATGAGTTGTGTTTACCAAGATGTCCAATCGCAAACTCAGGCAGCTCCCGAGTGAGGACCGACCACTAAAGCAGAGGCATTCGAGGAGCATGTACACAGGGCACATCTCCAAACAGCCGTCTGCAAAGCAGCATTGGATGCAGATCCACCATCTCTGAACCCACTTCATTGGATGGTCATTGACATGGTTCTTAAGATGTTGGTGCCGGTTCGTTGCCACCAGATGTTTTCCCCCACACAGTTGAGGTGTAGATGATAAGTGTGGATCATTTCTTCACGACCATGTTCAACATCCCGTTGCAGCTGCTCTGCAGCACAGCTGTCATGTTCCATGTTCTGTGCTTGTCATACGCGGTAATGAACTGACCATCTTCTATGTTTCAGTGGATGATGTGATGACGATGAACATGACGAAGAAACTTAATTTAGGACATTGAAAGACCTGATTGTGATGATGCATAGCATTTTGAATTTGTTACTAACGTAGCAAAATTGTTTAATTTCTATCTTTCTTCCACAGTGTGGAATATAATTTGTAATATATGATGTAGCTATCTCTGAACTAGTCGTCGTGCTATATCTCAGCAGTTTTTTATGATGTGAAGGTCATGTAGAATTTAGTGCGGAAAAATGACATATCACGGCTTATGCTTTTTTTAAAGTGTGGACACCATGATGGTGTTGTCGCTTAGTACCCTCACCAAAGGAGAGGGTATTGCATTTTTGGTCCGTTTGTTTGTCCGCACAGAACTTTCGTGTTTTTCTCTGCAATCGTTTGTTGGATTGAGAAGAAAATTTTCACTATTGGTGCGACTACTCATGTAGAATGTTTTAATGATAATTATGATGTCATATAAGTCACCTGGTGTGGCAGCCATATGCAAAAACTTTGGACCTCTATCTCTGAAACTGCATTCAAGAAAAAATACAAACTTGGCAAGTACTCATGGGGAATGAATGTGATATATATATATATAATATAATTTTTTATGATGTCATAGGGCCCTCCTTATGACGTCGTAATTGCATATGTAGAACGCAGCATCCAATCAGTATGAAAAATTTTGAGGGTCATCTAGGGATAAAATGGTCCACAGAAAAAAGATGATGACGTCATCGGTCACGTGATTGGCAGCCATATTGTTTTTTTTAGAAAAAGCCTTCAAAAATCTTCTTCTCTGAAGTGGCCTGAACAGGTCAAGGCGAAACTACCACATATGATCGCCTATCCATGAGGAACAAAATGTTCACACATATGATATTGTTGCGAATTATAGCCCGTCCGGCGTGCGAGCGACCGCGTAACTCTAATAGCAGCCCGCCTCGCCCACCGAAACGGACAATTCAGTCGTGACCCTCCGGGAACTACCGCCAGAGCCAGTCACGGGTGGGGGTTTAACCTCACCACAACTCAGTCCGCATTCTACCCGCGCGCAAATAGGGTCCGATCGCCGAATGGTCGATTTACCTAAGTACTCACGCGGATAGCGTACCGAGGAGTTGTACCACGCCACAGGTCGACTCGGACACGAACCGCTAAAGCGGCTCGTTCCGTACTACAGGGATAACCGAGCGGAGTTATCGTCGACCTTGACGGTTCAGATTAGTTACCGCGGTGTTTTAAACCCACTACTAATCCCTTACGTGATGCAAGATGGAGATTCAATAAAAGGAAAAGACGAAGCAATACGGGGAACAATCGGCCAAGCACATTTATTCACGGAAGGCACGTATATTACAATAAAACAAAGGAACAAAAGCAATACACGTATACGTTTATGTAAAGAAAAACACAAGCAAAGAACCAACGCAGCAGATCTACAACCGAATATGACTTGCACGGCAACACTTAACCGTTCTACTTTTCCAGACTGGCGCCACACACACACGTTACACAAAACCCAAAAATAAATGGAAGTCGCGACTTCCCTGAGCGCGTCGACCCTTGGCGACCGTAACTCCGAGTCCCTCCGGCGTGGTCCACTGGCTCGTGCTGCCGCGCTGCACGTGTCGTCCGCCCGACAGCTCGGCACGAACGAACAGAACCTCCGACCAGGAACGATCACCACAACTCTCCACAATTCCCCTTCAGGGACAAGGGAACAGAAAGGGAACGACTTTCTCGTCGACCTTCACGCCCACGCCTTTTGTCAATCGCTTGAACGAACCAAGAGCCTCCCCTTCTTCATCTCTCCACACCCACGCCTTTTGTAGGGACCGGCTCCGCCCTTTGCCCCGCCCCATTTCTGTCTCCACCTCCCTTCTGGAAGCTTCCCAAAAAGGGGCGTGCCCTCATGTTCCCCCTCCCCGCGCCGTACGGGGGATGGGGAAAGTCAGTTTTGGCTCGGGGCCAGGGAATCATTCCCCAAAATCAGGCCCCCACCTTTTTTCACCTTTGACCCCTGGCTCAAATCACAACCTCCCCCATGCCAAAGCATGGCGTTTGGGCGGGAGATCTTGGCGGGAGATATTTAAGCGGGAGTTGCTGTTGCTACTCCGCTCCTTTCATCCGTCCGCGGAGATCGTGACCGCAACGGTGTTCGTTGAATGGCAAGTGGCGAAGACATGGTAGCGTAGTGTGGAAGTGGCGTCGTGGTGTGAATGGCGTGATTGTTGGCGTCATGGGTGAATGGCGTGATCGTTGAGATGTTGTGTGGCGATGTTCGTTGTTGTTCTTGCACAAAATTAACTACAGCAAAAGAAAAACGGCTAACTGAAGAATCGCAGCCCGACTGGATCACATATATTCCCTCTACACAACGGGTTGGGCAACTACACATGGACTTACCGATATATCTCACCTGAGGACCCTTTATGGTGTAATGCGAATTTCCACAGCCGTAACAATATCATAGGTCACATGGTTTGGCAGCCATATTGGATTTACCCTCAAATCTATAATAAAAACACACCACTCAAAAGAAGTCTTGGCGAGGGTCTGCAATCTCTGATTCCTCTTTTTCTTGTTTGAAAATGAAATATCTCTGTACACATGGAAGATATGTGTTTTATATAATGCTTGGTTTTAACCAGAAATGTATATTTTTGCTGTAAATGTAGTTTTTTTTTTTTTTTTCTCAAAGTAGCATCAGGATGGTTGTTTTTTTTTGGGGTTTTTTTTGCATGAAAACTTTTGGAAAGGGTTGATAATGACATTTGTAGACCATAGTGATGTATTTATTTTGTCCTATCTAGTGTGTGTCATACTTTTTTACTTTTTGCTTAATTACGTTAGTCTGTTCATTAATTACGCACTATTGGAATGTACCTTTTGACCCTTTAGACTGCGAGACCCCTTCAAACTTTGAAGACCCTTAAGACCCAGATGACCCAAAATAGGCAAAGTTATTGGAATGAAACGGAATACCAAGAAGGAACCCGAGAAGTAAAGAGCAAAGATGGAGTCATCAGGAGGAACCTGGACAGAATTCGGGTTTCAGCCGCTACTCCACAACTCTCAAACCCATCCAAACCCATCCAAACAAGTGAGCCATACAGAAAATTTTCTGCAAGAATTCACTTCTCCTTGGAAGATAGATAAAGAAAAAGCACTAATTAGAATGATTAAAGAGAATGTGAAAGAACAAAGATGTCGGTAAGAAGCCGGACAGATAAATTTCAGCAGTTTCCCCCCCAGGCTCAAATGCAATAATGTACATGCTACCATAGGTGCGTCAGCGGGAAAGCACAGGCCACACATCAGGATACGGTACAAATATATTGAAATGGAAGACAAGAAGGAACCTGCAGAAGTTAAGAGCAAAGATGGAGTCATCAGGAGGAACCTGGATAGGATTTGGGTTTCAGCCACTACTCCACAATCCTCAAACCCATCCCATCCATTTTGAAGTTTTCAATACAAAAAAAATTCCCAAACACAAGGGTGCCAGCTTGGCACCCAGCTGATTTATGACCAATAAGTCAGTTCTACTAAAACAACAACACAACATTGTATATACCCAAAGCACGCTTTTGGGGTCTGCCATCAGACCATTCGTCTTCTTGCTGATGAAGTCGAAAATAAAATAAACGGTGAAGCCTCCTTCCTTGGGAATGAGAAAGCAGGTCTGTCTGCACTGTACGGAAAATATTTTGCTCCAAACAGAAAAACAAGAGAACAGCCTTCGTCAGTCGATGCAACAGGTGTGAGAAAGCAGTCTGTTAATAAATGAGCACTGTCATTTCATCACCATTTAACATTTACAGCTTGTAAAGAATAACTTGCACCATTATAGGTGCTGCATTGATCATGTGTCATGGTAAGAACAACTGTTCTTTAATGGCTCAGGTTACGAGATGGAAATGGACGAATATATTTGTGCTGCAGGTTAAGAGCACAGCCCTGACTGCCGTGGGAGCTGTGGTGCAGATCATCGCTCTGCTGTGGTGAGATGTGAATCATGAGATGTCTTTATGTGTAGCACAATAAACTTTACTTCTGCCTTTTGGTGGATTTCCACTTTACTTGTGGGGTGTTGCTTCAAGCTGGCCAATCAATCATTTCATTTTTTTTCCCTCCCCGCCATCATTTCATCCAAAAGCCAATGATTATTTAATTTTGTCACGTGTACAATGATTGTGTTGATGGATAAAAAAAAAACATGATACTTATCAGGGGCATCGACATAATACATTTGCAAAATATATATGAGAGGCAAGCGCAAGATATGCTTTGCACTACATATCCCCTACCGACGTGATATTTACAAGTCCAAAAAAGGGCATAATAACTCTGAAAAATTGATGAAATGCCTTGAAACTTGAACTTGTTCTCTAACTTATAATATAAAGCCATGTACCAAGTTTCAGTTGAATATGTTAAAGGGGTATAGGTAAAAAAAAGTCTGAAAAACCGCAGGTGGACTGACTGAGAGCAAACCTATAATCCCCTCCCGAACTAAGTAATATTACTAATAAAAGGAGGAAAGTTGGGGATAAAGGAGAAAAGGGAAAAAATTTGAAGAGCAAGGGGAAGATAATGTTGTACGTCCTGAAGTATCTAGGAGTTCAGAATTCTTCCAATTTCTCAAATGTAATGCTTTGTTCAAATAAACACTTCATGTTTATTAGTGCTACCTCCACAAGATGGTGCCATGCTCAGTATGGCATATCCCACTCCCAATCCTGTATGGAAAAATCCCCTTTATATTGTTGTGGTTATGGAAAGACCCCCATATGCATTCAGAATGCGTAGGCTTTTCCCCAGACAGATATTTCTTTAGTTTATGTGATTGATTCCTACCTTTTCTATTGAGGGATATTTTGGGAGAGATGCATCATGAATAGAATGTTCAAGTTCTTTTTAATCCTTCGTCTATAAATCCATATTTTGATCCTTATTTGCTCCAGCTGTCCATCCATCGCCATGTTTTGCCTTTCAAGCCGTAACTCCTCACGATTCTGCTCTTTGCCCTTCAAACCTCCCCCTCCCTCCTTTTTCATTCCACATCCAAACCATCCCCTGTCATGAGTCCACATGTCATATCACCATTACTTCAAAACAATGGACCATAATTACCTGTTGACTCGTGCAAAAGATTTTTAATCGGATGTAGAAAATAAATAGACTTGTTCTTTTCAATTCCTGTAAATAAATTTAAAAAAAGAAAAACTCATTTGGATACAATAGAGACAATCATTCGCCCTGTTCTTTTTAGTTGGTCCCTTAGTTCTTTTTATTACTTGCAAAACAACACATTAGGAGCTGAAGGATAATTCACGCTGCAGCTGAGTCATCGTGAATGTGCATTCAATGGGAAGCTGACGTCATCATGCATTCCATGGGAATGACAAGAATAACCACACCCCTTCTTGGTGGTGTTAGGAGAACAGATCCGTTTGACTTCCACAGCAAGAGGATGGAGAAACACAGTGGATGAAGCAGTTGCAGAAGGCAGAACAGCTAAACCTCCATACAGAGCAGGTCAGTTTTGACCTCCAGGGAGAGCAGATGTGCAAGTGAGTGAATCAACTTGGTGTGAGAGCAGATGGTTTTAACCTCCATAGGAGAATGGACATCTGTGGAGAGACTCTGAACAAGAGACACTCAAGCAGCCTTTACACGTGGACCAGCAAGTGCATCTTGCATCTTGATCCAGCATTTCAATCAATTGCGCGGCTCGATCTGCCGAGCGTTCGATACTGCATCACTCCGTCTGCCAGGAGGTTTTGTCTCGTCGTGCACCGCATCCACCACACGTCACCTGCCAGGAGTCTCTCGACTCGACTTATCTGCTGGGACTTTTGATTTGTCTCACTCTCGTCCATCAAGCTCTCCTTACCATGGGTCCTTTGGCCAAGCCTGCGCTCACATCTCCTTTTTGGACCGCAGAGAGCCATCAAGGGGAAGCTTGCACACTGTTAGAGATCTGCACACGGTATGAGCTTGCACTCTACCACTGCACGAGTCTGCACATGGTAGGAACTTACACGCATCTGTGCAAGGTGAGGAAGAGCCGTACCCATGCTCCACTTTGCACAATATCTACACTTCTTTTTCTTTTTTTTCTTCATCTTCATCTTCCCCTCTACATTTCTCCAGAATAATTGATGGCATGTCTGTGTCTAGCATAAATAAGAACATCTAAGTGGGCCCGTAAGCGTTGAGAATAATTGCTATTCTCTTGTGCCTTTTCATTGTGATTTCTGTCCATCCGTCGTAAATACCTGCCATTGCTGATTGAATAAATCTTGTTGTGCTTGTTGAATAAATGTGCTTGTTAAACTGTTAAACATTCCCGGCTTGCTCGCTTTTGTCCTTTCCGCCATTGGTCTTATATTGTGTGTGTGAGTTTAGTTAGACGGGATTTTTTGTCCCAATGTCAGGTCAGGCCAGATTGAATCTGTGACTTGCTACAGGTATCATGTAAACCTGTACTAACTGTTCCATGGTCGGGTTGTCGGTGACTAAACCGTCTCCCCCACCAGGTTTTTTTGTGAGGAGGGTGTTTGGATATGGACACCCAGCAGGATTAAAAACAAAACCTGTCAAAGGGTGGAGGAGCTCCTTGTGAGCCAACAGCCATCCATATCTAGTGCCAACTGTGTCTGCGGACGTCCTGCTGCAGTTGGGTTACTTCTTATTAGGAGGTTGGTGGCAGGATTTGCACTCCGGCCACCGTAAAACCCTTCATTCCGCAAAACACAAAACGCAAAGAAATCTGAAAACCCACTCCGTGGGAGTACCTCCTGTGCAGCTTCCTTCGAAGGACAGCTCACCGGATGACGGATTGGGGCAAAGCCTTCGGGACCCCAAATCTTTGATGATAGGAGGGGAACCACGGGTAGCATTCCCGGGTCAGATTGCGGGAGAGTGTGTCGGAGTGGTGCTGAGGTGTCGTCCACCAGACGGCGGTCTCCTTGCTTTAACCTGAGGCGGTCCCTTCGGGTGGGTGCCTGGAATGTCCTATCCCTAAGAGAGGATAATCACCTGTCTCTGTTATCATCTGAGCTCAAGCGTTTGGAACTCGGTATTGCAGCACTCTCTGAGGTTTGGAGACCGGATTGGCGCGAGATCATGGTGGGTTGTTACACCTACTATTGGTCTGGTCGCTCTGATGGTTACCATTCCCAAGGAGTTGCTGTAGCGTGTGTCCAATAAGCTGTCTGTCTCCAATGATAATTGAGTAACACTGCGTCAACAAGCGTATTATGAGACTAAGGATTCGATTCGTCACTCCTTAGGTGTCATTCCCTGGTCTCTCTGTTTATGCTCCGACTGAGGCGAGTGATCTCACCGTGAGGATGCATTCTGCCACACTCGAGTCTGTGGTTGATCAGTGCCCCAGGTGAGATACTCTTCTAGTCTGGGGGATTTCAATGCATCGACTGGAACTGAAAGGGATGGTTATTGAGACAGTGTGTTGGTCCCCATGGGTCAGGAACTATGAACCAGAATAGCACTAAGTTCCTTGACTTTGCAAGAAGTCATGGACTTAGGGTGGCCGTTCATGGTTTCAGCGCCCAAGTCATCGCTGGACTTGGTATTCCAATGCTGGCGGTGTGGCAAAGGAGATTGACCATGTCCTTGTGATGGTCGCTGGAGGATGATCCAGAACTGCAGGGTCGACCGGAGTGCTCAGTTCCCAATCTGACCAACGGCTTGTTGTAGCAACTCTGAAGTTTGCACCTTAAATCCAGGAGAATGGTACCATCCCAGCCTAGGCTGAATGTTGCAAGCTCAAGGATGAGAGGGTGGCTGAGGAGTTTTGCAAACAGGCTGAGTGGAGATTTCAGGAGTCATGGTGCTTTCGGAGGTCCTGAAGAGTTGTGGAGTGCCTTCAAGACCACCGTCCTTGATGTTGCCGGTGGATGTTTTGGAACTCACACGCGAGGGCAAAGAAGAATTTTGTCCTCAAGTGACACTGGATACCATTGACCAGAGTCACAGGGCCAGGCTGAATGGTAGAGCTTAGCTGTTCAGGGAGCTGAGGCGTAAACTGTACGTGCGCTTAGGGTGGCCAAGGAGACCTATGTGCGAGAATCTGTGAGGGGGTAGAGCATCACCTGTGTCAAGGGATTCTCATCCTGCTTACAGGGAATTCGCCGCATTGCGTTTATCCAAGCCCATCCCTCGGTGTCCTGCAGTTGGAGCAGAGGGTGCTCTTGACAGAGGAGTCCGAAGTGAAGGCCCGCTGGGCCGGTTACTTTGAGCGGTTGTACCAGGCTGATCCACCAGCTGTCGAGTTGGACGTCAGGGGTGTTACAATCCCTGTTGCTGACCCTCCAATCAACTGGTCCACCTTCGCTTGTGGAAACACAGGCTGCGATGAACCGGTTGAAATGGGGTAAAGCTTCCAGGGATCTGTGGCATCCATCCTGAACTTCTCAAGGCTGGTGGAAATGCCTGCACCCGTGTCGTTGCATGCAGTTCTGTGCCTCTGCTTGGAACACAGGCATCATCCCAACTGACTGGAGAGGGGCCTTGTAAAGCCTGTATCTCACTGGGCTGCCGACAGCTCGCGACAAAATGTGAACTGGATTCTCCAAAATGTCTGGAAACTTTCGCGGTGGTTCTCAATTTCCTCGCGTGAGTTGCAGGACGTCGCTCGGGTGTCGCTGGAATTTTGAACATGTTCAAAATTCGTGCGACAAATTTTATCTCAAAATAGTCAGTCGTCCGGTTGTCTCGAACCGGTCTCGAACCCTTCTCAATTTAGTTTTCATGAGTCAGAAGTGCGACAAATGTGAGACAACTTGTGAGGATTGCGACCTATGAAACTAAATTGTGACTGATTGGAGAAAAAAATGATAATCTGTCCTGGGACCCCTGAGAGTGCGACAAAACTTGCGATTCAATAGATAATATTTTCGGAAGAAATTAATCTGAAATTTGCACAATGTATTGTCTACTCAATTTAATATATTACATAGAAATCCACATGTTATCCATGCAATGTAATGTAGATAGATTCACAATAGTTCAATCCAGATATGACAAAAAAAAAAAAACTCATAGTCCAAATTGTAAAACCACATTGTCTGTCCTCTTTCTCTCCTGTTCTGAGTAATGGCCTTAAATGCAAACTTTTCACTTTCCCATCATTCCTTTCACCTTCCATCATTCCTAAATCACGTCACACACAAAATATGGTCACACCCACAAGCACCTATCAAGGCAGATGAACAATTGGGTCACACAATGTTTGTGGGTGCACGTTGACAAGTAACAGAACACTTTTAACAATCGGGCTTGGTCAGCATTCTTCCTGTAATCCCACCATCCTGTTCTGCCAGGGCACAGTCCCACACCATTGTAGTACTCAGTCAGGTACTCTCTTACTCGTTTCCCAACTGACAATATGATTGCTGGAAGGGAGACGCTCATATATATATATATATTAATATATATATATATATATATATATTATATAATATAATAGTCCGATTTCTTCAGTTGTCGTGCGACTGTTGCACGACATTTGCGTGACCGGTCGCGCGACAGTTGCATGTGCCAAAAAATCCCAGTTTTGTCACCTGAACGTCGCGCGAATGTCGTTGCTGTCGTGCGACATGTATGCGAACTCCAGGCAAAGTTCATCCCAAATTTCGCCGGGAGTTCGTGGGACATTTGTGCAATATTCGTGAGACATACGCAAATGTGTTTTAGTATAAATTCAGTGTGATTCCAAGTTAAAATTATCGCAATTTGGTGTCTCCAACTAGTCGCGAGCTGTCGCAGCCCAGTGAGATACAGGCTTAAGTTGTTGTCCCTCTCTGGAAAGGGGAGGGTGATCGCCAAGACTGCAATAACTACCGAGGGGTGACGCTGCTCTCAGTGCCGGGCAAGGTTTTGCTCGATAATTAATTTTGATAGGGTTCGCCACCATCTGCTTGAGCACCAGCTCCAGAGCAGTCAGGCTTTACACCAAAGAGGTCAACGATTGACCGTATCCTTGCTCTTCGGGTCCTCACCGAACGCAGATGAGAGTTTCGGCAGGGGCTGCTTGCAGCCTATGTTGATCTCCGTAAAGCGTTCGATTCAGTGAATCGGATGTCCTCTGGAGATTCTTGTCTTCATGGGGTGCCACCAAAACTGATCGTCTGATGTCTGAACTCTACTCTCGTACTGAGAGTGCTGTGAGATGTGGTGGTACCATCTCTGACTTATTTCCAGTTGTTACTGGAGTTCGTCAGGGGTGTGTACTGCCCAACTTTTCAGCACTTGTATGGACTGGATTCTAGGGAGGATGTCGGAGAGATCAAGCTGCGGTGCATCGTTTGGGAATGTCAAGATCTCTGACCTTGATTTCGCAGATGATGCAGTCATCTTTGCGGAGGCTTTAGATATCCTTTTGGGGGCCCTCGAGGTGCTGAATGAGGAGTTGGAGCTGCTGGGATTATGGGTTTCCTGGTCAAAACTAAGATCCAGGCTTTCAATGACATCTTGGATGCTGTTGTCCTGTCTGTGCCTGTTTTGGTGAGGATGTTGAGGTCGTGGAGAGATTCACTTACCTTGGCAGTGATATTCATGTCTCTGCTGGCTGTGAGTGAGAGGTCAATAGACGTCTGGGTCGGCCTGGGGAGTCATGGATTCACTGGATAATGGGGTGTGGTGCTGCCGGTACCTGTGCGGAGGACGAAAGTTTGAATCTTCAGGTCCTTGTGCTTCCAGTCTTGCTCTATGGATGCGAGACTTGGACTCTGACCAAGGATCTGAGACGGAGACTTAATTCCTTTGGTACCAGGTCTCTTCGGAGAATCCTTGGCTATCGCTGGTCGGACTTTGTGTCCAACGAGCGGTTGCTGAGAGACTCAAATGAGATTTTTACCTGCAATAGTCCGTGAGCGTCAGCTGCGGATGTGGACATGTGGCTCGTTTTCCTGACGCTGATCCTGCTCACCAGATTTTCTCAGGGAGGGAGTCTCGTGAGTGGAGGAGGCCAAATGGGCCGACCACGTGCCTCGTGGTTGCAGCAGGTTGATCGGCATCTCAAGGAGATGGG
>CM068955.1:71722007-71732007 GCA_035128595.1 Eptatretus atami | reverse complement strand
TGGTCGTATCATAACGTGTTGGTCGTATGCATAACATATTAGTAACGGGCCAGAACGTTTCGTTGTCTTATAGATAACTTATACCAACGAATGCTTAGCCTGTTGGCGGCGTTCACAACCTATGCCCAACGATAGTTTAACTTAGGCATAGCGCGCTGCACGTATCGCCGACGAACTCGTGGCGTAGCCTGTTAAAAACCTGCTGCACGCCGATTTAAATCATTACCGCCTGAGAATTGGAAGTGTCAACCACGCAGTCACACCTTGAGATTTAGCCAGCGTATGCCGACCTATGAAAAATGTGTCTAAAACGCTGGCACACGTCGAATACGGTATAGGTAAGTTGTGTATACGTTAAGAGCACGCTGAAAAACGATGAAGTACGCTGTCATATTTCGTGGTACGTTTAGTACGTCGTGAAATTTCAAGCATGCTGAAAATTTACGACGTACTCGCCGTATGGCTCACATGTTCCGCTACGCTGGGATAAGTTGTAGGCACGTATGCGATCGTTGACACACGTCGACCACAAGTTCCTTGTAAGTTACTCATAAGTCGAAACACGTCGAGGTAATGTTTAGCATACCCGAAAACTTATTTTCTCCGTCAAGGCACATTTTTTTTCTCCTTGGCTCCGTGAAGGCACGTGACGAAATATGTGAAGTTGTTGTTGTTGTTGTTGTTTTTTTTTTTTTTTAGTCATACAGAATTTTAAAATATATTCGGACATTTGCTTTTAAGTTTCGACGTCGACGTGACAATATCCTCAAACAGAAAATATTCACAGAGGAGGAACTAAGAATAAGACGCGCAAACTGAAGAGGCAATCGGACGTGACGTACGGCCGTGACGAAATATCGAAGTTTTTGTTGTTGTTTTTTTTTTAACGCTGCCAATACGCCATTATACGGTAGCTGTAAATTAGAAACACATTCAGTAAGTTCTGTGGTCGTCCGGAAGACGTCAATCAAATACGTCTACATACGTCAATATGCGTTGGAGGTACGTTACACATAGGTTCAAAGCACGTTACTCATAGGTTAGAAATAAGTTTTTGGTATGCTAAGCATTACCTCGACGTGTTTCGACTTATGAGTAACTTACAAGTAACGTGTGTCGACGTGTGTCAACGATCGTATAACGTGCCTCGACGTGTGTCAACGATCGTGTAACGTGCCTACAACACGTTACTCATAGGTTATAAATAAGTTTCGGGTACGCTAATCATTACCTCGACGTGTTTCGATTATGAGTAACTTACAAGTAACGTGTGTCGACGTGTGTCAACGATCGCATAACGTGCCTACAACTTATGGCCAGCGTAGCGGAACGTGTGAGTCATACGCTGGCATACGTCGTAACATTTCAGCATGCTAAAATTTGAGGACAACCGCAAAGTACAACGATGAAAGCCAGCGTACTACGACATATGGCAGTGTTTTTCAGCGTGCTCTTAACGTATCAAACTTACCCATAACGTATTCGACGTGTGCCGGCGTTTTAGCCAATTTTGCATACGTCAGGCATACGTTGGCTAAATCGTCAAGGTGTGACAGGGCTTAACTACTGCAAGGTGGCTGAATATGGATCGGTGGCTTGTCAAAAAACGTCTGCCAGCTCAAATGCGGACCAAGACGACACATGTGAAGGTGGGCAACTGTTACAAGTTCAACTGAAAAACCTAAGGCGCCGGCGGCAGATTTGGCCTCCAACAAGCGTCGGAAATATCAGACTGACTTTCTGCAGTACGGATTCACATGCCTAGCCAAAAATGAAGTGGAATATCCACAGTGTGTTTCTGTGTTCAAAAGTGCTTTGTCACGAAAGCTTGAAACCAGTGAAATTGAAGAGACATTTACAAACCAAACACCCATCCTACATTGACAAACCATTAGATTTTTTTCGTCGTAAGGAGGGAGAACTACAGAGCCAAAAGACGACTATGTGAGCACTCTACACCTCTGTCAAAGCCCTGTTGCTTCATATGAAGTGGCATACCTAGTTGCTCAATCCAAAAAGCCCATACTATTGCAGAGAGCCTGATCCGCCCAGCAGCGATTGCAATGACCAGAGCTATGCATGGTGAAAAAATAGCTAGCACACTTGAGACTATTCCACTGTCTAATGACACAATGGCGAGGCGCATTGGTGAAATGGCCAACGACATTAAGAGCAGCTCTGACCGAGTGAAGAAAAGTGGAAGATTTTCCCTCCAAATTGACGAAAAAACGGATGTTTCCAGTGATGAACAGTTACTTGTTTTTGCAGTCTCCAGCTAAAAACCAAGAATACAGCTGCTTTGTTAAAGAAACAGGCCCAGCCATCCCACTAAAATGAGTAAGTGAATACTATCTGACAATACAAGCCTGTGCCTTTCAGATGTAACTGTTACAAAAAGAATTATTGTGTGTTATTGTGTTCAATTATTGTGAGTTATTGTTTCAATTATGTGAGTCAGTATTATCTGAATTATTGTGTTCAATTATTGTGTCAGTATTATCTGAATTATTGTGTTCAATTATTTTGAGTCAGTATTATATGAATTATTGTGTTCAATTATTGTGAGTCAGTATTATTTGAATTTTGTGTTGAATCTGAAAAAAAATGAAACTGAAAACCCATTGAGAATCGTTGTTATAAAGGGGAAAATGCAAAATGAGATGAATGATAATAGGCCAAGCCTACAACAGGCATAACTGTTATAAGAACTGTGAATGAACTGAGAATATAAGCCTGTAGGGACACTGAAAGGTATTTGCACTGTGCTTAAAGCTGTTTTGCAGGCCCAGCTATATGAGAATGAATGATAAAGCCTATTGCCAGCAGCTTGTAAAGCAGTCCTGTTGCTCCTTCACAATGAGTTGTGCTGTCGGATTTTGAATAAAATTTCAACTGTACTTAAAGCCAAATTGATTTAGTTTTTGTTTTGTTTTTTGTATATTTTTGGTCAGTAATGCAAGGTTTGTGTACGTCTGGTAGCTGTCATGTGTGATAGTAACCTCTGTCTGCAGCAGAGGGTCGCTCAATCTTCCAGTCTGTGTCCCGTGCATAAATAGGCTACATACCGCTCTTTGCAATTACAGAAGCCTTTTTATGATGTGGCTGGCTGTTTTTACTGTGTTATACATCAGAGTGTAAATAATTAATTTGTGATGCCAGTTTAGTTTAGTTTAGTTCTGTTTAGTTTTAACAGCTGGCAGTACCTAGGCGTTGACCAATGTGCTCCAGGCACTTGTGATTTTTTTATGCGCTCCGTGACGTCACGGCAGTGTGTTTCAAGTGTGAGTTGGGAGGGGGTCGCGAACCCCAACTTAAATTTTGGGGGTCGCGGCTCCAAAAGGTTGAGAACCACTGCCTTAGCGGACCGTGGACGCCAATATTTCGACCGCGTGGCGTAGGGTTAATTGTCTCGATCTCCAATATACCTAAATAACCACGCAGTCTAGCTACTGGGGAAACCACACCTCGACAGGCTCTGTCGAACCGGGTCGCCCTAGCGACCTCGGTCCAGTGTAACCGAGTGGAATTACCGATAGTGTAGGCATATTTGTCATGAAAAAAAGGATCCGTGTATTTTTTTGTTAAAAGCAAAAACTCACTTGATTTTTAGATGATACTATAAACATGAAAAAAAATTAGGGTGGCATTTTTTCTGGCATTCTAACGGCCTGAAATCCAAGATGGCCACCACTGTAGCAAAACGCCCTAAATTTGACACGAAAATTAACTTAATGTGGTTTAAATTTTTTTTTTTCAGCGTGAACTGCTTGGCCCCATCTCAACAAGACCTGAACCATTTGTTTTGCTATCACCGCAAAATCTTCCGGGAAAACTGTCTCGCTGTATAATAGGATAATGCATAGAGGATTTTCCGGGAAAGGCTTGGATGTGGTGGAGCTTAATTAATTAATCGTTAGATCATGCCATAATCACTGTGAATGAGTTTGGCTTGGAACTTGTATATAGAGGTGACTATATAACAAAACTTTCACTGACAACTAATCTTTTTATTTTGCACAATTTGAGACAGAGGTTGCCTTTTATTTCAACATGGCGGCTGGAAAATTGACGTTCGAATCCAGTCATCAGCCAGTTTGTTCGCTTTATGTTAAGGTTCCACTTGTCCATTTTATGGTGTACTAACATATTATTTTCTTCTTTTGCAGGCTGCACGTACCCACAGCAACCATAACCCATGATAACATAGATTAGAGACCTTGATTAACCTAAATGGCAGAGTCTTCATCTAACAAGTCAAAAACGGTGGATTTTGAACTATGCTTTATTTGCCAGTTGAGCAGCAAGCAAACAGATTATACAAACTATGTGCTTCGTCCTTCTTTGCCTTCAGTGGAGAAAGTAATTACAACAACTGATGTTCGATGTTCATATGGGGAAACAGAATTCTCTGCATTAAAGAATCGCATAAAATGTTTGTCTGCCCATGAACTGTTACAGAATGGTGTTTCATACCACAAGACATGTTATAAGGATCTCACAAATAAAACATGCATTGAACGAGCCAAGACCAGATATGAGAAAGGACAAGTGACAGGCAGCGTCAGTGATGTAAAACAGAAGACAATAGGACGACCGCCAAAATCTGATGCTGCATCTACAGTGGTTCCACATCACAGCGATCTACCAGGCTTTTGACAAGGAGATGTGTGTCATTTGTCAGGAAAGACAAAGCAGACAAATTGCACGACGTCTCAACTGAAAACATGGGAGCTCAGCTCAAAGCCATTGGTCAACAAACACACAGAAAACTTTTGAAAGTCAGACTGAGCAATGTTGTAGGCTCACCTGATCTTCTTACAGCAGTTGCTGAGGACATGAAGTATCACCTTCTGTGCTTAGGCCATGCAAAACGAGACGTAGAAAAAGCTAACAGACCTCCAAAACAGCATGTTCATTTTGCACAGTTAGTGTCTGACCTGGAGATGCTCGACATGGTGGAAACTGAAATGAATGACACATCTAACAGTTCAGCTTTGAATATGAACGACATTGAACATCATATGTTGGTTTGCTAGAAGCCAATGGGTTCCCTTTACCCGACAATCCACGATACAAACCATACTTAAAGCAACTGATTTTGGACAACATCGCTGATGTGCATTCACCGGCCTCCAGACAAAACCAAACCTGAGAAGTACTTTCTACAAAAGCCAAGGAAACCCTGTTAGCTGGTGCGTTGGCCACCAATACAAAAGACCTAAGAGAAGATGTGAAGTCCTTCTGAAAGCAGCTAAAATACTGAGAAGAGACATTGCAAGCGCAACTCCGTGGAAATTCGAAGGAACATTTGATATTATGAACCACCTGCTTTGCTTCAACTCTTCTGCAAGCATGCTATCCAAGTTTTACATCAGGTTAAACAATCAGCAGGGCCGAATCTATGAAGGTGAAGGAAGGTGCAGCTGTCGCAAGAACAATATCCATGTACGGAAGTTTGTGGATGCTGGGTTTTCAGCTGCTACACAAAACTGTCCAACAGGGATAAATGAAGACTGTGAAGATTGAGGTGTTACTTTCTATGACATTCACAAAAATAATAATTCACTTGATATCCATTGTTAAAACTACTAAATGAAAGCCAGGCATTTAATCAGTATGACTTTTTGCATCTTCCTGTTTAAACAATTTAAGAGATTGAACACTGTATTGAACAGTAATTAAAGTATTTAATTTTATTTAGATCTGTTTGTTGGTTTGTTAATTATGTATTCTTTGTGAAAAATACATGTCTTAATAGGTAGATACTTGGTTTGTAATTACAAAATCCTGTTGGCTTGGTAATGCATGCAAAGGAGATTTTCACTCTACCAGAATCCCTTTAACCCCTTTGAGCTTCATATACATGTACTAATATATCCAGTGTAAATGCTTGGAAGGAGTGATTCATGTCTCATAATGCTTGCTAGGATAAGTTCTTCATACTCTGTGATCTGCATTATTGAACTACAGCCTACATTTATCTATATTTGATCTACATGCAAATGTATGGGTACTACAGTTCTTGTTTAATGAAGATCATTGATCTGATTTAATGGTTTCATGATATTGCATGTAATAACATATATTGCAGACCTTTATAGAATCTAATGTTCATTCAAGCACATACATGGCTCTGTCGCAAAACGAAGAAAAAACAGATCATTCATTTCTGCTGTCATGATGCATTACATACAAGTACATTGTTGGGATAGGATTTAAAATGTACAAGACATTGAAATCTATATGAACACTGGAATGTTTAAATACATGGCACCTGTGCATCTAATATTTTGTTCTAATACCGACTTAATGTAGTGCAAATATTGAAAAGAATTTATCTTTTCATTAATTGTCAGGAGATGATGCAATGTTCAGCATGGGTACTGTAAGTTTCATTTCCACCTGTAAAATGTGTGAAAAATCATTGCAGGCAAACGTTTAAAAGTACATTTGCCAATGACACATAACTTTTCTTTTTTTTCTAGTGAAGT
Organism: Eptatretus atami; assembly: GCA_035128595.1. NCBI lineage: Eukaryota > Metazoa > Chordata > Myxini > Myxiniformes > Myxinidae > Eptatretus > Eptatretus atami. The sequence continues at coordinate 71,725,516 of CM068955.1, read as the reverse complement.
AAATCCATATGCATGAATGAAGACACTGGAAAATGCAGACTTGTAAGGAAAAGAAAGAAATACTGTACTTGAATACAAAGGCTATTGTAAATATAATGTAAAGTTATGAAATTTAAATATAAATTCTTCCATATTTATGTGTACAGCAATCATTTTGATATTGTATCAGGTGATTGCATAATGCATATTGAATGTTTGCTGTTTGCATTGTGTGTGTGTGTGTGTGTGTGTGTGTGGTGTGTGTATGTCCCTCTGTGATTGTGTGTGTGTTTCTCTGTGATTGTGTGTGTGTGTGTGTGTCCTCTGTGATTGTGTGTGTGTCTCTCTGTGATTGTTTGTGTGTGTGTGGTGTGTGTCCCTCTGTGATTGTGTGTGTGTGTCCTCTGTGATTGTGTGTGTGTGCCCTCTGTGATTGTGTGTGTGTGTCCTCTGTGATTGTGTGTGTGTGTGTGTGTGTGTGTGTCCTCGTGATGTGTGTGTGTGTGTTCCTGTGTTGTGTGGTGTGTGTCCTGTGATTGTGTGTGTGTGTGGTGTGTGTGTGTGTGTGTGTGTGTGTGTGTGTGTGTGTGTGTTGACCCTTTCCTCCCCCCCGGATTTCTCCCCATGCCTAAATAGTTACTTCGAAGGATACTTTCTTGGAAGGTGATATTTATCATACAGATTGTGTTGCATGACTTCTTTGTTGTGATATATTATTATATATATATATATATATATATATAATATATAATATATATATATATATATCTCCAGGTAAGAATAATATACTTTCTGCATGTGTCTGGGCTTTGATTTTTATCCTTTCCTCTCTCAATTTGCCTTTTCTTTTTTATTCTGTTAGCTTCTTTTCTTCTCTATTTCTCCGTCCTAATTTATTTCTTTCTCTCCTTTCTTCTATCTCATCTCTTCTTATTTTGTGTAATTTCACTTGTGATAAAAAGAACTGTCTTGTACATGGCTAATGTATCATCGCCTTACTCTCTTTCCCGCCCTCTCCTGCCTCTACTCCGCGGTCAATACAGCGGTCGAACTACAACGAAGAAAGCAGCTTGCTTGCTAAAATGGCCGCCGTACTGCTCCGTTGCGTACTTCACCGAATTGAACGCGATTGCGCACGAGTGAGATATCTTGCTGTGCTTTACGATCTTTGGGTTCTACTTAACAGACTGGCGCAACACACACACACACACCAAAGAAATGGTGGCCACGGCCTTTATTTGCACCTGTCCCCCTCGTGCAGTCTGCGGGACTCAAACCCGCCGTCAACAATGCAGCCAAGCACCAGGGACCGAGAACGATGCCACGGCCCCGCACCGCACGGAACGGACCAGATGAGACGCCAGCAGGCAAGACAAGGATTCCTCTCTTTCTCGTTCTTTCTTTCTTGACGGCTCGCACCTCGTCTTATCCTTCCCTCCCCGCGGGTCGAGGGAAACGCTCTGAGGTACTCGCCTCCGGATGGACGAGGGGTTGTCGGGCGACTCGTGGCCGCCATTGATTGGGCAACCTCACCCTGTACGTGCCACGCTGCAGTGGGTGTGGTGAGAGACGGCGATGGTGCGAAAACGAAGGATGAAGATTTAAAGATATAAAAAACCTGACTATAAAAGTAACTCATAGCGCACACACAAAATTCCCATTAGACAGAAGGAACTGCAGGGGCTGCTATCTGTCTGTATGCAAATGGCTTCCAGATTCGTAACCCTATCAGCATCTATTAGTAAAGAAATTATTCTGTCTTGACTCACCATCGCCCCATATAAATACAGGGCATCAAAAATATTCAGACTCATGAATGTTCCTCTCCACGGAAATCTTTAGTAAAAGGCGAAAGATTTATACGAATTGAGAGAAACCAGAATATGATCTGCATAACTAGTCTCATTCTTTTATGTGCACCAGACAGTCTGACATTGATGGTTTACAGAGTTATCTCAAATTAATGTTTTTACATTATCCCTCACTTAGGATATTGCACGTTATGACAATTCATCAGTAATTTCTGATTCAAGTTAATTTTATCATTTCACGACTATTTCTTGAAAATGAACACGTTCTTGATTTCTCCTCCCTGTTCAAATGAAGCAGCCAATCACAGTGCAAATTGTAATGACGTCACTTTGAGGTGCTCTGGCTCAATTTGAAGAAAATTCCGAATGTAAGCAATCTTACCAACCGAGCACGATGCTAATATATTCCATGATTTTAATGAATACATATTGAGGGTATTTGTTACACTTCAGTACTAACTAAAGAAAGTTTCGCTCATTGCGATACATTTCTTTCCCCTGTTGTTTCCATTTTATTATTTTTGGTAATAAGTTGATAATTGAACATTATCAATCTCACGTGTTTGTAACTTTCAAAAAACTTCACAAGGAAAATATCCATCCTTAAGCATGTGGTGAGTGAACGAGGTTCGTTTTACATCACTGTTTGAAATAAAAACATGATGTCATCCCCGATATCTTGTATTTGCATTATGGATGCAAAATTTAATACCGACAGTACCAGCCGGCTCCGAGATACAGCTCGGAAATTTCGGAAACTGCGAGTGTAGAAAGAAAGTTTGTATATTTTTTTCGAAATGGTGGTTAGTACTTACTCCAGAGGGTGTAAGAACCTCTGTGGAGCCAGTAAAATTAGGGGGCAATAATTGTGGAAGCAAACCCACAACAGCTATCATCCTCCCTATCCTATCGTATAGGGGAGGATTAACAATCGATTTACATGGAACAACAAATTAGTGTGTATGTAATCATATAATAACCATTCATTTCAACCGTGACGTGACGGACAGAGGGCTGCCACAGCAGTTTCATTGAGCTCAGGAGTACAATCCTGGACAGGTCGCCACTCTGATGCAGGTACTCGAATGACCAGTAAGCTGGAACTCATTTGCCGACCTTGGAAGGATGACAGGGAGAATCAACCCACCTGATATTAATTCAACAGCGGTGGGATTTGAACTCAGGATCCGAAAATCCCAAGCCCACAATAACCATCAAGCCAACACCAGGCATACTGTGCATGATGACAATCACTATCTGGAATTCCAATGCAGATAAGCTGAAAACCGAACATATGATTGTTGTTGATGCGATTTATTTATGTTACATAATGGGGCACTGATGAGGAGCAAACCTCTGACAGATAATGCTCATAATTACATGTCCATTTCATTTTGAGCTAATCATATAATGCAGTGTTATGGCGAATGTTTTCACATAAGGATACAACATTCCCACCTCATGTTTATATGTGCACTGTACCGTCCACCAAACAGTGATGACTGCAGTTACATCTCGCTCTCCGAAAACATCGACCAACTTCTATCCACTCATCCCAACTCTCTCTTCCTCATATGTGGCGACTTCAATTGTCATCATGCCAGTTGGCTAGGTGTGGGTACCTCTCGTTAATCATGTGGCGTCTCCGTCACCGTTAATTCTCCATCACCTCTTTTAATTTCTCCATCGTCCTCTCGTGTCTCGCCCTCCACCGTTTCC
>CM068955.1:71685495-71700002 GCA_035128595.1 Eptatretus atami | reverse complement strand
GAATTAACACTCTCCCTTTCCCTGAATACCTCAGAAGATAGGCCTAGATGTCCCAGGAAAGCCTTTAAAAAAATTCATCTGGAAGGCCGTGTAAAGCCAGGGCTTTCCCTCCTTTTGGTAGTCCTGTTAAGATTGGCAGACAAGATGAATGTTCTCCAAGAGACTAATGCCCTTTCCTTCCCAGGCTCAGCATTTGTATGTGGTCTTCAAGATATAGATGACCATAAAGCACAATGGTGAGGGAGCAGTTCTCAAGCATCACATTCTCTGTTCTCTATCTCAACAGTTGTTCTCACTTAGCGATGTTTGAGTTTTAGAAATAAAACCCTAGTCCGTAGTTCATGCTTTATTTATCCAATCCTTGGTCTCGTTCGTTGAGGTCTAAACTAAATTCAGCCGTCTTTTTGTGTCCTTTTGCTCTTCTTTTCACTGTTTCTTTCCGCTCTTCTAATCTCTATCTCTAGCCACAAGTCCATTGTCTTCTGACCATTAACTGCTGCATCATCGATAGACCCATCCAGCCTTTGCCTCTGCTCACAAAACTAAGACTAATATTTGTCGTTCTTTTTAACCGCACGACTATCACCACCAAAAGCGTCTGTTTATGCTGTCCTCCCGTAATAAGAGCAGTAATGTTTGGCATTAAACACATTTGAATTGGATTTTCCTTCTGTGCATCAGTCCACCCCCACCATTGTCGTAATCAAGTTTATTAAACCCCTTTTTTGCGGTAATCCCACATTTTTCCCATCCCATTTTATAACAGCTCTATTCAATAATGTTGCACTTTGTAAAGTTCACGTGTTGGTTTCTTTTAAAAGCCATATATGCAGTTCCTACACATTTATGGGTGGATATGAGCACTCACACCATACAATCAATGTTATGATTTCGGTAAACTAAAACCAGCCTTGGCGTTATCTTTCTCTTCCATCCCCTTCCAGCCTCCATAGTGATCCGCTTTCATCGAATATACGATTTTCGCAGTAGTTCTAACGAATAACTTTACCATCTTTATGGGTTATATTCTTACTCACTACATAAGAGGACATCCTCCCGTCGTCTTCTTTTTCCCCCCAATGTCTCATCAATTCCCAAACTCTATGTCTCCTTGTGACGCATGTCACTAAAGATTTTGGACGCTATAAACCCCCTAACGATGTTATACTACTGTGAGAAATATTACGGTTTGTACCCGCCACACATCCACCCAGTTTATAGAAACTTTTTAACCCACCGTTCAAAGGCTTTGTCTTTGCCACCGTCTTTTGGTATTATTCCATGATGCTCACATGTTTTCCCACCTCCACCTCCGATCAGTTGTCGCGGTTGAGGGTGCACTTTAGTCTCAACCCCAACAACACAACTTGGTTAACAATGTGCCTTAAACAACTTGCAAACTACTACAGAAAGAAAGGCACCTCTTTCAGATTATTTAGCACTTTAGGACTAGATAAAACGTTTAGTCATGAAATCTTTTTAGTCGTCTACTACTGCCAAATTGCACAGACAGTAAGTAACCTCTTACAAATTTTCTCCTCTTCAATTTATCCTCCAACTGATGTCCCAGTCTAGATGTAACACTATGCTTAACCAGTTCCTTTGGCCCTTCCTCCCCCTCCAACAAAGCGCTCTCCTATTTTACTAGTAGAGAAAAAAAAAGAACAACCTTAACAGCGATGGTTTTACGCACCACCATTCCTCAGGAAATTGATTCATAGTATATTTGCATGCTCCTTTGTTAGCGAATATGTTTCATACGACACATTTCAAATTCTCCACTTTTTAATATAGCAGATATACCCCTGGAGCGTACTCACACAACCTACTCCATGATGTTCTAGGATTGCTAATATTTCCATTCTCCCATCATAGTTATTCTTGAGTCTTCACCAGGCTTTCTGTTTCATTCCCGGAATTATTACCAATCTCCTTCACCTTTGGAATGTATGATCTTCCTACATTTGTTTAACCTGAGACAGGTTTCCACAAATCATACTCTTGCCATTTTATCTGAACATCTGATCTTTTAGTCCTCTAGAATATCAGGACCCATTAGACTTTGATCTGATCTTACCTCCTCCTTCAGTGAACGCTATTCATCCTTTCAGGCAAAATCTTATCGATTCACATCGTCCTTGCAGTCATAATTCGTGTATTTATGTGTCATTTCGCACCTCTGTCCTCTTGTCGGACCACATAAAGCAATGAATTGAATTCTGCAAAACAGTGGATTCCCGCTCTTTTTCGGCTTATTTGTTAGGAATGATTGTTTTTTCGTCTGTCTAAGGCTTCTATTCTAGTCCTGCCCCTCCCCTATATTGTATGGAACACAAACTTTGTGGCTCAACAGATCCATCGTATACAGCAATAGTTTTCTCTCTGTTTTTTACCGGACTCGCTCGCCCTTTTCCTGATTCCCATTGCTCTCTGCTTGATATTTTACATTTACCTTCTCTCCTTCCTCTAGCAACCTTACTCTATCTTGAAGGGAAGGTTGGTTAACATTAACTACAGGTTTCCCCTTAATCTATTTCTCCATCACCGTTAACATAGCTGTTAACTCGTGCTTCTCGAAACCAAGTTGTCAGGACAAACACTAAAAACATCTAGCACTTCACTATTCTCTGTTGTAACCGTCGAGTCAAGCAAGTGTAGCAACGAATACTGTTTCCACACCCGCAACTAACTCCTGTACCAACCAAGGGTGGGGTTTTTCAGACTGTTGTCTGCCTAAAACCGAAACCTTGGATCCCATTGAAGTAGATTGTCCTATCCTTTTGGTTAAATTCCCCCCTGGAAAGAATAAAACCTGAACCCCGATGTTCTGAAATTTATTCTGCTTCCTTCTCACTCCATCTTAGCACTCACACCACGGCATCATACGGTTCTGTCCCGCAGATTTTGGCCTTTTTTCCTGGGATCCAGTACCGGCGATACACTCCATATGGTCCACACTGTCCCTTACACAGTGACGATTGTAACAGGAAGAGACACTTTCAACCACTTTCACTTCCATTATCCATTCAGTCGGGCGTGGCGGGTGAGATTAATTAATTTCCCTTATTGATCAAACACTTTGACACCTCTCCCCACTCCGTGTTTTACACTGGTTTCTGCCTTCCGTACTATCCAACCGCCCTATTTTTTTTTTTTTTTTTTCCTTTGATTCGTCATATGTAGACGTCTAAACTTCAGCACCACCTCAGCGTTTGGCTTTTCAGGCTATGGCTCCCATGGATCACCCTTCTCTGCCCCCTCTCAAGCTATTGGGTAGAGAAAGAATTGTCCCTCACCATCCTCCACTTTCTTGCCGGTTTCTTCTCGCGTTGTTTTCATTTCGTATCTCCAATTACGGCCACAAAACAGCTGTTATATACGTAAGGCTCCAACAACCCCCAAACACAGTCTTCAAAGTAAACCTCTCCATTGTAGATGTGAGAGAACAAAATGCTTATATTCCATAAACAATTAATCTCTACATAACACGCACAATTCATATGAGTTTTCATTTCAGGGTTGTTATCGTAGTATTTCATATAACCACTCTTAAGGATCGCAGTTTTTTCTCCCATGATACTGTCGATTGTTCTATTTACTTTCTACTGTTACACTCTATTTCAATCGGGCCACCATTCGACTCCTCGACACAACTCTACCGAACTTGATTTAACTGGTTCACATAGTCCTGTGTTTCTATATCCACATTGCGTGCAATTCTGGAATATTACTAATGACTTGATACTATTAACTTTATTTCCCTGTTTAATGACTGATTCCTCTCCGGTTTCCATTCGTGTCCCTTGTGTTAAGTCCGATCATTACGCCCTTTTTGCATCTCAGTTAGCTCATTTTAATTCTTTTTTGGGCGGGCCTTCTCTTTCCAGGAAAACAGGAAGGAGAAGTAACGTGTTCAGTTCGAATAAAACAGCCGTTCAATGCCAACTATTTGATTGTCTTATGCCACACAAGACAGTGTTGTTCGTGCTTTCCGACTCCACAACACGACAACGCATTCTTACTACTTCATTCTCCCATGCGACTCTAACTAGCTATTCCACAGAATTCTTAGTTTTTATTATCCCATACGATTGTTTACCAATGTCGGATAAGATCTCATCGTCAAGTTTCCACTCTCACTGTCGAAGAGGCCATAAGATCTACACCTACTCTACAAGAACTCGCCTTTTGGTTTACGATGTTAGTGACTGTAATTCTCGAACATCTCACTACCACCCCACCGGTTTTCTTTGTTGGGTGTTTCGGACTAGCGTTTCTACCCACTCCGCGCTGATTCTAAACTCATGGAAAAATTAAGGAAAACCTTTCACCAGAGAATAAGCGTTTCACAAACACAAATTATCCAATCGTTATTTTATTAAAGCGAAAATCAAGACAAAGAACTACTCCACAGTGATGCGAGACAAAAACCTCCCTCCAACCAGAGCAGGAAGCCATCTCCAGCTTTCTGCCTTTCGGTCTTTCTAACGGTTTTCTAGACACGAGTTCCGCCTGATCGCTCCACTCCTCCATCTCCACATTCCCATCTAATTCTTACCCCGACCAGCCTGCGAAGGCCAGTTGAGACCGGGCTGAAAAGTCTATTCACAAAAGTAAGAAAAAACTGTTGATTTACGTGCCTGGAACAACTTTACGGAAACGAAAAAATACTAGTCCAACTATTCATTTTTTGTGCGCCCGGGAGATCTTCTGTTGTGCGACTCTCACACACATTACCAACAACATCAGCTTTAAGTTTCAGTTTTGGCAGTGAATGTCGACTCTCGATTCTCTTTGTACCACGATACGGGAATGAAGGTTTCCCATGTAAGAAGTTGCAGCCATGCAATACACACAAACCTGTAACCAACAGCCAGGCAGGGGGAAGAGAGAGCGAGAGCGATGAGAAAGAGAGAAGAGGTTCAACGGGGGATGGACGAGAAGAGCGGGTACGGGAGGAGGTATTTGTAGCGAGGATGGATGATTGAGAGAGCAGACAGTGGTGGGTTCCGTTTGAGGGGGTAATTGACAAGAGAGAAAGAGAAACAGATAGACAGAGACAGAAAAACAACAGAAGACAATAGACAGAACAGAGACACAGAGCAACAGGAGACAGAACAGAGAGACAGAAAAAACGAGACAGACAGTGTTTGGTTTTGGTTAGGAGATGTTTCCAAAATGGTTGAAATGCAATTATTTCAGAGTGGGTTAAGGCTTCCCATGGGTGAGGAGTGGACAGATTTTATGTACCAGGATTAGAGAGATAGAGAGGATGAGAGAGCAAAGTGAGTGTGTTTCGGACTTCCTCTTGTTATCGCGTGACAGACTGTTAGCAAAGAAGAAAATATATTTCTGATCCTCAATCCATTGCCCTTCCGCCAGCAGCCAAAAAAAGAACTCCATGTCAGACAGCTCTGAACACATAAACGGACACCACAGAGCTTATCAAGTGAACTGCTGGCACATCTGCTAATCTTGAGATTCCAGCAGTCCAGAAAATTTGTGGGAAACATTAACCAAAGCAATCAATGAAAAAATGGAACCAAGTACCACTCACGTAATTACACCTACATTGATCCCATCGAGCTCTCTCTGCCTCTTAACATCAAAAACAAAAACGTCCTGCAACAGATATCCTACTAGGTACCAAAAAAAAGAGGGAATACGGTATTGTACTTGACATGTAATACCCATGTGTATTTTCAGCTCTCCATTTTTATTAATACAATTGCCAAGAAATCCAATGGGAGGGTGCAGAAGACCCAAAAAAACGTCCTCAAGGTAAGATCACAGTTTCAATAAGTATCCCAGAGATTAGAAGTTCTGAGAATGCCCAAGCTAAGTTCTCCAGTGAGTAGAGCAAAAGGCAATGCGACAAAGAACCCTCACAGACGATCATCAAAAAACTTACTCCCTGAGAACCCTATTTCAGTACAAACTCGAACTACAGTTTATCAGCTTTGTCCTTATTGGATCGTCCTCCTTTTTCTAAGCTTGCTTACTACCTGATCCCTTGAATGGAGAACCCTCAGCACAAAACTTTTAGAGAGAGGGAGAAAATGTCATCAGCTTGGTCACACCGATGGTGCAATCATTGCCACCCTTTTATCTTTTCGAAATTAAGGTGTCTAGATACTTCTTGAGCCCACATGCGGAGGACTCCATTCTACATTGCTGAAACCCGCCATCTATGCTCCATTATCAATCCGACACACACACACCTCACATGCACACACACAACAGCACCACACACACACACACTTACGAGCGACGGAAGCGGTGAGTACTTTAGCAAAAATTCTAATTCAAAACATGTATCCAGCCACAGAACACAATTAATGTCGTCGCTTTACTCTTTCTGCTTACTCGCACAAAACATGTCCCCACAATTCCGGCAGGAACTACGCTGGTCGGTATGACCTTATTGTTTTTAAAAATATATATTGATGTGGAAGTGAGAGGTAGATTACTAAAAGGATGACATCACTAACGGCTTAAACAAAGTTGATGTCCTGTAATATAATAAAATTACACTATTTGCAGTGGCATGAGACACCTCCCGATGGCACCGACCGCCACGGCACTGCAGGACCGCCTATCTAAAGACCGGAATAACGTTACCTCCATAATTGCATTATGACATTTGAACCAAGCACTTGTGTTATCGTGTACCTTCTCTTTCCGAAACACACGAACAACCAAAGAGCTTGGAGAAAGCTCGGCTAAGGGCTTAAGCAGCCAAGAAGCACTCCAACAAAATGCTTATTAAGAAATTGGCTCGTGCAGGCGATTAGCCCATCACGAACCTATTATTAACGATACACCATCCTGGGAGACCGCCGCAGAATGTCATCATATGTCCAAATAGACACAACATTAGCAACTTTTCTAGGATTAGAATTGCTGTAAGTTCCATTCTGGAGCTTAAATGTTGTATTCCCTGCTTAGTTAAGATTTCACGCCGGTGTGTGATTGCAATGTGTGAATGAAAATGATCAAAGCACGATGCTGCTTCTCTGGGCGTTTATAAGCATGCAATATACCCCGCATCATAGCTAATACTAAGACGGCTATTCGCTAATATGCGAAGTTGAGAGTGAAGTGAAAATAAAACTTTATCATGAAGAAGAAACGTTGGCCTGTTTCCAAGCTGGCCTACTTCTCCTTTGAGCAGACCAAATAACATGATGGCTCAGACCCCAGCGACCTTGTTAACATCCTGTCGATGTTCTTATTTTGGTGACCTCAGATATCGCCTTATACCAACGCCAGGGGAGGCGTATCTTATCTGATTGTGCACCTGATCTCTAGTGGAATCTCCTGGGCACTTTGCAATGATAGATATTAACTACCATAGGCCTCGTTAATTGTTCTTCAATAAGGGAGTTAGTTTTGTTAATTAGACCCAAATACACTCAACTTTCACTCTCCTGCACTATCCTGTGGAGTTTTTTAGTAGTGCATAGCAAAGTTTTAGTGCTGCTCGTTATATAGGTTTATGACTGAATGCTTATGGATGGTTAGACATTCACTGTCCCACTCGCATTTCAATTTGACATTTATTTCGCTTGTTAGATTTGCATTTCCAACTTTATATATAATGTTCGTGCAGCTGGTTTCGATGTTATGGCTGTGCAAGCTCTTCCGATATAGCGGTGTCTGATGTGGTTCCTTTTATCCTGGAGAAACAAACGTCTAGCTTGACTAACTGCAATGACTCGTCGTGACCACTCAGCACTGCCAGATTCGCGCAATTGCTACACGACCAAAAATGCTATTTCCACATTATCATCAAATGCCTCTCTGCTGCTTATCCATACTTGTCCTTATCTAAGTATGAGATCCATCTCCAAAATCTTCTCTACCATTCGCCCGGCATTACTGCTCTTCCTGTTCCCTCTAGATTTTGCTTTTTTTATGTTTTAGTTTTCGCGCTGTTTTTCATAGAATTTTCTCATTCCGCCATAGTGTGCTGTCTCTTTAGAAATAGCTTTTGTGTTGTTTACTTTCGCTCATATGTGTGGTCTCCCGTTTTTTTAACACCATTTCATATTCAAACTTCATACATTGTTTTATTTGTCCATCGGGGATGCGCTCCGCTTTCCCATTCTTACTCCGTCGAGATATCACTCTGCAGCAGAAGCCGCCAATGTCCAGCGAGTGACCCGCAATCTGCCGGCTGCTTTGATCTCGTCTTTCATGTCCCTCAATGTCGCCAGGCCCGGACACTTCTGTGGTGTCTTTGGCTTTTTTTATTCGAAAAGCCGCTGGAGACTTTCGTTGGGGTCACGTACAAACAGCAGAAATCCCTTTAGCAAAATACGTGTGGGCGCTCGCCTTCGGTGTCGCGCCATTCGCATGGAACATGGGAAGGAGTCTGCAAACCAGCACACATTAATAATAGGTAATTTGTAATACTTCCGAGCAATAAAAACACAGATCCTACTTACCCTGCGCTAGTCCTTTGAAAAAGCTTTGCAGGGACATTTGGGACATGAGTGAGGGTCTAGGTTACGAAGCGGTTTAAATTTGGATTGTTGTTAATGTCAAATGTCTATAATATTTGTGTCCGAAGTATTCTACATGGGCAAGGGTTTTGAAATGCATTGAAAGGTCAGTTTGTGTTCTCCAGTGTTCAAGTTCTAATTAAGTGAAATCAAATAAAGAATTTTGAAGTTGCAGAAAAATTATTTTTTAAAGTTTACGCGCGTTGATCAGGCGTCTTTAACCCAGTGTTACTTCATTAGGCTTGGCTCGCCCTGTCATGTGTTTTATGTTCTGTGTACGTCCTTTTACATAAAAACAACCTGCAAGTTCTTTGGTTGTTTGGGCCGGTTCATATTTCAAATTTGTTTATTTCCAGACAGGCAGGCGGACTAAAACTTTTTTTTTAATCATTCTCACGTCCTCTAAGGGTTTTCTTGCATGCACACTATAGGGAGAAATTTAGATGCCAAGATAGTGCGGAACGACAATTTAAATAACGTGGTACCACGATGTTTAAACTTGACGTGTTGTAAGACGTAAGACCTACAGAGCAACAGAATGAACCAATTATTGAGTCGGTAGTCTCCCCCCCACACTTTCGTCGGCTTCACATGCGCAGAGTTGATCATCTAAATATATCATCATAAAATAGCACAGAGTCCTGTGACCATTGCCCCCATACTCACATTTAAAAGATGCTGACATGTGTGATATTGTGTTGTCCCCTCTGTGTGTGTGTGTGTGGTGGTCTGTACCGCTCGCTTGAAACTCCATCTTGTTATTGTGTATTCACGTACCTGTGTGACTATTGCGTGTGTGTGCGATTTCATATTTTTTTAAATAGTTCCGTCGATATTTTTTACTCCTCCTAGCGAGTCTGGTTGATTATATCCACAGACTGTACATGGATCAGCATGACCCCAATTACGTGATAAACAAGGGGTTTTTTTTAAATCTTGAATGGGGTCTTGGTGGGCGGGGGGGGACGCAAATTTCCATGTAAATGTGCATCGTGGTGTAAGCACCTTTCTCAGGTGGGGGGGGTGGTTTTATACAAGTTCCACCATTAGAGGACGGGATGGTGCAGTATTCCATGTCCCCAATTTTCCTGTGCACAATGGGTGCTTGAATTATAAGCAGAGTATGTATGTTGTTACGCCTCTCTCATGTTCACTCGTAAACACCACCGTTTGTTGGAATCCTCTGGGCCATCTTTCACAGACCTGGTCAATGGGTAGAAATTTACCGCTCGCTTGAGCTCCGAGCCACCCGTATGGAATAAGGTTATGATAGTCTCTCACGTACAAGCCCCCGGCTTTAGCACCAATAGTGTCTTATCAATAAGATCTCGGAGTGTAGTGAGGACTCTGCAAGAGATATACGGGGATGATTCGTAATAATGACAGGCGAAGAAATACACTTTCCCCACACATCACAACCTTGCACAAACCACCAAATGGGTACACGCCGAAGTGTAATCTAACATGCGGTCTATAAAAATATCTTTTTTTTTCGATTGCATTTAACTGCATTTTACATCCTTCCCGCACTGAGACGTCAGATTCTGATGTGCGGAATATGTTACGAGTGCAAAGCTGCTGGCACTCTTATAAGATTCATCCTCAGAATCGCGACACGTCGGTCAGCGACGCATCGGAGGTGACGGACAGACAATTCAGTCTCGGCAATGACCACGTGCCGCTAGGATTATCTGGTAAAAACTCAACCACCACCAGAGCCCTTCCTCAGATACGCGACACTCTCCAATTCATTGAATGCTGTGGGAGCGGTGGACTTGATACATTTAACAATGATGGTAATCTGGGACCCACTTTCTAGGTCTGACATTCGGAAAGCTTTCACTCGATACATGCGGGCTCTGTATTAAAACATAACCTCGGACCGTCCATTGCAGCCCGAAATACACATAACAGATGTTGATTAGACAGTTCTCCTATTCACAGCCCACGATTAGATCGGAGAGCACTATTTCACAACAGGCCACCAGTGAAAACTCTACAGCAGATTTATACAAATGGCCATGCAGATTACTATACTCTGTGTTTGACAAAGGATATGCTTATTAATGCTGGTTGGCATCCTTTGGACATCATTCAGCACCTTCTGGTATTCTCTGGCCGTTCCAAGTCTTGCATTCCATAAACCCAGTTGGCCTAAAAATATTTGTAAGCAATCCTAAGCTCTTATAAACTTGCATTATTCCTTCGGAGCGGAGAGGAAGAGTGGGTGTATTAATAACTGTAGAGACGGGAGCGCGCCGTGGTCCAGCGAAACCGTTACCTGTACTGACGGAGTGTATAGCCCGACGTGCCTTCACATGCAGCTACTGACTTGCTGGGAGCTCGCAGCACGAAACTCGTTCTCCCTTGAAGAGGCCGAGAAAATACAATGACAGTGATTTGTAGACCTGAGTCGACTTACTAACTAATTCATGGAGATAACGAGCCGGATATACCGTTAAGCTCAGCTCGACCTTGCTGCTACCGTGTCCCGCATACTTTACCGAAATTCAATCCTGAGACAGACATCGTAAGTGAGATTTCTCACATATCACACCATTGCCATCAACATGCATACCTCCTCTTGACGTTATGGTTGGATCCCGCCATATCGAGGAGAATCCAGTATTCGATAATAAAAAGCAAAAAAGACATTCAAAACTACCCACCAGTAAAGCGACGACCCAGCAGGTAACAGGTGGTGATGGTCACCAGGCCTAATCGAGTGTAGAATACAGCACCTACAGCAAAACTAGACACGACTATTACTACTCAAAAAAACAACACACACAGACAAGCACGTATTCACAGTCAAAAAGAAATGCACATATAAAAGCAAGACACAATGGCAGACGCCAAGGTCGACAAGTTTGCCGAATACTTCATATCACAAGTCATTTACCCTAACCACACTTCTAGAGAACATTAATCTACTTACGCAAGAACTAGCGAAACAACTAGCACAATCTACTATTTACGTCTCAAAAATATCCCAACTCATAGAAATGCGAAAAAATCAGCAATTCACTAACTTTCCTTCGTGGTACTTGCAGCCCGAGTCGAGTTCGTCTCTCGGACCGTCCGCATAAACCTGCCACGAGTCCTTGCTAATCTACTAGCTTTCCTAGGAGCTCCATCCAGATCTGCCGATGTCCAGCGCGACCCGACACCGTGTTTTCGTCCCGCGAGCAACATCTACTGCGGGCCTGCCCTCGCAACGGAACTAAGAGAACCCTCTGAATTCAGAACGGAGCCAGGGATGAAATGTTCACGATCACCAGGAACAACCTTACTCCGACTCAATATTCTCGTCGATTTCAAGTTGGAATCAAGGGAAAATACACGAGAAAATGAAAACATGGAATGACCGACCGTATTTTACAATATCCTTTATTTTCTTACTCCCGTTTACCACTTCCGAACATTTCTTCAACTCGACATTCACTCTACAAATATTTGGCCAAAACCCTCGCCTTTACCGAACAGAAGCCTCCCTTGCTATCCAATACGCCATTGGACAACATGTAGAGGGTAACACACACCAAACCATAACAAAACTAAAGCAGATCTCTTCCACGTTGCCGACTGCTTTTGTCAGGGCCGGCTCCGCACTTCGCTCCGCCGCTGCGGCCCGCGTTCTGTGGCTCGCTTCTTCGGAGGGTGCTGTCTCCTAGAATACTCCTCCTCCGTAGAGCGGGTGGCGCCGCCATGCCTGCTCACTCCGATCATGCCTACATCCTCCGTTTTTCCTTGTGTGACATCGTACCAAAGCTCCACTGATAACACAACAAGCCGGGTAGGGAGAGACGAGCATGCGCGACCCCTCCGGCGCTTCAGCACCAAGACTGTCGGCTTAGGTTGAATGCGCTGGGGGGGGGAACGAGGTGCTTGATTTCATGCTATCAGGGGGAAATTTAGGCGTGAAACCCTCGAGAGCTTGCTGGTCGTATGTCTCTTGCACCGCGCGCCCGCACCGACGTGCTCAGTTGAAAGTGGACGTTCATTGCCAAAGACGTATTGCGTCTTCAACAATAGTGAGCGAAACTCGTCCCTAGCTAGTTGTGGGAAGTGCCGTAGTGATGCCGTGATCGTGGAGATGCTTGCGTTTGCATGTTCGGTTGTCTGTTCTTTGCACCAATTAACATAGCCACAAGAAAAACGGCTAACTGAAGCATCGCGGCCCCGGAATGGATCAATGATTTCCTCTATAACAACGGCGTTGGCTACACACATTAACTACCGAATATATCACCTTGAGGACCCTTTTATTGGGCCCTTTAATGCTGGACAGATTTCAACAACTTTTTCCATTGCGTCGTTTAATCGAGCCAACTATGCTAAACTCCTCATTAAAAATGTATATAACTATATGTATTATTGCTGTTCTACGTACCAGGGGTACATTCCTCGCTTCTATTTTCTCGCACGTTCTGTGTCATCGAAACCGGAGGCTCACTCATACCATTTGAAGAAAATACAGGCTCGTTTGCGATTAGGAGTTCCTATGACTAGTGCGGAACTGACCAATTTCGTTTCGTTTTGCAGCGAGCGGAAGACTGCCAAGCTGTGCAGTGGCCTGGCTTAGATCGCAAGATTTCTTACCACCAGATATCATCACGGAACTCAACCGCCCGTCACGAAACTCAGACAACGACACCACTGCTACGGCCTCCAAATAAAGACAAGGCACAGCAGAAATCGACGCTGGCAACATTTCTTAATAATGATTCATACAATAAAAACACCAAGACAGCAAGACCATCTTTGAAACGTAGAATAAGCAGAGCAGGCAATCTAACATTCATTCAAAACAAGCAACCATTCCACAGCACACACACACGACCAGAAAACCGATACTCTCTCATGCTCCTTGTTTGACCCAACCCGGAGCCACACAATATTTCATAAAGCCACCGCCCACCTTTGCCACATTAAGCCGGCCCACTTTCCTAATCACTCCCCACTTGTAAATATAAAATTGGAAGTGTGTGTGGGTCGTCCTGGAATCTCCTCGGTAATAAATAAATAATTGGAGGTGGATGATGGTGTGGTGTGGGAATTTCTTCTAAAATAAATAAAGATAATAGGTGGCTGTATGGTGTATGGGGAATCGTTTATCGGTAAAAAAATAAATAATTGAATGGGTTGTGTGCGGTCGTAGGGAATCGTTTTCGTAACATAAATAAATATTTGCAGGTGTGTCTGTGAGTCGAATGGAATTGTTTTAACGGTAAAAATAAATAAAAATGAAGCGGATGGGCATGTAGTGGGTGTGGAATCGTTTTACGATAATAACTATAAATAATGAGACGTGTCATGTTTCGGGAGTCTGGAATCGCATGCTAAATAAATAATAATAATTGGAGCGTGAAGTGTATGGGTGTGGAATCGTTTCGGAAATATAATAACATAATTAACGTGACGTGTGCAGATCGCTTTGGAATCGTTTTTTCGGTAAATAAATAAAATAAATGGAAGGGTGTGTGTGTGCGGTGGGGGATAGTTTCCTCGGTTAAGAATGAAAAGCATCGTATCCAGCGCTTCGATCCTAGCGGATCCCTCGTCGCCTACCGGCTTGTGTAAATTTTAACAACTGTTGTGAAAACAAAAACTGAATAGATTCGATGTTTTATTTAAGGGTTTGGAGTTCACAGTGTAATACAAACGCTTCATCAGAATTGTAATGACGTACATAGGAGGAGGAGTGCAGCATTGTGTTGAATGACGTCATGACGTAGCGGGGAGGCTGCGCATGCGCAGAATAAAAGGGTCCTGCTGTGGCGTCCTTCCAGTGTGTCCGTGTCCTTAAACCTGTGGTTTAGGTCACGTGATGATTCACACTGCGGTTGAAGCGTCATGATTGTCGGGCAATGGCGAATATGTAAAGCGAGCTTGAGCTACAACGATGTGCAGTGATAACAAAGGTGCCTTAATAGTCCATTTGCCCTTCCTATGTTCACTGTAGTGTACCTATGAATTGTCAAAGGTACAAGGTATTTT
>CM068955.1:71673868-71685470 GCA_035128595.1 Eptatretus atami | reverse complement strand
TCACAAAGGATACAAGGTATTTTTGTGATTGTATCCTAGGGGTCTGAAGTTATTCCAGCTGGGTTGTCCTCAGGACAACTGTGGCGGAATGTTTTTATAGTGCAATATTAAGTGGCGCATATTTACTGAAAAATCGACTATTTTGAATACGTCATCGCAACTTTAGCCTGATAATGGTTCACAGAAAATGGTGTCTTACCCATCGTTGTTCATGGTCAAAGGATAAGATAAAGGTATTAAAAAAAGTTAACGCAAGTCCAATATATTTTGTCTTTATGCAAAATTAGCTTGCCGCCATTTACGAAATCGACTTCGTTGATATTCTCTGCACTTTACTGATAATGTCCACAGAATGGTTGTCATTATCTATGTTTTTCAAGTCAAGGATTAAGATAAAGGCATTAAAAATGTTACCACCTTCAAGGTTGTATATGTATAATATATGTATTTTGCAGTAGTAATTGGAGAAAACAGTATGGTCAGTTCCGCGAACCTCTGCCGTCCGGTTCCAATGGCATGATTTCTTCCACCAGGAGTCAAGACGAGTGGAAACAACTCAACGAGCATGATAGATTGGCAGATAAGACGTGCCGTTTTGACATGTGGGGCCATTCTCATCGCCTGGTTCTGGATGGCTCGGAACAACAACGACAGCTAAAGTTGCACCATCTTTCAATACGAATGTGTGCATTCCCACCTCAATCATCGATGAAGTTATGGCTGCTTAGCAGGCAACAAATCTGGTTCTTGCCAATCGTTTGGGTGTGTGAAACACATCGTGTCTCCAGCTTCCAGCATCATGATCGTCGATGCAACAACAGTGCTTTACCAATCATATGGCCACCATGGAGGGGATGCTCCATTGTCATTGAGAGTATCAGCGTGTCTCTCATGTCTATCCTGATTGGTACCGGTGAGAGTTTTGGTTATTTGACAGGATAACAATGAGTATCATCAGCAAAGACTCAGGAGAGGAACACTGGGGTGAGGGTTCAACGACTATAACTGACCATCAGCAGTCCATCCTAATCATTATGCATTCTTAAGAACAAGCACAACAACGGGGAACTCTCACGCGGTTGCTGTCTATTCAATGGTGCTGATATATCAGATCTGAGAGTTAGAAGATTGGCGGAACTTTGACATGATGAGGCAGATAACGTGATCTCTTCCTGCTACAAGCTGCGAATCTGGTATGGTGGGTGATTCGATATTCCTGAGCAAGACATGATGCTATTTGTTGCTTTTGATGCATGGTCTGGGCAGATGACGCCTCGCACAATGTTTCAGTATCTAGGATGGACGCTGGAATGGGGCAGTGTTGACATCAAACCGAGCTGTATGCTTCTGGGCCAGAAGTGTCTACAGTTACCTGGAACTGCTGCATGAGTGGCTGCGACATCCGCTTTCCTCCACTTCAACAAGGGCAAAGATCAGCGTTTCTGAAATGTCTTTGAAGGCAACTCGCGCTGACTCCAGGGCTGTCTGAAGGTCCCATGCGGCGAGGAAGGACTCCGCACACTTACAAGACGCAGAGTCTACTCCATGAACATCAGGCCAACAGATTCTCTTCCCACTGGCCTATAACCTTATGGTAAACCGCCGGTACTCTCGCGATTGAAGCTTATGAAGGCCGCTATCAGCTATATGCCGCGTACAAAGAAGGGGCGAAGCAATGCCAGATCCATATGCATTGCTCCAACAGAAGGTGAATCTCTTTCTTAGGTGGCCACACCTTCAGATGATGTTGTGAAGGCTCGTGATCAGCAGTGTCCTCCTTGTGTGGACATCACAGCAATTTGGCATGGGAATTAAAATGATGGTATATCCATCACTGTCATGAATGGTCTCCGGCTCCAGCAAGGAGCTCCTCGAAACTAGTCAGTCACACCTCGTGGATTCGTAGCAGCGGGCACGGCCTGTCATGTACCAGTTTGATTGCAGCTGCACCAGACCCATCCATAGATCAGGTCGGCTATTTGCATGTGCACTGGTTGGTGAAGGCTCGTTTTCAACTTTATACGGGCAAGCCGCTGATCGTGAGAGTACAGTACAGATAGATGCGGAGACATGATAGATGCAGATGCCAATTCTACGCTAGCTTGCAGGCAGCTCTCTGCGGCGATTAATTCTCATCTGGCTCCACTTAGTCTATGTCCCATGCAATATGCAATGTTTTGCGACCTGAATATGCTTGGCTGAAATTAATCTACTCCACTTAACAATTCCATGCATTTCCGTTTTCCTTGTCGATCTCGATTGTTCGCCTTTGTCCGCTCGCTTCTCTGTCTAATAATGTCATGATCCTCCAATCATGGTGTACAGCTTGACAGTCTTGGAGTAGAGGTAACATTTTTAATGCCTTCTATCTTTAATTTCATTGACATAGAAAAACATAATAGATATGGCACCTTTCTTGTGGACATTTCAGTAAAGTTGCCAGGATATTCAAGCAAGTCGAATGTCGCCCGGGTGAATGGCGCGCAACTAAATTTGCATAAAGACCGAACCAATCTTATTGGCACTCGTGTAACTTTGTTGAGATACCTCTTTATTTTTAATCCTTGACCATTGAAACCATGCGGTAGTACGATGATCTCCCCCTCTGTGCATGACTCTATCACTGCGATCGCTCTCGCGACATCATTCAACAAATCCCTTTTCAGTACATCACGCCGACGACCTACTTTGCAGCTATAAAAATAACGTGCTTCGCACATAGTCTGCTCTCGCTGAGCGCACACCCGAACTGGGAATACCTTCTGGGAACCACTTGGGCGATCAGCAAATCAACCAAAAAACCTCTGTATCCTTATTGAACCACCCCCTTCAGCTCATGATCTCTCAAATTAATGGCAAGGCTATATGTAGTTGATTCATTGAATAACAAAATTGTTGTTATTGCTTTGCTAATTGTAAACTGCATTTCCAATAACAAAATTGTTTCTGGTTCTTTTTTTAATATTTCGCCCGTAATAATAATGTGGCATCAAAAAATATATCAGACTCATGAATGTCTCTCACGGGAACATCCTTTAGTAATAAGGCGAAGATTTATACGATTGAGAGACAACCAGAGTTAGTGTAAAGTTTGATACTTACTTCTTATTCTCGATTTTATGAGCGAGGAGCACAGTTGACATGAATGGGTTTTTATAGTCATCTTAAATTTATGTTTTGACTTCATTCTTTCATTGGTATAATTACAGTATAGTTTGGTGATAATTTCGATCAGTATTTCCTATATCTTAAGTGCAATTCGCCTGTCCTCTATTTTCAGATCTCTTCTCTTACACAACGTGGACGCCGCCGCCCGACTACTCCTCTCCATTCACAGCTCGAGTCCAACCCCAGCCATCACAAGCGCCTAGCTCCTATCCGGCCCCCTGACGTTCCATCCTTTCAAACAAACCCGACAGCTCAATTATTTTGAACTCGATTCCGTAAGTGAGGCAACATCGAAACCCACCACGCAAGTGTTTCATCTGATTTAATTATTATATTCTCTCTTTCTTTGTGAATGTGATGCTCTTTCTTTATTAGAGTTTTCTTTTTTGCCGTTCAGGAGAAGAATGGTTCGTTCGCTCGTCGCGACATTGTATCCAGTATCCTCGGTCATTTAATCTTGTTAGTACACGTTTTTTTAAAGAGTGAAATAACTAATCGAATTTCTAGCGTTATCAATTCCATTCATCGTCTCTGAAAAATGTGTTTACCCAATAAATACAAATACATTTAATCCCAACGACGAGATGTGGCGTGCGGACGGAACTTTTGAACGGGCGTTTTCAATATCACTATTATTTGTTCAACGAACAAAATATATATTTATTATTTCATGAAATCTATGTTACAACTTACAAAATATCCTTTTGTAGTTAAAAACTACACAGAGAGTGTCATGTTTATTGTGTGAACGTGATGTCGATGTGCGGGCGGTGAAGGACGAATGGAGAATGATTCGAACTGAGTGAAATACAAGGAGGAGTTAAGTGAGGATTGTGGGTGATCGTCCGTGGCTCTCCCCTCTCTCGCGATGTCCCTCTCTCGGACGATGTTCTCTCTCGCGATGACCCTCTCGACCGATGCCCCTTCTTCGATGATGCGCTCTCTCGATGATGCCCTTCGATGATGCCCCCCTCTCGATGTGCCCTCTCTCGATGATGCCACTCTCGATGATGGCCCCCTCTCGACGGTGCCCCTCTCTCGACGATGCCTTCTCTCGACGATGTCCCTCTGCTCGACGATGCCCCCCTCGTCGATGACTGCTCCTTCTCTCGCATGAATGCCCCTTCTCGATGATTGTCCCCCTTCTCGTTGATGGCCGTCTTCATGATGCCCCTCTCGTGATTTGCTTCTCTCCTCGATGGTGCCCCCCTCCGATTTTGTGCCCCCCTCTCGATGATGCCCCTCTCTCGATGATGCCCCTCTCGATGATTGCCCTTCTCAATCTCTCGATGATGCCGCCTCTCAGATGATGCCCTTCTCAATCGTACTCGATGATGCCGCCCTCTCGATGATGCCCTCCTCTCGAATGATGGCCCCTCTCGATTGATGCCCCTCTCTCAGATGATGCCCCCTCTCGATGATGCCCGCTTCTTGTCAATTCTCGATGATGCCCTTTCAATCTTCGTGCATGCCCTCAATCTCTCGTGTGCCCTCTCAATCTCTCGGATGTTGCCCTTCTCAATCTCTCGTGATGCCCTCTCATATCTCTCGAGTAACTGCCCTCTAATCTCTCGATGATGGCCCTCCTCGATGATGCCCCCTCTCGATGATGCCCCTCTCGATGATGACCCCTCGTCAAGCTCTCGATGATCCCCTCTCAATCTGCTCCGTTGATGCCCCCCTCGGTTGATGGCCCCCCTTCGATGATGCCCTTCATTCTCTCGATTGTGCCCTTTCGATGATGTTCCTCTCGATGATGCCCCCTATCGATGATGCCCCTCCGATGCATGGTCTCTTCTCAATCTTCGATGAATGCCCCCTCTCGATGATGCCCCTCTCGATGATGCCCTCTCTCGATTGATGCCCCCCTCCTCGATGAGCCCCTTCTTTCAATCTCTCATGATGCCCTCTCAATTCTCGATGATTGCCCCTCTCGATGATGCGCCCTCTTTTCCAATCTCTTCGATGATTGCCCTTCTCAATCTCATCGATTTGATGCCCCCTCTCGATAGACTGCCGCTTTTTCAATCTTCAGATGATGACCCTTGTCTCAATCTCTCGGATGATGCCTCTAAAAATCCTCCCTCGCGTCTATCATGTATGCCGGATTGTCCGTGGTCGGTCACTGAGCTTTTCGGTTAACGACCATCTTCTAGTTTTTTTCGATTGGAACTCATGCATCGTCCTAGCTATGGAATGGATATTTGAAAGGTATTCAGTCCTCTTAGTGCAGTTATTCTTTCGGACTCATTTTCGGGCATTAAAGGCGCTAGTCCTTACAGGGTGGCTGTAGCCGGTTTTGATCAGATCCTGATGTGCGTGCGTGAGATAGGCCTCCTTTGGCTCTGACAGCGCAATTTAAACCTTCGCACTCAACAACAAAAAAGTTGAGGCTTTGGAATGTCAGTTGAGCTCCATGATCGCAGTGGATTGGGTCATCCGTGTGAGGAGCTGCAGGGCCGACTTAAGTTTCTCACAAGGCCCGACGGGGAACGTGTGGATGTTCAGGCCGATGTGTTCGTCCAAAGACCTCCAACAAACGGGAGGTTAAATGATTAGCTGATGATGGTGAGTGTCGTGTGTGTGTCGATGTACATTGTACGTGTGTGTGTACTTTACCTGTGATGGGAGTGTAATAGTACGTGTATGTACATGTTTCGTGTGTGCGTGCAAACATGTATGTTGCACTCCGGTGGTTTTGTTGAGTGAGTGGAACTATAGTTTTGGGCTCTCACAGATAATTTCAGTCCGAGCAGCTTCCACCCCAAAAACCTCCTTCTCCTTTGTGGTGTGGTATTTTCAAAATGCTTGAGTCGACTCTATAAACGACGAGAATTGAGAGAACGTCGATGATTCAGTGATTTCTGATCATTCCTAAGCTCTCTCACATGCATATTATGCTCTAGTAGCTGAGTTGATACTTTATCTAACAAATCATTAAAAATCTTGATTCTTGTTTGCCTTTTCATGTAATTTTATACCAAGTAAATAAATGGTTGGATGGATTTTTCCCAAATGTACCATTATTATTTTTTGAAATGAATGAAAAACATGACAACTGTGTGTGTTTGCAGGTCATTCGGTTGCACTGTTTTGGAGTCCGGCGGTAGTGTCAAAAGAACACACACCAGCTAAAGTTCGTCGGTCACGAGCAGTTCCGCAGGCCTGTTTGCACTTTACCCGGAAGTTCTCGTTGGGACTGCGGAATTAATACGGGTGAGAACTATCCTATCGGACGTGAAGCGTCAATTTTCCACCACGTTACAGGGTTATTTGCAATTCTCAAAATAGCCTAGAGACAGTGGGGATTTTACGAGTCGTTCAACCCGTCGACGGTCCCGTACGGTACGAAGCCGTAAGCGTACTCGAACCGTGTGACCACAGCGGAGGTCACCAAAAAGTCCCGTCCGGTCAAAATCCCGATTACGAGCAGGCACACCTGGCAATTTCCAACACGCACGCGTGATTAACTCTCGACTTCGGAATGAAACACAAACGAACGATACATTTCACATTGGGGTTATATTTTATAACCATTAGGGGAATTGAGGGGGAGCACGTAAGTGGCTGGAGTTATACCGAATATACGAAGGCAGGTAGAGTGTACAGCACCAGCACTTACACATTTCTACTTATTGGACTGGCGCACAAAACACACCACATCCATCTAAAAGAATCAGACCTAGTGAAGCGTAGGTCTTTCTGAGGCCTCCAAGCTCGGAAGGGAAAGCGAGCTGGAAGACCACTTCTAACCGACCTGTCGCACCTCGTGTGTTTTTGCGATCTTGGGAGTGTGGAGGTAGATTAGATCGAGGACTCCGACCTCGAAGCACGGACGGTCTGGCAGGAGGCCCTTGTCGGAAACAGCCTCACTGGCCTGGATGCAGGAGTTAGAAACTTGACGTGGATGGAAACGTCTCTCCTCCAGGATGTTCCACACGATCCTCGAACTCGCGAATGCTCCTGCCACGAGCACAACTGTCTTCCCTCACCCTCGTCCAGACCCCTCGATTTTTTGTGCTAGGGCGTCGAGGAGACTTTTTTGCGCCATGTCTCCTCATTGGCCAACCTCTCGGATGACGACTAAGGTCGCTGCCTCGGCTTCTAGTCTTCGGACGGACTCCAGCATAAGATAAGGAATAATTCATGGGCCAGTTCGCGCTGCGGTTTCCCGAACACTCATCTGCTACATATGCGCGGAGCCGCGCTCGCCCTTCAGTGCTGAGGTTCCTTGTTGGAATCTATATGTATATGATAGTGTCATGCCCGGATTGCGCCGTGTGTCTGTCTCGGGGTTCGACGCAAACAGTCTTGAGCATGTGTGACGCGAGTTATGAACCAGATCGCTGGCCATATGAATATCATCGGGGCATGTGCCGTGCAACGCATGCTCCGTTAGCCCAAATCGTCGGTGCATAGTCTCATCTGTGCAGGGTGCTGATATGCACAATCTGCTCGCCCCGTTAGCGTTGCTCTATCGAAGTCGAACTACACGATCAAGACTAATATCACGTGCGAGCGGCAGAGAGAGGGAAGATGATGCTGCGTTGATTGGTGGTGTAAAAATAAAAGAAACCGGACTATCAAAGAACTCACAGCCCTGCAAGTACATTTATTCACCGTTGACTAGGGAAAGGAGTCTATCTACCACATTACTTATCGGAAATAACGAGCCTGTATAGAACCTGAATGTCTGTTGTGCTCATGAGCTTCCAGTTATTCGCAACAAGTCTCTATCCGCATAGTTAAAGCAGGCCCAGCATTGCGCGTCACCAAACATGTTCTGAAACTTTATCATATGATTATAGTGCATTAAATATTTTGATGCAAAACTACCTTGTTGGTTGCTAACTATTGGGAACATTAATTAATTTAACTCGAAGTGTTATTTCGAGAGGCAGTTGAAAAACGCAGGCGGTTGTAGCCATTAATGGATTGGTGACCGTTCATACGTTCTCCAAAAGCAAGCGGCCGCTCACTCGCTCATTGAAGAAGTGTCCGTTCAGCGGGCCTTTCTTTTCGCTTTTTGAGCTTGCAACTGTTATTATTATCCTTTTTTTTTATTTAATTATTGTAGAACAAAGTTATTTGGAATTTTGTACATCTGTTTGTACGTATGTGTGTCATCATGTTTGCGAAAGTAGGGCTGGGAAATACGGTCCGTAAATCGCTCGCCAACGGTCATTCCGAAGCGATAACATTCTGTCCGCGCAGTAGTGCGCATAAGATATTGCTCCTGTAAATCATCACGCTACCGCGGCTGATAGCAACATACACGATCGAGGCTATTGCACTACTCCGCTGCGAATTTTTCGCCCCAATATATCGGTAAAGAGGACCCTTTGATATATTGCTCATTTGTGATGACAGGTTCAAGTGAGGATTAGAAGGCAACGCAATGAGTGAGCTCGGTTTCAACAGCGTGACGCTGTGCCCATTCAGCTTTTATCCTCCTTCGCTGGTCTTGTTCATTGTGTGTGTTTGTGTCACTGTCAAGGATTGTCGTGGCATTCTGTGATTTTATCTATAATGCGCAATAAGAAATCGCAGTAGATTATTAGAAGTAACTATCCGGACGTCCTTACGTGAGTACCTGTCAATGGGGAACATGGTGGAGAATCTCTCTCCCATCGGCCAGACTTAGCTGAACGTGTCTGTCATTTGGTTGGTAAATAATATGGCCGATAGACTTGAGGAAGCACTTGTCCGATTATAGCCAAGCTTGAATAGGAACTATTCAGTCACCAGGTCATGATACCTGGCGAGAGTTTCAATTAGATTCAGCACAGTGCGTTGTCGGAGAACAGCGGTCACAGGACACACGAAACACAACACAGCACATCACACGCAACACTTAATATAGACTTACAATTTTCGATAGTATTGCCAAACAGTCTTCTTGAAGTTCGGGGTCTTTGTTCTAAGCTGTTTCACTTTCTCGCTGGGGAGTCAGCTCACTCTCGAAAGATTCAACGCCCAAGATAGTTGTATGAATTATTGGGAATCCATTATTGAACTTCATTGTACTAATCGTTTAGCTGTACTCTCATTGAGTGCTTCTAGAAAGGTGTTGGTGGTGGGCTCGTCTCTACGACTGTATGCAGCCTAGGTGCGGGCTTTCTTTCACAGGTATATCCCATTTCTAGAAGTGTAGTTGTGTTGTACCGTGCCCGTTTGATGATGTGATCTGTGTGGGTGTTGGTATGACAGGCTGAGTCAACCTCCTGGTAGCTTTTGAACTAGGAAACTAGGTTTCCAACGCCACCACACTTTCTATCTACTGTATTTATGATTATGCATTGACAAGAAAATGAAACTCTACAAACCAAATCTGTTTGGTGGAGACGTGTCAGTGTAGAAAGCTGCCTTACAGTCCACGCTGCCACTCTGTACCACGAACGATAGGGCCGGTTTTTGGTCAGCTGGCTCAATTGACTTGCGCTTCCCCGCAGAAAAAATCCATAGTATAGATATTCCATTCTCCTCGCATCGTTCTCGTCATTATCGGATGAAACAATCCATTATGCCGCCTCGAAGATCACTCTCTCGCATTCGCATTTCCATTTTCAAATGGCTGCTTACGAATAGTTCAGAAGTTTTTGTGAGAAAGTGACGTCATTAGCATCATTCGTAACTTCGGTCTGCTTTCAATCACTGACAAAGTTTGACTGAAAAGTTAATTATTAGATTTTTGGTTTCAAATGTAGAAAATAATTAGCGCAACGATTATAATGTGCTTACAACTTGGATACGCGAAGTCATCAAGCGAACCCGAACCTGCTCTTTAAGCGACACGCTACTCTGTGACCCACTGCCTTATCGCTCGAATATCTCGTCATATCATAATGCACCCTATTACGTAAGTACTTGCCATTATCTGATAGATTTATTGATTTATTTGATTGATTATTAGGCAATATCTTAATGACACACTTTTGTGCCGATTTAAATGTGGCTAAAGTATGTCAATGAAGATGACATGTAAACTCGTTAGAGCACCACTTCTGAAGATAATTTGTAGCTGTCCTGTCTGCTCTGCTTGAACACCAATTTAATTCACCAACTGTTGTGGACGGTCCTCATTGAAAACTTCGATGCCGTCGCTCGCAGGCGGGACAAAGGCTGATGTGTGGCTGTTACGGACCGAAATTGATTATCTAGATTTCGCTGAAAGATCCGACAATCCGGATACGTAGAAATTCAAAAAATTAAGCCTGGATTCTTCACCATTTGTTGAGTACTTCAGCCCTGTTGTTCAGTATCGACCCGAGTGCATTATAGCACGCATTATCATCGCGGTGAGCCGCTGCTACCTCAGCAATTGCCTTGTCTGGTGCTATCGTCTGTAATCCAGCTAAAAGTGAATAACATGATGAGATGGAGTTCATTGATAGTGATGTGCGAGTGTTAAACGCGAGGCGACAGTAGTCTCTCACTGGCGGTGCGCGATCATGTCTGCGTGCTAAAGAAAGACCCGGTGCGTCCAGGCAGGAGAGTTGATTAAAGGGATCGATGCGAAGTATCTTCGAGGTGGGCTGTCTTGCCTTATACACCACATAGGATCAAGCCGAGACGGTCTTTCACTTGAGTTCTTCCATTGCTTGTAAACACCAAGTGTTACGCGATCTGGAACTACAGCTTCCTATGTCTAGACACAGACAGTCTAGCAGTCCTCTAAAGTTTACGTCGTATTTCGAGTAAGTATGTGTTCGTCACTATTAGTTAACAACTCCGCATTCCCCTCTGACCTCTGTGTGAGCGAGAGGCACCGCCGCTCCATGTGTGACGCGCGGTTCTCCTATAAGCTGTCAGTTTTTTTGACCCTAGAATCTCTCCCTTCACTCCATCATCGTCATTACGGGTGGTCGGACACGGGATAGGCGGAGGTGAGGTCGGACTGCCCAGCGAGGATGGGTATGGCTCGACAAACCAATGGGCGATAGGCGTACCTAAGAAGCCCGACCATCGAGGACGAGTTACTCAGGCGGCCCGCCAGCCAGATGGGATGTCACGCGACTGGATGAGGAGACTGTGATTAAAGCGGATGAGCGAATGGCTTCTTCGGGTGGGCTGTCTTTGCTTATACACATGGATCAACCGTTCTTTGATGTTCCTCCATTGCTTGAAACAACCATCGAGAGATGGCATCAACTGATATATAACATATTTCAAAAAGTGGCGATTATGACAAATCGGTGATGAGTTGGTTAGGTGACGAGAACGAGCCGATGTCGATTTGGTGAGGGTAATCTTATGTGTGATGGCCTATGCTGAGTGACTCTAGTTCTAAGATCGCACAAATCTGTTCTTGCCAATCGTTTGGGTGTGAAACAACTCGATGCTCCAGCTCCAGACATCATGATCGTCGATGCACAACAGCTGCTTTACCACATCATATGGCCACATGGAGGGGATGCCTCCATTGTCATTGAGA
>CM068955.1:71637044-71652685 GCA_035128595.1 Eptatretus atami | reverse complement strand
TTGAGTGATTAGAGGGTTGGTGGTGGTCGTATGGCAGCCTAGCTGCCGGGGTAGCTATCATTTCTAGAAGTGTGACTGTGTCGCTGATACAGTGCCCCTCTTCCAGTACACACACTGGAACTGGTACTCATTTCGCCGACCTCGGAAGGATGACAGGCTAACCCCCTGGTGTATTAATTTCAGCGGCCGATGGGGCTTGAACTCAGGAACCTAGGAATCCAGCCACCACCCTAACACTGAGCCAACACCAGGCTACTGGAGGGTTTAAAAAAATTATTATATAAGTTTACAGACGAATCAACTTTACATTATTTTATGCATTGAACAAGAAAATGAAAATCTACAAACCAATCTGTCTGGTGGAGAATGTCAGTGTGAACTGCCTTACAGTCAGTCCTGCCACTTGTACACGAAATAGGCCGTTTTCTGGCAAGTGGCTCAAATTTATATGGCTCAGGGCCAGAAACTCCATAGTATAAATTCCCATCATCCTCCGACTCGTCCTCGGCAATATCGGAATGAAAACACTCAATTTCATCGCCGCTGAAATCACTCTCTGATTCGCATCTCGCCATTGTTCACATGCTGCTTCCGAATGTTCACGAAGTTTTTGGAGAACGTGACGTCATAGCATCTTCGGTAACTTCCGGTCTGCTTTTCAATCACTGACAAAAGTTTTGACTGAAAAGTTAATTTTAGCATATTTTGAGTTTCAAATGTAAGAAAATAAATACCCAACGATTATTAATGTGCTTACAACCTTCGGATCACGCGAAGTCATCAGCGACCCAAAACCTGCTCTTTAACCGAACACGCTACTGCTGTGACCCACTGCCATTATAGCTCGTATACTCGTATCATCCATGCACCCTATTACGTCACATACATTGCCATTATCTGTAGCTTTATTGATTATTGATTGATTATTAGGATATTTAATGACCACTTTTGTGCACATTAAGGCTAAAATATGTCAATGAAGATGAACATGAAACGAGAGCACACTTCTGAAAGATAATTTGACTGTCTGTCTGTCTGTGAACACAATATCTCACCAAGTTGTGGACGGATTCCTTTGAAACTTGCTGGACAGGCTGGGTGTGTGATAGGGAGAAATTGATTAGATTTCGCTGAAGATCCAAATCCGGATACTAGAAATTAAAAATAATTCAAGTGATTCTTCACCATTGTTGAGGTACTCAGCTGTTGTTCAGTGAGAGTGCTACATGCGCGTATCCGCGGTGAGGCGGGAAGAATTGCACTTGTTGGTTGATGGTCTGACCAGACTATGAATAAAGCCTGATGGATGGAGTTCAATGAATAGTGATGAGGCGGAACCGGGAGTGACGTCAGCGGGCTGTCGCGTGCGTGGAGCAGGAGACGTGATTAAAAGCGGATGAGCGAAGGATCCTTCGGGTGGGCTGTCTTTGCTTATACACCACATGGATCAACCGTTCTTTGAGTTCCTCCCATTGCTTGAAACAACCAAGTGTTACGGATCTGGAAGCCTCTTGCACACAGACAGTCAGCAGTCCCAAAGTTTAGTTATTTCGATAAGTATGTGTTTATAGTTAGAATCCATCCCCTGTGTCTAACGGGAATTTCATGTGTGCGCTGCGGGTTTCTTTATAGTCAGGTTTTTTGACCTGAAATCTCTCCTTCACTCCATCATCGTCATTACGCAGGTGTTCGGGAACACGGGCATAGGCCGGGGTGAGGTCGACTCCGCCCAGCGAGATGGGTGTGCTCGCAACCAATGAGGGATAGGAGTACCTAGAAAAGCCCCCGACCAATCGGGACGAGTTACCTCAGGGCGGCCCCGCCAGCCAGATGGGATGTCCACCCCCGACCAATCGGATGAGGAGACGTGATTAAAAGCGGATGAGCAAGGATCCTTCGGGTGGGCTGTCTTTGCTTATACACAACATGGATCAACCGTTCTTTGAGTTCCTCCCATTGCTTTGAAAACAACCATCGAGAGATGGGATCAAAAACTGATATATAACATATTTCAAAAAGTTGTGCACAGATTATGACAAAACTCGGTGGATGAGTTGGTTAGGTGACGAGAACGAGCCGATTCGATTTTGGTGAGGGCTCGGATCCAGATCTTGTGAATCAGTGGGATACAAGCTGTAATTTATCTTTCGTTCGCGGTATGCTAACCTTGTCGGTGTAGGTCGCTGCAGCGTTTTCATATTTGATCGCTGTTTCCTAGTGTTAAAAATACAATTTTTTTCTT
The DNA here is from genome assembly GCA_035128595.1 of Eptatretus atami. Lineage (NCBI taxonomy): Eukaryota > Metazoa > Chordata > Myxini > Myxiniformes > Myxinidae > Eptatretus > Eptatretus atami. The sequence continues at coordinate 71,650,443 of CM068955.1, read as the reverse complement.
TGGTTTGAATCTTCTAATTTTGACTACTTGCTATTGTTATAAATAATTTGAGTGTTGTTTCAACGTCATTCAAAATGACGTACGGGAGAGAAAGTAAATAGAGGAAGGAAACAGGGAAAGATTAATTTCGTTTTTCAAGACTTTCTCATCATTCTTTCTTTCGATGTACTTCGATGAATGTTAGTTCCTCCTCCGTCGCCACCCTGAGCCCACGTGACCCGACCTTATGGCGGCTAAAAAGCCGTTTAAAGTGAGTGCGTTGAACGAACAAAGTCACGGCCTCGTCGCGTCCTCATTGAAGGAACTCACACTCCTCGGTAAGAACACATTTTTTTTGTTTATTGTCACCAGCGGTTGTTATGGCGTCACCCTTATGTTATGTCACCAGCGTCACCCTTTCTCATCATCTTGCTTTTCCATCATGATAAACCATGGTTATGTATCTGAACAGACATCCAAACGAACGTTACAGTTTCATTAGTATTTCCTATATCAAGTCAGCAAAAGTATAGTATCGAAGGATCACTGTGTGAGCTGTATTCACCTCCATGGCTTCCCTCTCTTCAAATGGCATCACAGACGACTCCGCTCGTGAGAAGGCCGAATCCCTCATTTCTGTGTTTGCTTCCAAATCTTGTGTGCCAAACCTCTCTCTCTGTCTCTCTGTCTCTCTCTCATATCCATTGGGGCCATACTCTGGGCAGAGTGTTGGTGCTGCCAAAGCAGTCTCCTTGGCTATTGGGCACAATCCTGGACGGGTCGCCACTCCGACACAGGATACCAGCAAGCTGGCACTCATTTTGCCGACCTCGGAAGGATGACAGAGTCAACCCCACCTGGTATTAATTCAACAGCCAAGTGGGATTTGAACTCGGGATACTAGGATCCCAAGCCCACCACCCTAACCATGAAGCCAACACCAGGCATGTTCAGCCTGGTCGAGTGCCATTATCGTTATAAAATTGATTTCACATGCGTTCTACAAAATAATCATTTTGCATGTGTGCAATTTCACTCATCCTTTTGTTTCATTATAAGTTGATTGTTATCATAAAATGTACTTTAATCAACATTAGTATGTAAGTTTTGTTGTTGAAGACTTCTTTTGATGGGTGTCGTATCAATAGGCTGCAAAAAGCTGCAGCTGACGGTGACCGAGAAGAAGCAGGTGCAGGTGGTGCTAGCGGAAGATGGTACGCTGGTGGACGATGAAGAATACTTCTCCTTTCTTGAGCCGAATACGGCTCTCGTGCTCCTTATGCCCAATCAGACCTGGCAGCCTCCGTTGCAGCCAAGTCGTAGCCAAAGAGGTGAGATTGTCTTATTGCTTCGCATCGCTCGCCCGTTTACAACTTACTAGTGCGGGCCCGTAGGTGCAGCTTCGTTCCTTCGCTCTTGTAAACGACGACTGGATTGGGGCATTGTTCATTAGATCGACCACCGTAGTCAATAAATGGCCATACTTGGAACACCTGAAACGTACTCCAGGTCCCCAGCGTCAATTGTGACGTCATATCTAACGAAGAAGAAGGATTGTGACGCCCCCTCTCTCTCGCCCCTCTCTCTCGCCCCCTCTCTCTCGCGCCACTCTCTCTCTCGCCCCTTCTCTCGCCCCCTCTCTCGCCCCCTCTCTCTCGCCCCTCTCTCTCGCCCTTCTCTCGCCCCCCCTCTCTCACACCCCTCTTCTACACCCGCTCCCGTCCCCTCTCTTGAATGTGATGCCCCCTCTCACCCCCTTCGCCCTCCCCCTCTCGCCCCCCCCTCTCGCCCTCCCCTCTCGCCCTCCCCCCTCTCGCTCCCCTCTCGCCCTCCCCCCTCTCGCCCCCCCCTCTCGCCCCCCTTCTCGCCTCCCCTCTCTCGCCCTCCACCCCCTGCCTCCCCTCTCGCCCTCCCCCCTCTGCCCTACCCTCTCGATCTCCCCCCCGCCCCCCCTCTCTCGCCGCCCCTCTCTCGCCGCCCCTCTCTCGCGCCCCTCTCTGCGCCCCCTCTCTCGCCGCCCCCTCTCTCCGTCTCGCCCCCTTCTCGCCCCCTATCTCGCCCCTCTCTCTGTATTGTATTCACAAATGTCTACCAAGCACAACAATTACATTCAAACCTTGGGAAACAGCTGTTTCCCTTGGGAAAATTCAAACCTGGGATTAATTAATAATTTGAACAATTAATTCAAACCTTGGGAAAAAACAGCTTTCAAACTCTTGGGAAACAGCTGTTTCCCTTGGGAAAATTCAAACCTTGGGATAATTAATAATTTGAACAATTATTCAAACCTTGGGAAAAAACAGCTTTCAAACCTTGGGAAACAGCTGTTTCCCTTGGAAATTAACTTGGATTAATTAATAATTTGACAATTAATTCAACCTTGGGAAAAAAGCTTTCATCAACTTGGAAACAGCTCTTTCCTTGGGGGTGGGAAAAAACCGAAAAAACCCTGGAACAGACTTGAGATGAACGATATGAAACCTTGAGAAAGCACATACTCAGGTCCAGTGTGATTGTGACGTCATACCAACAAGGAAGAAGAATTGTGACGTCAATCGTGCAAAAAAAAACAAATTGTGACGTCATTCGTGATGTCATAGCAACGTGTCTTGTCATTGGTTGACAGATAAATGGCCATACTTGGGAGCTCGTCAATTAATATGAAACCTTGAAAAGCACATCCACGGGTCCCAGCAATATTCCTGGCAAGTTTCAATCAGATCGGACGGTGGTCGTCGAGAAACCGGCAGGTCGCAGACAGACACACATACAGACAGACACACACAGAGATTGCTGGAATTATAGATAGATGAAGTGATTCCAAGATTCATACATCTGTGTTTTAAAATGTTTAATTGTACAAACATTGATTCTTTCATTTAGACCCGAAGACGGCTGAGATGACGGAAGTGGATACTGGGGCTGTAGGAGAGCCAGAATGGCTGGGCCCGGCTCGGAGATTGGCCGAGAACCCTGCCAATATTGTACTACTCTCGGACAACCAACTCCAGGTATGTCGTTAAGCCTTGTTGTGTTGAAATGAACAAAACTAGCTTCACCTCTCAAAAAACTTAAAAGTTCATTTTAACTGGCAGGCAGTGCTGGAAACCAAGCTGAGTGACCTGGAATGTGTTATCAATGATAACAAACAAGCTGAGGCTCTGCAAGATGGCTGCCAACAGCTGCTGGATGATCGTGATCGGCGGCGTGAGACACTGCAGCTTCTGCAACTGATGAGAGATAGTAAGCAACAGGATGAAGGTAAAAAAAATTTTCTTTTAATGTGTTCATGTTGGGTTTTCAAGTTGTTTTGTAATGTGGTTTCTTATAAAAACTGTATTCTTTGTCATCTTTTTTCATTGTAAATGACTCGAGTTGTTACCTTCACCACCGAAGGTGGAAGGAGGTTATGTTTTCACCCCTGTCTGTCTGTTTGTCTATTTGTGTGCAGGATATCTCAGAAAAGTTTGTGGAGGATTCGGAATGAAATTTTGTTAGACAGGTTGGGTGTTTGACAAGGACAAACTGATTTACATTTGTGGTGAAGATCCCGATCCCGGCAACTAGAATTTTTAAGTGATTCTTCACCATTGAGAGATAGTGCTAAACTAATATATAGCACATATACTCAAAAAAGTTGTGGACGGATTCGGATGAAACTTGGTGGATATGTTGGGTGTGTGACAAGGAAGAATTGATTCAATTTTGGTGAAGATCTGGATACGAGAATTATTTAATTTCTAAAGTGATTCTTCACCATTGAGAGATTGGGCCAAAAGAATTATGACATTGTTCTTTTGTTTGTTTTTAATGAGCTGTTTAATTACTGTATTTTTGGCATACAAGTTGATGACCCGTCACGCCCCCACCCCGCCCCCGGGAAGGTACAAGTCAATGCTTTAAAAATATTTGTTTTTCTCAGAAGTCTGGGCCTCGACCTGTCCTCAGAATCGACTTATCTATGGCTTAAGACATTGAATTTAATAATAAATTTTTTTTTTTTGCAAACTGTTATATTTTCTGAAGTAAATTGTATAATTGTTAATTTAAAACACTGCAGCAAATTTCCACTTAATGTCGTGGATGCGTTCCGAGAAAGAGCAACGTGCGGCAGACGAGATATTCCCATGGACGTAGTGTTATAATGGGTTGGATGTGTTCCCAGGGCACATTTTCAGTCACCTTAACATAACTTTAACCTCATTTAACTACATATTAGAGACAAATATTAAACAAATCGATAAAGAACAAATGAAGTATGCAAATGGACAATGAAATGAATGGTTACAGGGGTACTCACCAAAATGTCAGAACAGGAGAGATGTGGGTGTGGAGTGGAGAGGTTACAGGGAGGGAGAGGCAGGCCTTCGTGTCTCGGATGGACTGCTCAAAGTTTGTGGGCTGGGAAGGTAAATGGGAGGTGAGCCCTGAGCGATTTATGACATTCCCCTCACCATTATCAGGCTTTTAGGTGACAAATCACGTGGCGAATCTGGAATCGAGGAATCTCTGATCGAGCTATCGAACAGGCCGTGCAGCAAATCCAGATTGGAGAAGTCGTCACTGAGGTGCCACGAGATGGTGCGATCGGAGCGCTGGGGAAACACGAATATTTGTACGAAGACGAATCTTGTGTTGAGAAGAAAAAGAGTACAGTACTTAAAAATTTCAACTTCAAATGTTTTATATCAGTGTACATGTTATATCACTGTACTGTGCAGAAATCAGTGTCAGGAACGTTTACCGATTGATTGCTTGTATTACAGGTGTTCATGCTTATCAAGGAGTAGTGAATTGTGACAAAATGTAATGTGCTATGGAGCCAGTGCTTTAATAATGATCCTGTAACTTGTTTTTAGCCGCGTCGCGTTGCGAACGCTGGCTCTAAGAGAGCTCCGCGTTGTTCTTCTTCTTCCTCTTCTTCTTCTTGTTCTTGTTCTTCTTCTGGTGAAGACAAAACCTTTAGGACGCGGCTCTTGGACACATTTGTCCTTGTTAATACTGTACTTGAACGTGATAACAAACATGATGAAAAATGATTTACATTCTGAATTTATCCAAAAGGTCTTCCTACAAAGTAATTCAAATAATACACACAAAACAGCTCATCCATCCATCAAATAATCCATGACTCTGGAAGTACCGAAGCTAGTGATGCATTGTATCAGCGAGGAATTAACACCTCTATTGTTCTGACTGACACCTTTTTTCCAATGACCAGAGTTGATCCAGCTTTGTCTTGTACTCCAAAATGGACTTATCTTTGAATGAAGGAAAGAAAAATGGGAAAATTGGCCAATTATACTTGTACTCCACATCAACTTGTAGGTTGAAAAATACAGTAATTGCTCATTTAAAAAAAAGTTGTTTTCTCATGTACAAAGGTTGTTCACAATGTCCTCGGAATGAGCTACAATAGTTCAAGAATCCCCAAATGCTTTATTTTTCAATACATACTGCAGTTGGTATATATATATATATATAATCAGATGCACTTGTATATTGAAAAATAAAATTAATGCTTCTTCGACCAATGCGAGTACATCATTCCAATAACTTTTTGAACGCTTCATGTAGTTTCCTTAAATTGAATGGTTGTGTTATAAATTATGCATTAAGCAAAAATAAATGATAGCGATATGTCGAAACATTTTTGCAACACAATGTGGGGTGGGAGGGAGGGTTACGTACTGTTGTGAATGGGGGTAACAGGGCAGTTATTGAAATGTCAGGCCTTCGGATGGATCGTGTGCTCACATGTGATGGATCATTATCCCCAGGTGTTTTTTTGAAAAAAAACGGGGATACAATATTGTAATCGGCTCCGTCTGTCCTGTCCTGTCTGTTTGTCATGCTATCTTCTCCTAAACGGTTTGTCAGAAATTCACGAAACTTGGTAGTTATGATCACCACCATGGCATGAAGGTAGGTGCAAGAGCAGTATCGTTTTTGGCCCTGTCCCCTGGGGTGGGGTCAAAATGCCAAAAATACCATTAGAGGCACATTTTAAAATTAAACTTTGTATATGTAATCAACATTGTGGGACGAATGAAATACGGAACCTTTTATTTTTATTTTTAGATTTGACCCGCAGTTCATGTCTTGGTGTGGAGATTTTGTCAGAGGTGTCAAAACAGGAAAATGTTTTTCATTTTAACTCAAAATTTGATATTGGAACATTCCTGGTGGAACCTTTTGCCATCTTTCAAATTTGCTTTAGGTTGGAAGAGTGGGGATTTGTGATGGTGCGCATCGATTTCGCTCGAGTTTTTAACCTGTAACAAGGACTTCGTGTTTAGGTTGCATTGTCCTGTTTTTGTACACTGTTGGAATGTAGTGTTGTTTGTAGTAGAGGTTATCTAGATTAAGAGTGGTGCAAGAACTGTCCTTCCTGTCTGAACCAGCAAGGAACAGCCAAGGTAAGAGGACCCCTAAAAGGGTCATTATTGTGAGGTTGCCCCAGCACGCAGCACGATCAGGTCACTCCCTTTCCCCCATGTAGGTGAGGGCAGAAATTTTGGAATTTGTTCATGGTGCAGGCGATAGCTCGCCCACTCTTCACAAAGGACACTATGGGATCTTTAACGTCCACCAACTAATGGTGGCAGACGAGACACCCAGTTAAACGTCAATCTGAGGGACGCCACACACGTTGATGAATTGCCCAACATGCGAAACACCAGGATGATAGTTTATTTCTTGGTCGAGTTTCAAACTGAGGCTGGACAGCTCAGAGGTAAGTGTGCGAACCTCTCGGTTATCTTGCCAGGCCTTTCATTTTATTAGAACTACATAAATTGTATAATTTTCTGCCATTTCACTTTAAATGCTTAAACTTGTGCCTTATCCAAATTAACTTGAAATCGGGGCCAAACCCCATTTGAAATGGACAACGACGTCCTGTTAAATATTGCTGAACTTGTGCGGTAATAACTGAGCTATTCCATGAAGTACAAGTACTGCACATATGTAATACGGTATACATTCCCCCCCCCCCAAATAAAGTACCTTTTAATCCTGATATTTCAGGAGATTAATTTTGAAATGTTCACCTCCTTGCTGAATGGTGTATTTGTTAATTACCCTGCAGGTGTAAAGCGAAAATTGGGGTTAAGCAATTGGTTCACCATCTGTCCGCAGATGTCGGTTTATGATCGAGGAACTACTTCATTTCAATTGAATGTTATATTTTGAACATGATTCGTAGCACGAACCTGCAGTGTAAGCAGTAATTTGGCAAATTGTACGGCATCTCGTCCCGAGTGTGCATGCGCACAGAGGAATCGGTAATTTTTTAAAAAGTCTCTGCATAGGGGAATATTGAGATTCAGACAAAATGGCAGCTCGTAGGAAATGTGGCTCGTGCTTGGAAAAGCATTAAGCAAGTGTTTGAAAGACCCTTCCAATCTCCTTTTGGGGGGGGGGTTGGGGGTTGTCAAGACTGCGTGAGGTAAGGGATTCAATTAACTCTCGAGTTTACTGTTTATTTCGTCCTCAGGAACTCCAAAGAATGAGGATGAAATGGACTCTTGTTTGGTTCCCGGTTCCATTATGGGTACAAGCCTTGAAGCCAGACTGTGCATGCCTCAACCTCACATTGGTCTTTCAACCGAGGAGTTGCAGGTACATGAGGGAGTTGAAAACAAACTTATGCTGCTTGTAACTGTGCTTTTTCTTCAATAACTATTTATATGAATGTCTCATGTTGTAATGAAACATTTTTCATTGACATAACGTTCACATGTTGTTCATGGTTTGTCGTTCAAGAATGTTTCATAAGTAGATAATATAATTGTAGGAATTATTAAACTTGTGTGGTATTCTGGGTCACTTGGATGCCCACATTTCGGAGTTTGTGTGTAGCTCGTATTAGAGGTGGCAAATGGTATTAAACAGGACCTTTTTGCTTTTTTTATACTTCCACTTATTGTGGTGACATGATTTCATGCTTTCAACTGGCTATGCACAACGGTGCATCGCCACTGCTACCGAGTATGGGGGCACCGCTGATGCACTGCCCCTATTACGAGTACACTGGTACTCATTTTGCTGACCTCAGAAGGATGACAGGCTGAGTCAACCCTACATGGTATTAATTCAGTGGCCAACGGGGCTCGAACTCAGGACCCGAAGCCAACACCAGGCTTAAACAGAACATTTGAATGGCAAATAGTTGGCCTTGTATGAGATGTTTGGCTTGTCTGAACAGGTTGTACACGTCAGACTAAATACAACGGAAGGAATTGTGATTTTAATTCTTAAAGCTGGTTGTTGAAAGTCCAAGGCACTGACTTGCTTTTCGACTTTGAAGACCAGGAAATTGCCAATGGTATTGATTTGAAATCTGACAAATGACACACTTGTTTTCAAAAATTGATCACAATTGGTTTATTTCTGCTCCATGAATGTTTCAATTTACATCCACGACTGCTTGTATTTATTTATTCATTTATGTTACCGTCATGGCACCTCTAATAAAGAAATACTTGTACCTCCCTCCTCCAACATCCCTTCCTCCCTTCCCAGCATGTTGTGAAACTGGGCCTGGCTGGTTTGACCAATATTCCACAACAGGAGAATGTGGTCAATATGTGCCAGGAGGAGCTGGAAACTCGCCTTGCGCTCGTTGACACATTTGGCCGATCCAGAAGTTGTGGTCTCAAGCACGATGGAGGCAGTATGCAGGACATCGCCTTGTAGTGCTGCAGCATTAGGCGAAAAAAGGCCTTAGTTTTCAACCAATTGGAGCTGGGATAATAATATTTCTTCACATCCCTAGAATTAATCTTTGATTTATTGAGAGAAAAATCAATGTGATAAGCTGAAAAGCGAGGACAATTTGCATATGCAACCATTTTTCAAGATGGCCAACATTTTCATTTATTATCACGTTCATCTTTAGTCATATGCAGCACCAGGATGCAAGCATGGTGTTGGCTTAATGGTTAAGGTGGCTGGCTTAAGATGTTGGGGTCACGGTGAAATAACAGGTGAGTTGACTCAGCCTGTCATACTTCTGAAATTGGCAAAATGAGCATCACCTTACTGGCAACAGGGGCACTGCATCAGTGGCACAGCTGCACATCCAGAAAATGATGCAGCCACAGGCTGCATACAATACACCAACACAAGGATGTGGGGTAGCATCATTGGTTGAGGGAATGGCTGTGCCGCTGATGCAATTCTCTCTGCTGGTCTGAGCTGAAATTTGGCCATGTTGCAGGGGAAATCTCACCTATTCTTCTCGAAGGACACCATGCAATGTTTATTGTCCACCAACGGATGCTAGTTGGTGGGATTCCCGTTTAACGTCCATCCGAGGGACAACACATATATTGATGAATTGCTCTGCCTGTGAAACACCGGGATGACAGTTTATAGCTGGGTCAGGATTCAAACCCAGGTGAGACGGCTTGGAGGAGAGTGTTGTACGTACTTCTTGGCCATCCTGTCAGCCCATCATGTTCATCACTTAATATAACATGTCGATAGATGATTTTTTGTGTCTAACTCATGGTTTTTGGGGGCCAAGGAAATGCAACAAAAATATTTGCAAAACTGTAAGATAAATATTTATGCCATTTTCAATAAAGTAGGGGCAACGAGAACTCATTCCTATAGATAAGTCTAAAACTACCCATCTTCTAATTCACTGTCATATTGTGCAGCATGTGTCAGAGGATGTCCACATGCAGTAGATTATTCTGTTGCGTCAATTGGGCACAGGCCTTCACAGTTGCATGCTGCCGTACAAGGTTGGTAGTTTTCAAGGCACGTGCATTCAGAACCACAGGAGTCTGGTGGGAAATTGCACACTACGTCATTTTACAGCCCTGAAGCAGCAGCCTGCTGATTTATCAACTTTGGCAATATCGATGTCCCATCTGCCGTCTTTTCATAGCCAAACTCTTTCTTTTTTGTGTCTTATAAAAGGTGTGGAAACTAGTCCTTTCACTTCATGACTCATTAATTCTACAAATTATGATAACATCAGACGCACCTCCTGACTGTTATGATGAGCATTACCGTGGATTATGTCTCGCACTGTAAAACCGCATCATCCGCAAAGAACAACCGTCCATCTGCCACCCAGACGATTGTTCCTGCAAATGCAAACCATTCTTCAAAACAATATTTTGTCGCTTGAGGACCCTAATGAAGCTTGTAATACATTTGAATTAAGATTACGAGACGAGTATGATAAATGTTTCCCAATTTGTAATTCTAAAAACAAAACTGTAAAATTACAACCCTGGATGACTGACTGACGGGTTGTTGCAATCGACTAAGTCCGACAAGGTGAGGTTGTACAAAAAATTCCTTCATAACAAATAAAATAATAATAATAACATAAATACCAATTCATAACAAACATAAACCTTCAATTGTTAACAAATCCAAATTTTAACAATTTTGAAATAAGCTTAATTTATTGATGAGACAAGCAAAACAAAATTATTACAAAGAGAAGTTCTCTCAGTGTAATTTAAATATTAATGGAACCTGGTCTAGAATCAATTCATTGATGAACAATACGAAACATGAAGATTTGAATTTGTAATGAATTGCAATGGAGAAAAGACAACAAATGCTGCAAAAAATTCTGGTGCTTTTAATAGAAATAGGTCCTTCGCTAGATAGCTCAATTCCACCAAGTCAAGTTGATTTTCACTGTTGTTTGAACGACCCTAAGTTGAATTGTATTTTTACCCACAACCTAATTGTGATGTTTGTTCATCTAAAAATAGTAAGGCCCCTGGTTTGAAGAAGCTGAATCCAAAAGTAATTAAATCAGTTATTATGCACATTTGTAAGCCATTATGCCATATCTTCAATTTATCTTTAAACAGGCATTTTCACAAACAAATTGGAAGTTTCTCAGATCACATCAATTTTAAGAGAACTGACAAATTACAGGCCCATGTCAGTTATTCCAAACTTTTCCAAAACACTCGGGAGAATTGATTATACATGGTTATTCAAATTCCTTGACAAACATAATATTCTTTCTCAGTCACAGAATGGATTCTGTCAGGGTTACTCAACATCTTTGGCACTAAATTGATGTTACTAATAGAATAATCGATCCATTTTAAAATAGTTATCATGCCATAGGTGTTTTTCTTGATTTATCTAAAGCTTTTGACACTTAATCATAAAATATTGTTATTCAAGTTATACTATTATGAAATCAGGGGTGTTACATGAGGACTGGTTTTCTAGCTATCTTCACAATCGTTCTCAATGTACCAGGTATAAATCCTGTCAATAGCTTAAGCAAGTTACTTGTGGTGTTCCCCAAGGTTCTTTATTTGGCCCATTATTGTTTATTATCTTGCCAAAACGAAGTTTTTGCAAGATATGTTAGTCAGCTTGTATGATTTTTTTTTTATTTTTAAATTTTTTTTTGTTTGTTTGTGTCTGTAATCACGTATAAAAAATTCTGCAGAGCACAGTTATCATTGGAAATTTTTGTAACTTTGCACATCAAAGGCCTATAGAGGTCCCTTTCAGTGCATAAAATTTTGAAGGTCAAAGGTCAAGGTCATTGCGCAAATCAGGGAGTCGACGAAACCCTTATTTTTTGAGTAATTTTGATCGGATCGTCTTCAAACTTCATGGGAATATAGTTCATGGTCTGGCGCTCAGCTGATTAATTTTTGGTGCGATTGGCTTGACCTTCATGGTTAGCGCTAAGCTCAAACATATTTGACCCAAGGTCAAATTTTCAAGTTTTAGGAACCATATCGTGTAGTACCTCAAATTGAACACCTCGATGAGTGCTTTCTAGATATGTCAAGCTTGAGACATTATGACGTCATTTGGTGACGTTATGAGGCAAACGCATATTTTTCATGGTTACTCTGTAGAACGATTCTCATTGGAATCTCTCGTAGGCAGATATCCTCAAGGAGTCGCTCGCTGGTAGGATAGCTCTCTGTTCACCTCAGTGTGACCTTAAAGAAGTCACACGTGGTCACCTTTTGGCAAGATACGGGTCATTTTGTATGTTAACGACACTCATAAATCGACTGAATTGCTTTCTTTATTTAATGTTGTAAATTACAGAATCTCTTCAAAGTTTGTGATTGGTTCAAAGCTAAAGGTTGTCTGTTAACTTTATTAAATGTAATTGCATTGTTTTTATCTAAAATAAAATAAAAAGTAAAATGTACTGATTAGACTATTGCAAATGTCCGTATTAATTCTGATCCAATTTTGAGAGTTCAAGAGACCAAGTTTCTCATTGTATATATTGATTCCAAATTTTTTGGGAAATATCATGTTCAGGAAATTGCAAACAAAATTGCAAAAAATATTGGCATAATTTATAGATGGAATTATTTGCTCCAAAATACAATACTTGGATTGCTTTATTGTTCACTTGTACTTCCATATCTTTCAAACAGTAATTTAGTCAGGGGAAATGCATTTCAATCGCATCAAAATAAATTGGTAATATTGCAGAAAAAATTATTCGGATCATATCTGGAGAACCTCCAAGAACTTGTATAAACCAATTATGTCATCATTTAAAACTTTTGAAATTGTGTGATATCACATCAGCAAAATATTTTGATGTATAAATGCATAAATAGACTACTTCCATCTAAATATTGTGATCTTTTGGAATTTAATTATGAAATTCACAAGTGTGATACCAGATTGGCCACTGATATTCATTTTCAAAAATACAGAACCTTGGCTTTTCAACACGATATTCGTTTCTCTGGCACTAAACTATGGAATGATTTGCCAGATATTAGTAGAATCCATCTCATTGAATAATTTCTTATTCAAACGTAAATGATATTTTGTCTTGTTTTATTGTACATAGGTCATTTAAGAAATATATTATATTTGCCAATTGAATTCTCACACTAGTGCTTTCCATTGATTTATTGACCTACTGTCCCACTCATTCATCCTGTCAAATTGTTTGCCCATGAATACGTTTTTCATTCATACCATGGCTTGTGTGTGTATATATATATATGTTACGTAATTTTATGTGGTTTCATAGTTGTTTTTTTCTTCTTCTGTATTTGGTCTGTAGGTGTAAGGGTGTTCCCACTACAAGCTTGCTTTTTGGGATTCAGCCTCCTTCAGCTATTTAAATGTCTTCTTTATACCTTGTTGCTTTTCTTGAAGGAAATAAAAACAAGAAAAAGAGCAATCGGAGATTGTAAACCCTCGCCAATAATTATTTTGAGTGGTGTATTTTTATAGGTTTTAGGGTAAATTCAATATGGCTGACAAACCATGTGACCAATGATATCACATGTGTGAACCTTTTGTTCCTCATGGACAGGCAGTCATACGTGTAAAGTTTCGCTTCGATCTGTTCAGCCACTGCAGAGAATAAGATTTTTGAAGTAAAAAAAATAAATAATAATGGCTGCCGAATCACGTGACCGTT
>CM068955.1:71596036-71611372 GCA_035128595.1 Eptatretus atami | reverse complement strand
TCCTCCCTCCCCCATTCTTCATACACTTTGTTCTTTGCTACCACTTCTTCCCATGTTTACAACATTCTTTGTGTTGATGATCTTTATTCTTTTGCTACCTCTTCTGTTTCACAGCTTCTTGGACTCCAATATTCCACCATTGTTTTTCTTGTTCCTTTTCAAACCTTCAAACAGTTATTCCACGAATATTGCTGGCTGTCTTCATCCAAGCATTTTTCATTTGAGTCCACATCTTTAGAAGTTACAAGCTCCATGTCATTTTTCAGATCATTCAAATTTCTCTCTCTTGTTTTCATATCTCTAAGTTTCCAATCTCTTACGGGTGGATTTCACTTGAAGTCCTTGCCTTTTTTTTTTCCAATTGCGATATAGAAATCTCCAACTAGCAATCGATGCCGAATCGAACATACTTCACAGGCTAGTCAATGTCAGTCAGAACCACACGGGTTATCATTGCATGCTGAAGCCGAGACTTCAAAGATGGCTGAACTAAGTGTTCCTCACGAGCTGACGCTAAGTGGTTGTCACCGGCTTGTGATCCGACGAGGGGCTAATCCTATGCTGCTTGTCAAACAACATTGCAATAAATTTAACCTTCCTGGGATCTCAAATGAACCCGATTGCTTGTGCAACAAAATGGTGACGACAGAAGGCAAGCCGTTTTTTAAGAAATAAATAAAAGTTTGTGACATAAGGACACACAATAAGTCACAGTTCCTCAAAAAACAAAACTGCAAGACAACATTCTTCCCTCTAGGTGCCACACACACTTGCACTCAAAACATGACTTTGTTCGTGCAGCAGGGAAGACATGGAGATGGATTAGCATGCAGCTGGAGCAGCACTTGCATGGTGCTGTCTTTTTATCTCTCTCCCTCAGAGGGGAGTTGGGAAGGCATGCCACGGCGTCTATGTGGGAGACGCCCGGAGCTCATCCCTCTGGCCCCGTTCTCACCCGGTTCAACATGAGAGACACATGACAGGACATCCATAATCCCTCTTGTCTACAACCAGCAAGCGGATTCATTTGTACCCAGTTGTTACCCTGCCACCACACTGTTAACTTAACCATTCTCTCACATGAGCCTTGCTCTTGTAGAAAAAAAACCTCCAAAAATACAAATGATGCTAAGGCCTTTAATTGGACTATTGACCTCTTCCCCATAAAGGTAACAATATTCTGGTTTTGATTTATGTGTCTGGCTGTGTGTGCCCTCTAGGTTGCTTCTTGGAAAATGAGAATTCATGTGGTCCCTGCACACCGAACAAAACATACACGGAATATTTTAACGAACTAAATGAATGCTACATGTGCCCGATCTGTGATTCCAGTGAGTTTGGGTTTTTAGTACATTCTTGTCAACGGTGAATCTAACAAGTTTTCATGATTTAAAAGAATGCACGTTTCCTTGAGCGTGTATCTTGTATCCTTGAGAGTGCATCTTTTGTAACAGTATTGACATCTCACCATTGACAAACCTCATGCCACTTTCTACACAACTCCAGCACATCAACTACGTTTTTTCCTCGTAGCACAGAAGCCTCCTCCAGAAGTGGACATGGCTATGTTAACTTCTTCAGCAGATGGAAAATATTTCTTTAAAATCGATTTCTCTGTGTCCTTACTGTTGCTAGTTCTTGAAACATGAAACGCTGATCTTTGATAAGTTTATTAGTAACACAAACGTCACGTCGTATCTTCCAGTGGAAGGTCTGCACAGACGTGGTCCTTCATGCACGTTTTTCTTCTCAGAAAGGATGAATGTGGACAAGTGTTTAGATTTTAGAATAATTGCAAAACTTTCTTGCTGGATGTTGTTCCTTTAAAAAAAAATTTAGATCCTCGTGGAGGATCTCGAAGTCTTACTCACGTTGTTGTTCTTCATCTTCTTCTTGTGGACTTTTTTGTTTCAGCGCCTACAGTTTTCATCGAAACTTCCTGAAACTTGGCATAGATATGTAAAATACCCTGTGCAGACAGTTACCATCTCCGATTTTGAAAATTCCTCCTAGAAAAAAAGTTATGACGTCAAAATATCTCCGCTAATGGAAATCACCTAAAAATTAATATCCAAACTAGGCAAGCTTTTTGAATTCTGTTTGCGGGAATCGAACAGAGCATTAGCAGAGATGAACTAGAGGGGGAGCACTCGGTAGAGTGAAAAACCTCCGCCGCCAATACTGCTGGGTCACTTAGGTGAACCTGATATCCTATTCATTGGAGGTCAAAACGGATCAGACTCTACTGAACCACGATAAACTAAACTAGATCGACGCGCATGTGAAAATGCCCAAAAAAAAAATCGAAATTTTTTTGAAAAAAAAGTTGCAAAATTTTTTTTTTTTCTCTAACATTTTTTTGGGGGTTGGAAATCACTTAAAACATGTAGAAATGCAAAAAAAAAATTTTACAAATATCGAAATTTTTTTGAAAAAAAAGTTGCAAAAATTTTTTTTTTCTCCTAACAAATTTTTTTTTTTTGGTTGGAAATCACTTAAAACATGTAGAAATGCAAAAACAAAAATTCAATATTTTTTCAAAATGGCCGCCATAGCGGCCATATTGGACTTAGGACCAAGTCCAAAATCTAATGGCATGATCCTTGGACCATACCTAATCCCCCCACCAAGTTTCGTCGAAATCCGTCCAGGAGTTTTTCCGTAATACTGTTCACAAACAAACAAACAAACAGACAGGGGTGAAAACAGTAACCTCCGTCCATCTTCGATGGCGGAGGTTAATTACTGCACATATGATGCATCACTATGATGTCATATCAATTTTTATGACGTCATTCCTATTTTTTGTTTCACAACCCAGAGTTTTCATCGGATCTTGTGAAACTTGCCAGGTATATGCAGAAAGCCCACGCGCAGGCAGTAACCATCTCCGATTTTGGAAATTCTTCTAGAAAAAAGTTGTCATAAATCACCGCTAATGGAAATCGCCTATACCATTATCTCCGAAACTAGGCAAGCTGTTTGAATTTTGTTTGCGGGCATTAGCACAGATAATTAATCGCCAAATATCGCAAACCTGATACATCACAATGACGTCATATTCGTTTTTATGACGTCGTCATTAAGAGGACTAGGATCTTAGCTCATTTGAGCTTGTTTTTTTCCTGCATCACCATTAATTAGGGAGTTAAAATGTCATCTTTGCTACAGCTTTTTGCCATGGTTACATCCATTGTACTCGGTGCCATCTTATTATAATGGAGCTATGGCGAATGTGTGTAAGTATAGTGCCGAAAAAGTCTATATCCCCTTTCAAAATTTTCACCTTTTGTTGCCTTGTCTCTGGAATTAAATCAGACTTTTTCCACCTTTATTTACATACCGTAACCCACAACTTCCAAGTGAAAAACAAATTCTATAAATTTCAAAAAATAAATTATAAATACAAAACTAGAATGTCTTGGTTGGATAAAGTTGGGGGTGGGGTGGTGCTGTGTGAATTAGGGAGGGTTTAAGGTGAATTTATCTCGGTATGTGATCGCCCCCTTGTGACCTTTTCCTATGTTTTTGCATTTACAAAGCCGGCTATAAAAGAATTGTGTTCTTATAACAACAACAATAACAGAGCCGAGCATTCTGAGCAGGAAAGAAACCCCACCTTCCCGGCTTGGTACCAACAAGCCATGCCCCTGAGATTAGTCGGGGGATGTGAGAAGGTGCAAGAGAGACAAGAGGGCATGATCAGAGAGGACATTGTTTGTGTGAGGAATGCAGTTGAGACAGAGGGTCTCGCTGGCTGGCTTCTCGACACACGAAGAAGGCTGCGCGTTTTTTGTGTTCATGCTGTGTGAATTTGCCCACGTGCTGGAGCAAGACGCTAGCCATTACTGTTCGGCTGTGTTGCGAAGTTGCACGTTTATGAGAGAGAGAGAGAGAGAGAGAGAGAGAGAGAGAGAGAGAGAGAGAGAGAGAGAGAGAGAGAGAGAGAGAGAGAGGAAGAGAGAGGAAGAGAGAGGAAGAGAGAGGAAGAGAGAGGAAGAGAGAGGAAGAGAGAGGCGCGCCTCTCAGCCATACCTCGTCATTATCCCGTTGTGTGTTTGAGGAAGGAGGGCCATCGTTGTGAGCGGACCTGGTGTAAGAGAGGAGCGCGATCGGCAGGTTAGTTCGTGAGAAGAAGCTGCATGGCGGTTGGTGCACGTTGAATACCGCCACACGAATTACCTCACGCATGTTTCCCATGCAGACAGCGGCTTAACGCCATTTTGGGAGCGGTTTTCCGCACAGGACGATGCGGTTCGATCCCCAAGCTCCTAAAAGATAATCTCTGGACAAAGCTAAGTGCCAGAATAAAGGGAAGGACTTTCTTTTATTTTATCTTTCCCCTTGTCTGTATCTGAGTGTGTGTGGCGACGTCTCAAAATTAGCTTTAGTTTACCTCACGTTTTTATTATCACGCGTTGATTTATTCCCGTTTATAAGTATTTGATTTATGTTCATTAAACCCTTATTTATTAAATTCGCTTGTGTGCGTCTTCGTCAGGGGTTAGAGTATAAACCCTTGTGCTTCCGGCTGGTACACGCCTTTGTCGCCCTCCATCCCATGTGCGCTATAATCTTCAAGGATCACGTGTTCGCCTCCAAGGTAGAACCGTTTGGCTATCCATCCAGGTCGGTGCGAACCGCCTTGGACATGACAGTAAATGAGCTCAGGTGTAACCAATCACTTTCAAAATAACACATCAGATTAACTGGCCTCCACCTGTGTTAAATTGGGTGATTTTGATTATTTCAGAATAACATCAGCTGTTCCTGTAGGTTTCCGCTGCTGGGTAGTGCATTTCACAGCAACGACTTAAAGGGTGGAGAAGCTCCTGGCGACAATATTTACCAGGAAAAAAAAAATGAGAGGATCCGTCCATGAAATTTTGTGATCACCGGGACTCCTTACTTGGTTATCTGCAGAGACATCTTTTGGGATGACATTCATAACTGGCATATTATTTGCTCTTGTAATTAAGCTCATAATACCAATGTTTTGACATTTTATTCCCGTATGCCTCTTCTAGTGAATGGGAAAACACTTCAGAAAATATGTAGAACATATCGCAAGACAAAGTGTACTTGCAAAGCTGGATGGTTCTGCTCAGAAAAGATACACCTTTGTGAACAATGTGAACAACACACAGCCTGTCCATTGGGCGAAGGAGTTAAAGAAAAAGGTACAAATTATGATTGCTGTTCGATTGCATGATATTTTTGTCAGCAAATAACCTTTTATCAACATATGAAAGGATTTTTTAGATGTTTGATTTGGGCTGTCTGGAAAGTTCCAAACTGTCAAGATGAAACCCGAGGTCTTCTCCCCCTCCCCCCTAATGAGAAACATCATGGCAGATGTCAAGTTATTGAGATGTGTTGAATTGAAATTACGAGGGTTGCCCAAGGTTGACTTCGACTTTTTATTATTTTATAAAATCAAAGTACAGTAGTCCCTGTGTTCTATTGACACCTCATATCCAAGCAAAGGTGTCCTTTCATCACGAGGAAGGGAATTTCCGTCGATTACAGCGCAATTTATTTTTCACTTACCAAAAGCCTTTATTGTATTCACCACATGCATCCTACTATTTGAATCGATAACCAGTAAAACTTATTCAGCATTACCACGTGTTCAATATTGTTGCGAATTCGCGCCCGTCGGCGTGCGATCGGCCACGCGACTCGAACCGCGACCGCCTCGCAAACATGAAAGAACGAGAGTTACAATGCTGCGCGTCAACAACTAACGGAACAGGAAGATTATCACTTCCTGCTCAGAAAATCAACTTCCGGCGTCACACAGAAAACAATTCAGCACAAAAAACGGTGCTCTTCCGCATTAACCCCGCCCACAATTCACCGGCAATCTCCGCCCACAATACACCGGCAATCTCCGCCACAAATTCACCCGGTAATCTCCGCCCACATAACACCCGGCAATCTCCACCCACAATACACCCGGCAATCTCCGCCATAATACACCCGGCATCTCCACCCACAATACACCCGGCAATCTCTGCCCAAAAATCCACCCGGCAATCTCCGCCCACATACACCCGGCAATCTCCGCCCACAATTCACCCGGTAATTTCGGCCCACAATCCACCCGGCAATCTCCGCCACAATCCACCCGGCAATCTCCCCCACAATTCACCCGGTAATTTCCGCCCACAACCACCCGGTAATTCCGCCCACAATCCACCCGGCAATCTCCGCCACAATTCACACCGGCAATCTCCGCCCCATCACACCCAACAATAAGTGTGACAGAAGACACAGGACAGAATAGCCATTAATATAACAGCGCGATGTCGCCGCGCTGTAATAAATCATATTGTTACGGTTCTGGAAATTCGCAAACACCATAAAGGTCCCGTAGGTGAGATATATTTCTTAAGTACATGTGTAGTTAGCCCAAACCCATTGTATAGAGGGAATTAATGTGATTCATTCGGGCTGCGATCCTTTGAGTTAGGCGTTTTTCTGTTCTACCTTTGTTTTGAGCCACCCACGCAACAACAACAACACGCCAGCAGCAAAAACCTACCTTCACCACTCGCTAACCGCAAACCTCACATCACCGCCATTCCAAACAGCGCCATGGCCATCGGACACCGCCGAAAACCCTCCACCACCTTCTCCTACGGCCATTCCGCGCCACCTGTGGACGCCGAGCGTCGAGCTGTCTTCAGCGAGACACGCGAGACGCGAGTGCAGATGGCGGGGTTTTCGTGAGGAGAATTCGGATCAGGAATGATGCCGCACATCTGATCCACCCAATCAGGAAGCGCGGGGCGGCTTGGCCCCGCCTCCAGACGCGCCTGACGAAAATCGGCATATGCAAATTTGAGGATCAGGAATGATACACGCCCCCTTTTTCTCCGTCCAATCGGCGAGCGTGGCTCCGCCCCTGAGGTCGTTTGGATCCGATAATTTGCATATGGTGGGTTCCCGAACCAATAAAAAGGCGAGCGCAGTCAGTATCGAGCAGTTACGTGGAGAGTATCGTGGAGGAGTGTCGGTGGAGCAGCAGATCGGTGAGGAAGTCAGTTGGGCTGGGTCGTTGGAGACGGAGCTCGAGGAGATCGTGAGGCGAGATCGGTGGGGCAGACGGCTGGGAGCGAACGGCTGAGGTGGACCTGGAGGCTCGCGTCGCGGGATCCAAGCAAGCCAGCCATACTCCCTCCCCAGAGCATCAACAATTCCCCTTTTTCCCCCGCGCTGAGAGAGTGCGACAAGGGCCCCGTTCCCACTCACACCAGCAGGTGCCCACGGAACCGCCGTGCAGCGACATTCTGCGGCTCGCCACGAGGGCGCGGGTAGGACCCTTCGGTCTCGTGGGCCTGGCCGCTCATCCAGGTTCCACGCGCATTAGGCCCACGGGCCCAGTCTGACTCCCTTGCCTTTGGAGGGGTCTTTTCTTTGCTTCGGTTGTGAATGCGTGTTGTGGCGCCGTGTCTTGTAAGGTAGTAACTGTATAAGTGGTCCGTGTGTCGTGTAGTCGGTTTTAACTCCTTTTATATGTGCATTTCTTTTGTTCAATGTGATATAGGTGCAATCGTTAATTGTGATGTAATAACATGCTGTTTGCTTTACGTGTGCTATATGTGTGCTCCGCGTGCCGCGAATAAATGTGCATTGTGGTAACTGTTTTCCCGTTTGCGCTCGTCATTTCTTCATTGACCTCCATCCTGCTCCACGTAAAGGGTTCGTAGTGGGTGCAAAACGCCCGGTAAATAATCTGAACCGTCGAGGTCGACGATAACACCGCTCGGTTATCCCGATAGTACGGAACGGCCCGCCCAAGCGGCTCGTGTCCGGAGTCGACCTGCGGCGAGGTACGATCGCCCGGTTTACCATCGCGCGTGGGTACTTAGGTAGGTCGAATTTGGCGAACAACCCTATCCTACGCGGGTGGCCGATTGGCACGATGTGGTGAGGTCGAAAGGCCCACCCGTGACTGGATCCCGGCGTTAGCCGGGAGGGTCACGACTGAATTGTCCGTCCGGTGGGCGAGGCGGTCGCGGTTCGAGTCGCGTGGCCGATCGCACGCCGACGGGCGCGAATTCGCAACACTGGTGTACAGGAGTGTGATTCAAATCCTCCCGTCTCAAAGCTAAATTCACAGGGAATCGGTCCAGGGTGAGAGGAGCGACCACCGATTCCCTCTAAATTACGAGCGAGTCAAATTAACCCTTACGAGAAATAAGATGGAGTCTCAAGGCGAGCGGGAGCCGGGGTAGAAATGAATATGTGTTATAATGTAGAAACCATGGTCCAGGACACCCGTGAGGAAGACACATCTTTACCCGAGGGATGGGAAAAGTGGCTATGCCATGCATCGGGTTATTTTTATTATTACAATTGCACCACTGAACGTAGTCAGTGGGAGCGGCCAGGGCAGTTGACAACGCGGCGGATAATAGAAAATGATGCAACAAGTATTTGACAACAAAATGGATGCGCACACACAGGCATTCATGAGGACATGGAAGGGTGTGGGTGAGATGCAGCAAATGGGCCGAAGCTGCAGGCGGGCATGAAGGCAACAACAGCGAAGTGCGTAATGGCGACGCCACGTGTGGGAGAACGAGCTGGGAGGGGGTGCAACGGTTGTCAGGCCCGCGGTGAAGGCGGGTGAGAAAAAATAATCCGGGAGACGTGTTGGGCGAGAAGTGTGGAGGTGACGGAAAAAAGTGACGGTAACCGAGAGGGAAAAATTAATTGGGGTGACGGAGTCGTGCACGAAGGAAATAAAAATGGTGGAGTGTGAGAAAAGACTTCAAGACATGACGAAGAGAGTTGATAAGCGGGGACGGGAGGTAAAAACGGAGACAGAGGAACTGGGAAGACTGATAGACAAACACAAGGGCAAGATGGAAGAACAGTTAGAAGCCAAAGCAAGGTCGGAGTGTGCGGAGATGAGAAAAGAATTAGAGAAGAAAACTGAGTTACAGAAACACCAGAACGAAGAGACGGAATTACAAAACGAGTTGAGGATGGTGAGAGAGGAAAGAACGAGAACGGAGAATGAAACGTTAAGGAACCACGCTGTACAGATCCAACAGCTGGAAGCGAAGGCCAGATTAAAGAATGAGATGCAAGAAAGAGTAATGATGGAAGAACGATGAGACAGAAGAAGGAAATCGATCAATGGAAGGACCACGAGATTGCAGAATGAGGAACAAGAAAGAGTCCTGAAAGAACAAAGATTACGACAGGAGAACGAAGTCAGCCAACTGAAAGAAATAATGAGATTGCAGAACGAGGAACAAGAAAGACAGTGGAATAGAAAACTGAAAGAGTATGAATTTGAAACTGAACGACAAAAGGAAAAAAATAGGCTGGAATACGAGGAGAAGTTGAAGAAGCAGGAAGGAGAAATCAGGAGATTGAAGGACACAACGAGATTGGAGAGGGAAGAACGAGAGGAACAATGGGATAGAAAACAAAAGGAACATGAAGCCGAGGTTGACCAATTGAAAGAAAAGGCGAGGCTGGAGTGCGAAGAGGGAGACAAAGAAAAGCGAATGAAACACAAAAGGAAATTAACCACATGAAGAAAACCATGAAACTGCAGAAGGAAAGACAGGAGAAGAAACAA
Organism: Eptatretus atami; assembly: GCA_035128595.1. NCBI lineage: Eukaryota > Metazoa > Chordata > Myxini > Myxiniformes > Myxinidae > Eptatretus > Eptatretus atami. The sequence goes on along the minus strand of CM068955.1, from coordinate 71,601,768 downwards.
GGAAGAGTAAATGAGCAGCAGCAACTGAAACACAAAAAGGAGATTAACCAAATGAAGCAAACAACGAAACTGCAGAAGGAAGGGCAGGAGAAGAAACGAGGAAGAGTAATGAGACAGCAGCAAATGAAACACAAGAAAGAGATTAACCAAATGAAGCAAACACGAAACTTGAGAAGGAAGGACAGGAGAGGAAGCAAGGAAGGGTAATGAGAGACCAGCGAATGAAGCACAGAAAGGAAATGGGCCAATTGAAAGAAACGATGAGATTGGAAAATGAGGAGCATGAGGAAGAGTGGGAGAGAAAACAAAAACTATACGAGTTTGAAATTAATGAACTGAAGAGAGAATAAAATTGAAGTCCAGAGAGATGGAAAAACGCCAGAAAGAAGCAGAGACTAATAGACACGAGGAGACAACAGAAACTAACAAATGTACAGAGACGCGGAGCAGAGAAAGTAGAGGAGAGACTGCATGATAATGACGGGGTTAAAGGAACAGAACACACACACACAGAAGTAGTGGAGGATAATGGGGGTGAGCTCGCGGACTGGGTAGGACCCGGTGTGAGCAGCTGGATGGCTGCCTCCAGGAACGAGGGGAGGAAGTATGCCCCCTTGAGGCGAATCACGACCAGGTGGGTTCGGTCGTGCAAGCGGAGTTGAAGGGACGAGTGCTGTGGATAGGTGCACGTGTAGCTTGGGGGTATAGAGGCCCCGGGAACCCTTGTGGGGACACGAATCCCCAGTGTGGTGGTGCAGGGGTGTGCGTTTACGAGTGTGCGGAGATGCGTGCTTTCCGGCACGCATGGTGTGAGTGAGACCCCTGGGCAGGTGAAAGGTTGGGTGTGAGTGAGAGGGCCCGTGTGAGGGAGACGTGTGTGTGAGGTCTCTGTATGTGAGGGAGATGTCGTGCGGCATGCGTGAGCATGCAGCCGCGTCTCCCGGTGTGAATGTGAGTGTGATGGAGTGGAGTCTGTGCGTCGTGACACGCAGGTGTGCGTGGGTGAAACGGAAACGACGGCGACAGAGGGACAAAAGCCGGGTAGCGGCTGTAGCTGTTGTGGGGACCGTGCCGGGTTCACCCAGCAGCGAGCGGCGAGGTCCGTGCTGTGCAGCGCACGAGACCCCCACGTGCTCGCTTGCGGGAGTGAAGCCCGGTCCGGAAACGCCAGCGGTGGATTTGCCGATCCCGGCGGACGGACAAAGTTTAGGCAGGATAACGGATTTGGACCGGATGGGTTCTCCACGCGAGCTTGTGTTAAGCTCCAACGGGCAGAGCACATGTGTTCGCGTGGGGAGCCCTCGGAGTGCGAGGTTTGTTTTTGGGGGTGCGCAGGGTGACGTCATGGCTGCACGTGGGGTTGGAATCCGGCAGGAGGGTGAATCCCTGCCGGATGGTACCGTCCAAGAGGGACGAGGTGCACGTGCAGCTGCATGACGTCACGGGCAAGGTGCAAAGTGCGCGAGCTGTGAGTTGCCGCGCTGGTGCTGCGCAGAATTTGAAAAAAAAAAAAATTAACAAAGGCAGGCCTCGCTTTCGGGTGAACAGGATCCCGGTAAGGGTGAAAGATCCCTTACCTGGGCACAGGATGACACTAGTTAGGGGAAGGGTTAGTTTAGTTAGACCGGCTCCATGGGGCAGGGGTAAGTCCTCATGGGGCCCGTGGAATGGAATAGGTAGAGTGATTGTAGTGAGCTTTAGATGGGAAAAGAGATTTTGGGACAGTGACAGACTGTGGATGTGTAGTGGGGACGTAGCTTAGCTACGTAGTGTTAAAAGGAACGTGCTGTAGTTAAAGGGACGACGTGGGAGCACGAGTTAGTTAGGGGAGGTAGTTAGAAGGAGGCAGAGTTCAGCGATGTGTGTGTTGGAAAGTTGTGAGGTGAGTACGTGATGAGTGAGGCCAGCGGGTCTGTGTGTGTGGAGCGAATGTGGAATGCATGGTGCGATGAGTGATTGGGGGAGGAGTGACTCCCGCCCAAGGGACCCGGGGTCAGTATAAAGTGAGTTAGTGGGTTAGTTAAATTGACAAAATGAGGGTCGTTTTGTTGTTGGTGGGAAAGTAGGCTCGATACCCATTTGGAGGGGTGCAGGAGCCCTGTTGACGGGCTGGGAGCGTGGCTGCGAAAGGTGAGTATCGCTGAGTGGGTACCCCGGGCACCGGGCTAGTCGGCCGTGGTAGGCCAAGGGCCCATGGGGGGCCGGGTTAGCGTAGTGGGCACGGGTGGCCCCGCTTGGTGCGGGGGCCCGGAGCGCCGTTAGCCGCGTGGGCAGTGTCGTGGGCACGGGTGACCCTCGGAAAGGGCCCGGGGCGCAAGCCTGCCACGTGTGCGTTTCAGGGGAGTTGCCATGGGGGCACTCCCCGGTGTTTAGGGAGCTGGTAGCCGAGGCAGTGTAGTGCCCGGGGTGCCATTGTTGGAGATTCGGCAGAGGGTCGTGCCTGCCAAAGGGAGCCACGCGTCCCAGCCATGAGACCGTGCAAGGGCACGAGGGAAAATTCGAGGGCGAGGCCCGAAACTGTAAGGACACCAACACAGGCGACGGGAATCTGGGTGTTAGAACCAATAGCTTAAGCGAGAGGCGCTTGTTGAAAGCCCCGGGGTAGTTTAATAGTTAAATGGTTAGGTAAGATAGGAAGTGTACCCCTCCGCACCATCCATCCCTTCGCTTTCGTTGTGGGCCGCTGGACCACTTTGGGTTAGATCGCTGAGCTCTGGGGAGGCCATCTTGAGGCTTGGTTGGGCCTCGCGTAGGACGCTAGCTCTCCCTCATTCCCCTCCGGGAAGGGAACGTAGGGGTTGGAGTAGGCTAGGTGACGATAGGTTAGCCGAACAAGGACGATAAAGGGGGTTAGGGGACGAATTATAGTGGGAAAGTAGGGAAGTAAACATAAAAACAACAAAAAAAAAATAAGTTGGGGGCTAAATTGTTTTTACAAATTAAGGGAGTGGGTAGGTACAGTGACAGGCAAAGGCGATAGGTGGGAGGGAGACAGGTAGGGTAGGTCCGAGTCCACCTTCTGTGTGGCCAACACCACCGCACTCCTCCACCAACCTCCACTGCAAGGCAAAGCTGGCCAACTTCATCGTCTGCGGCTGTGTGCTGCGGGGCCTGTGCCGGCCAACTTCATCGGCTGGTTGTTTTCTGCAAGGCCTGTGCCGGCCAGTTCGTCTGCCGGCTGTGTTTGCCTGCAACGGCCTTTTCTGCAGGCTATGTTGCCTTTACCTTTGCCATGTCATGCCCACTGCCCCTGTTCACCAGCCCCGTTCAATTTTGCTTTGCCCCCCTTGTTCATTTCCATGCGCGCCAGGATCCGCAAGCAACAGTTTGCAAGCTGCAGGAACTGTCTGTTGGCAGCTGCAACACGGGCCTGCAGTGGCGGCCCGTGCACCGGTTTTCTGTTGACTCTTACCTTTTTCCTGCAGAGTCCATTGATCCTGGGCCATGGTTTAGTGTAAAATTTGTAAGTTAAGGTGTTAAGTTGTATTGTAAATATGAGTGCGCCCCGGCATGTATGTCTTAGCGCCGGCAATTTTATTTAAGTCGTCCGTGTGAGTGAGTTTGTTTAGTTAGTTACTTCAGCCCTCAGGTTATTTATTTGGGGACACGAATACCATGAATGTCGCACTCAGGGATCCGTAGGTAAAACGTACTAGGGGAGAACTACACATGATGGCACACGATAATTTGACGACTCGGGACGAGTCTGTAAAAAGGGGAGGGGGTAGTGTTACGGTTCTGGAAATTCGCAAACACCATAAAGGTCCCGTAGGTGAGAATATATTCTTAAGTACATGTGTAGTTAGCCAAAACCCATTGTATAGAGGGAATTAATGTGATTCATTCGGGCTGCGATCCTTTGAGTTAGGCGTTTTTCTGTTCTACCTTTGTTTTGAGCCACCCACGCACACAACAACAACGCCACAGCAAAAACCTACCTTCACCACTCGCTACCGCAAACCTCACATCACGCCATTCCAAACAGCGCCATGGCCATCGCACACGCCGAAACCCCTCCACCACCTTCTCCTACGGCCATTCCCGCGCCACCTGTGGACGCCGAGCGTCGAGCTGTCTTCAGCGAGACACGCGAGACGCGAGTGCAGATGGCGGGGTTTTCTGAGGAGAATTCGGATCAGGAATGATGCACGCCCACATCTGATCACCCAATCAGGAAGCGCGGGGCGGCTTGGCCCCGCCTCCAGACGCGCCTGACGAAAATCGGCATATGCAAATTTGAGGATCAGGAATGATAACACGCCCCCTTTTTCTCCGTCCAATCGGCGAGCGTGGCTCCGCCCCTGAGTCGTTTGGATCCGATAATTTGCATATGGTGGGTTCCCGAAGCCAATAAAAAGGCGAGCGCAGTCAGTATCGAGCAGTATCTGTGGAGAGTATCGTGGAGGAGTGTCGGTGGAGCAGCAGATCGGTGAGGAAGTCAGTTGGGCTGGGTCGTTGGAGACGGAGCTCGAGGAGTGGTGAGGCGAGATCGTGGGGCAGACGGCTGCGGAGGCGAACGGCTGAGGGTGGACCTGGAGGCTCGCGTCGCGGGATCCAAGCAAGCCAGCCATACTCCCTCCCCAGAGCATCAACAATCCCCCTTTTCCCCCGCGCTGAGAGGTGCGACAAGGGGCCCCGTTCCCACTCACACAAGCAGGTGCCCACGAACCGCCGTGCAGCGACATTCTGCGGCTCGCCACGAGGCGCGGGTAGGACCCTTCGGTCTCGTGGGCCTGGCCGCTCATCCAGGTTCCACGCGCATTAGGCCCACGGGCCCAGTCTGACCCCTTGCCTTTGAGGGGGTCTTTTCTTTGCTTCGGTGTGAATGCGTGTTGTGGCGCCGTGTCTTGTAAGGTAGTAACTGTATAAGTGGTCCGTGTGTCGTGTAGTCGGTTTTAACTCCTTTTATATGTGCATTTCTTTTGTTCAATGTGATATAGGTGCAATCGTTAATTGTGATGTAAAAACATGCTGTTTGCTTTACGTGTGCTATATGTGTTGCTCCGCGTGCCGCGGAATAAATGTGCATTGTGTGAACTGTTTTCCCGTTTCGCTTCGTCATTTCTTCATTGACCCTCCATCTGCTTCACGTAAAGGGTTCGTAGTGGGTGCAAAACGCCCGGAAATAATCTGAACCGTCGAGGTCGACGATAACACCGCTCGGTTATCCCGATAGTACGGAACGGCCCGCCCAAGCGGCTCGTGTCCGAGATCGACCTGCGGCGAGGTACGATCGCCCGGTTTACCATCCGCGTGGGTACTTAGGTTAGGTCGAATTTGGCGAACAACCCTATCCTACGCGGGTGGCCGATTCGGACGATTGTGGTGGAGGTCGAAAGGCCCACCCGTGACTGGATCCCGGCGTTAGCCGGGGTCACGACTGAATTGTCCGCCGGTGGGCGAGGCGGTCGCTTCGAGTCGCGTGGCCGATCGCACGCCGACGGGCGCGAATTCGCAACAATATTGAACACGTGGTAATGCTGAATAAGTTTTCTGGTTATCGATTCAAATAGTAGGATGCATGTGGTGAATACAATAAAGGCTTTTGGTAAGTGAAAAATAAATTGCGCTGTAATCGACGGAAATTCCCTTCCTCGTGATGAAAGAACACCTTTGCTTGGATATGAGGTGTCAATAGAACACAGGGACTACTGTACTTTGATTTTATAAAATAATAAAAGTCGAAGTCAACCTTGGGCAACCCTCGTAATTTCAATTCAAACAACATATTC
>CM068955.1:71552698-71565569 GCA_035128595.1 Eptatretus atami | reverse complement strand
TAGGAATTAGAGTGCGGACAGGAACGGATGGAAAACAGCATCCTGGTTGCCATGGCAACCACTTAGATGACAAACGTAGTCACGACACACCGTCTCCACAGTCTACCTATGTACCAAATGTGAAAGTTGAAAACTTTGGGAGTTAGAGTGCAGACAGGAACGGATGGAAAACAGCATCCTGGTTACCATGGCAACCACACCGTCTCCACAGTCTGTACCTATGTACCAAATATGAAACGTGAGTGTTGAAAACTTTGGGAATTAGAGTGCGGACAGGAACGGATGGAAGAAAGCATCCACGTTGCCATGGAACCACTTTGATGACGAACGTATGTCACGACACAGTCTCCACAGTCTGTACTATGTACAATATGAAACGTGAAAGTTGAAAACTTTGGAATTAGAGTGCGACAGGAACGATGGAAAACAGCATCCGGTTGCATGACCACTTAGATGACGAACGTATGTCACGACACACCCGTCTCCACAGTCTGTACTATGTACCAAATATGAAACGTGAAAGTTGAAAACTTTGGAAGTTAGAGTGCGGACAGGAACGGATGGAAAACAGCATCAAGTTGCCATGCAACCACTTTAGATGACGAACGTATGTCACGACACACCATCTCAACAGTCTACCTATGTACCAATATGAAAGTTGAAAACTTTGGGAGTTAGAGTGCAGACGGAACGGATGGAAAACAGCATCCTGGTTCCATGGCAACCACTTTAGATGAGAACGTATGTGCGACACACCGTCTCCACAGTCTGTACCTATGTACCAAATATGAACATGAAAGTTGAAAACTTTGGGAATAGAGTGCGGACAGGAACGGATGGAAAACAGCATCCTAGTTGCCATGTCAACCACTTTAGATGACGAACGTATGTCGACACACGTCTCCACAGTCTGTACCTATGTACCAAATATGAAACTGAAAAGTTGAAACTTTGGGAATTAGAGTGGGACAGGAACGGATGGAAAACAGCATCCTAGTTGCCATGTCAACCACTTTAGATGACGAACGTATGTACGACACACCGTCTCCACAGTCTGTACTATGTACCAAATATGAAACGTGAAAGTTGAAAACTTTGGAATTAGAGTGCGGACAGGAACGGATGGAAACAGCATCCTAGTTGCCATGCAACCACTTTAGATGACGAACGTATGTCAGACACACCCGTCTCCACAGTCTGTACCTATGTACCAGATATGAAACGTGAAAGTTGAAAAACTTTGGGAGTTAGATGCGGACAGGAACGGATGAAAAAACAGCATCCTGGTTGCCATGGCAACCACTTCAGATGAAAACGTATGTCGCGACATACTAAATATGAAACGTGAAAGTTGAAAACTTTGCGAATTAGAGTGCGGACAGGAACAGATGGAAAACGGCAACCACTTTCGATGACGAACGTATGTCACGACACAAAGTCTCCACAGTCTGTAACTATGTACCAAATATGAAACGTGAAAGTTGAAAACTTTGGGAGTTAGAGTCGTGAGAGGAACGGATGGAAAACAGCATCCTGGTTGCCATGGCAACCACTTTAGATGATGAACGTATATCATACAGACTGCCTCCACAAGTCTGTACCTATGTACAAAAATATGAAACGTGAAAGTTGAAAACTTTGGGAATTAGAGTGCGACAGAAACGATGGAAGACGCATCTGGTTGCCATGGCAACCACTCTAGATGACTAACGTATGTTGCGACATACCAAATATGAACGTGAAAGTTGAAAACTTTGGGAATTAGAGTGCGGACAGGAACGGATGGAAAACAGCATCCTAGTTGCCCATGTCAACCAATTTAGATACGTACGTATGTCGAGACACACCATCTCAACAGTCTGGACCTATGTACCAAATATGAAACGTGAAAGTTGAAAACTTGGGAATTAGAGTGCAGACAGAAACGGATGGAAGACAGCATCCTGGTTGCCATGGCAACCATTCTAGATGACTAACGTATGTTGCGACATACCAAATATGAAACGTGAAAGTTGAAAACTTTGGGAATTAGAGTGCGGACAGGAACAGATGGAAAACAGCATCCATTGCCATGTCAACCACTTTAGATGACGAACGTATGTCACGACACACCGTCTCCACAGTCTGTACCTATGTACCAATATGAAACGTGAAAGTTGAAAACTTGGGATTAGAGTGCGGACAGGAACGGATGGAAGACAGCATCCAAGTTGCAATGTCAACCACTTTAGATGACCAACGTATGTCGAGACACACCGTCTCCACAGTCTGTACCTATGTCCAAATATGAAACGTGAAAGTTGAAAACTTTGGGAGTTAGAGTGCGGACAGGAACGGATGGAAAACAGCAACACACAACGTCTCCACAGTCTGTAACTATGTACCAATACGAAACGTGAAAGTTGAAAACTTTGGGAGTTCGAGTGCAGACAGGACGTGAGGAAACAGCATCCTGGTTGCCATGGCAACCCACTTCAGATGACGAAATGTATGTCACGACACACCGTCTCCAGCAATGTACCAAATATGAAACTTGGGAGTTAGAGTGCGGACAGGAACGGATGGAAAACAGCATCCTAGTGCCATAACAACACACTCTCCACAGTCTGTACTATGTACCAATATGAAACGTGATAGTTGAAAACTTTGGGAATTAGAGTGCGGACAGGAACGGATGGAAAACAGCATCCTGGTTGCCATGCAACCACTTAGATGACAACGTACGTCACGACACACCGTCTCCACAGTCTACCTATGTACCAAATGTGAAAGTTGAAAACTTGGGAGTTAGAGTGCAGACAGGAACGGATGGAAAACAGCATCCTGGTTACCATGGCACCACACCGTCTCCACAGTCTGTACCTATGTACAATATGAAACGTGAAAGTTGAAAACTTTGGGAATTAGAGTGCGGACAGGAACGGATGGAAGACAGCATCCAAGTTGCCATGCAACCACTTTAGATGACAACGTATGTCGAGACACACCTTCTCCACAGTCTGTACCTATGTTCCAAATATGAACGTGAAAGTTGAAAAACTTTGCGAATAGAGTGCGGACAGGAACAGGATGGAAAACGGCACCCTTTCGATTGACGAACGTATGTCACGACACAAAGTCTCCACAGTCTGTAACTATGTACAAATATGAAACGTGAAATTGAAAACTTTGGGAATTAGAGTGCGGACAGGAACGGATGGAAAACAGCATCCTAGTTGCCATGTCCAACCTTTAGATGACGAACGTATGTCACGACACACCGTCTCCACAGTCTGTACCTATGTACAAATATGAAATGTGAAATTAAAAACTTGGAATTAGGTGCGGACAGGAACGGATGGAAAACAGCAATCCTGGTTCCATGCAACCACTTAGATGATGAACGTATGTCACGCACACCGTCCCACAGTCTACCTATGTACAAATGTAAAATTGAAAACTTCGGAGTTGAGTGCAGAAGGAACGGATGGAAACAGCATCCTGGTTAACATGGCAACACACTCTTCTGTATCGAATGTACCATATGAAAATGAAAGTTGAAAACTTTGGGAATTAGAGTGCGGACAGGAACGGATGGAAAACAGCATCCTAGTTGCCATGTCAACCATTTAGATGACGTACGTATGTCGAACGCACCCTCTCCACAGTCTGTATCTATGTACCAAATATGAAACGTGAAAGTTGAAAACTTTGGGATGTGAAGTGCGGACAGGAACGGATGAAAACAGCATCCGAGTTGCCATGTCAACCACTTAAGATGACGAACGTATGTCAGACACACCGTTTCCAAAGTCTGTACCTATGTACCAAATATGAAACGTGAAAGTTGAAAACTTGGGATTAGAGTGCGGACAGGAACGGATGGAAAACGGCAACCATTTAGATGACTAAGTATGTTGCGACATACCGTCTCCACAGTCTGTACTATGTACAAAATATGAAACGTGAAAGGTGAAAACTTGGGAGTTAGAGTGCGGACAGGAACAGATGAAAAACAGCACCTGTGCCATGGCAACCACTTTAGATGACTATGATGTTGCGACATACCATCTCCACAGTCTGTAACTATGTACACATATGAAACGTGAAAGTTGAAAACTTGGGAGTTGAAGTGCTGGACAGGAACGGATGGAAAACAGCATCCTGGTTGCCATGGAACCACTTTAGATACGAACGTATGTCACGACACACCTCTCCACAGCCTGTACCAATGTACCAAATATGAAACGTGAAAGTTGAAAACTTTGGAGTTAGAGTGTGACAGGAACGGACGGAAACGCATCGGTTCCATGGCAACCACTTAGATGACGAACGTTGTCACACACACCTCTCCACAGTCTGTCCAATGTACCAAATATGAAACGTGAAAGTTGAAAACTTTGAGTGAGTGCAGACAGGAACGTATGGAAACAGCATCCTGGTAACATGGCAACGCACACTTCTGTATCACATGTACCAAATATGAAACTGAAAGTTGAAAACTTTGGGAGTTAGAGTGCGGACAGAACGGATGGAAAACAGCATCCTGTTGCCATGGCAACCACTTTAGATGACGACGTATGTCAGACACACCTCTCCACAGTCTGTACCTATGTACCAAATATGAAACGTGAAAGTTGAAAACTTGGGAGTTAGAGTGCGGAGGAAAGGATGGAACAGCATCCTGGTTGCCATGCAACCACTTTAGATGACGAACGTATGTCACGACAACCGTCTCCACAGTCTGTACCTTGTACCAAATATGAAAACGTGAAAGTTGAAAACTTTGGAATTAGAGTGCGGACAGGAACGATGGAAACAGCATCCTGGTTGCCATGGCAACCACTTTAGATGAAAACGTAGTCACGACACCGTCTCACAAGTCTACCTATGTACCAAATGTGAAAGTTGAAAACTTTGGGAGTTAGAGTGCAGACAGGAACGGATGAAAACAGCTCCTGGTTACCATGGCAACCACACCGTCTCCAAGTCTGTACCTATGTACCAAATATGAAACGTGAAAGTTGAAAACTTTGGGAATTAGAGTGCGGACAGGAAGGGATGAAGAACAGCATCCAGTTGCCATGTCAACCACTTTCGATGACGAACGTATGTCACGACACAGTCTCCACAGTCTGTACTATGTACAAATATGAACGTGAAAGTTGAAAACTTTGGGATTAGAGTACGGACAGGAACGGATGGAAAACAGCATCCGAGTTGCCATGTCAACCACTTTAGATGACGAACGTATTTACGACACACCGTTCCACATTCTGTAACTATGTACAGAAATATGAAACGTGAAAGTTGAAAACTTTAGGAATTAGAGTGCGGACAGGAACGGATGGAAACAGCATCCTAGTTGCCATGCAACCACTTTAGATGACGTACGTATGTCACGACACACCGTCTCCACAGTCTGTACCTTGTACCAATATGAAACGTGAAGTTGAAAACTTTGGGAGTTAGTGGCGGAAGAACGGATGAAAAACAGCATCCTGGTTGCCATGGCAACCACTTAGGACGAACGTAGTCACGACACACCGTCTCCACAGTCTGTACCTATGTACCAATATGAAACTGAAAGTTGAAAACTTTGGGAGTTAGATGCGGAAGGAACGGATGAAAAACAGCATCCTGGTTGCCATGGCAACACTTAGATGACGAACGTATGTCACGACACACCGTCTCCACAGTCTACCTATGTACCCAAATGTGAAAGTTGAAAACTTTGGGAGTTAGAGTGCAGACTGGAACCGGATGGAAAACAGCATCCTGGTTCACATGGCAACGCGACACCGACTCCACAGTCTGTATCTATGTACCAAATATGAAACGTGAAAGTTGAAAACTTTGGGAATTAGAGTGCGGACAGGAACGGATGGAAAACGCATCCTAGTTGCCATGGTCAACCATTTAGATGAACGAACGTAATGTCACGACACCCGTCTCCACAGTCTGTCTATGTACCAAATATGAAACGTGAAAGTTGAAAACTTTGGGATTGAGGTGCGGACAGGAACGGATGGAAAACAGCATCCAGTTGCCATGCAACCACTTTAGATGACGAACGTATGTCACGACACACCGTCTCCAGTCTATGTACGCATAAGTGAAAGTTGAAAAACTTTGGGAGTTAGAGTGCGACAGGAACGGATGGAAACAGCATCCTGTTGCCTGAACATTTGATGACGAACGTATGTCACGACACACCGTCTCCACAGTCTGTAACCTATGTACCAAATATGAAACGTGAAAGTTGAAACTTTGCAATTAGAGTGGGACGGAACAGATGGAAAAACAGGCCATAACCACTTTGATGACGAACGTATATCAGCGACACAAGCCTCCCACAGTCTGTACTATGTACCAATATGAAACGTGAAAGTTGAAACCTTTGGAAATAGAGTGCGGACAGGAACAGATAAAACGGCAGACCACTTTAATGACGAACTGTATTCATGACAACCTGCCCACAGTCTGTACCTATGTACCAAATATGAAACTGAAGTTGAAAACTTTGGGAATTAGAGTGCGGACAGGAACAGTGGAAAACAGCATCCGTTGCCATGCAACCACTTTTAGATGACGACGTAGTCGAACACACCATCTCCACAGTCTGACCTATGTACCAAATATGAAACGTGAAAGTTGAAACTTGGGAATTAGAGTGCGGACAGAACGGATGGAAACAGCATCGTTGCCATGTCAACCACTTTAGATGACGCAACGTAGTCACGCCCACCGTCTCGACAGTCTACCTATGTACAAATGTGAAAGTTGAAAACTTTGGGAGTTAGAGTGCAGACGAAACGGATGGAAACAGCATCCTGGTTGCCATGGCAACACATTAGATGACTAACGTATGTTGCGACCATAACCAGATAATGAAACGTGAAAGTTGAAAACTTTGGGAATTAGAGTGCGGACAGGAACAGATGGAAAACAGCATCCACGTTGCCATGTCAACCACTTTAGATGACGAACGTATGTCAGCGAACACACCGTCTCCACAGTCTGTACCTATGTACCAAATATGAAACGTGAAGTTGAAAACTTTGGGATTAGAGTGCGGACCAGGAACGGATGGAAAGACAGCATCCAAGTTGCCATGTAACCACTTTAGATGACCAACCGTCTCACAGGTCTGTACTATGTACCAAATACGAAACGTGAAAGTTGAAAACTTGGAGTTCGAGTGCGGACAGGACGGATGGAAAACAGCATCCTGGTTGCCATGGCAACCACTTAGATGACGAATGTATGTCAGACACACCGTCTCCACAATGTACACAAATAGAAACTTGGGATTTAGAGTGCGGACAGGACGATGGAAAACAGCATCCTGTTGCCATGGCAACCACTTAGATGACGAACGTAGTCACGACACACCGTCTCCACAGTCTACCTATGTACCAAATGTGAAAGTTGAAACTTGGGAGTTGAGTGCGACAGGAACGGATGGAAAAACAGCATCCTGGTTCCATGGCAACCACACCGTCTCCACAGTCTGTACTATGTACCAAATATGAAACGTGAAGTTGAAAACTTTGGGGATTAGAGTGCGGACAGGAACGGATGGAAACAGCATCCTGGTTGCCATGCAACCACTTAGATGACAACGTATGTCCGACACACCTTCTCCACAGTCTGTACTATGTCCCAATATGAAGTGAAAGTTGAAAACTTGGGAGTTAGAGTGCGGACAGGAACAGATGGAAAACAGCATCCTGGTTCCATGGCAACCACTTTAGATGACAGTAGTTGGCGACAACCGTCTCCACAGTCTGTACTATGTACCAAATATGAAACGTGAAAGTTGAAAACTTGGAGTAGAGTGCGGACAGGAACGGATGGAAAAACAGCATCCTGGTTGCCATGGCAACCACTTTATATGTAAGAACGTATGTCAGACGCACCATCCTCACAGTCTACCTATGTACCCAATATGAAAGTGAAGTTGAAAACTTTGGAGTTAGAGTGCGGACAGACACGATGGAAAACAGCATCCTGGTTGCCATGGCAAACCACTTTAGTATGACGAACGTATGTCATGACGTCACCATCCTCACGTCTTACCTATGTACCAAATATGAACGTGAAAGTGAAAACTTTGGGTTGAAGTGCGGACAGGAACGGATGGAAAACGGCACACCACTTTAGATGACGAACGTATGTCACACACACCGTCTCCACAGCCGTACTATGTACCAATATGAAACGTGAAAGTTGAAAACTTTGGGAGTTTGAGTGCGACAGAACGGATGGAAACAGCATCCTGGTGCCTGGCAACCACTTTAGATGACGAACTTATGTCAACGACACACACCGTCTCCACAGTCCTTACCATGTACCAAATATGAACGTGAAAGTTGAAAACTTTTTGGGAGTTGAGTGCGCAGGAACGGATGGAAACAGCATCCTGGTTGCCATGGCAACCCATTTGATGACACTATGTGCCGACATACTCTCCACAGTCTGTACCATGTACCAAATATGAAAAGTGAAAGTTGAAAACTTTGGGATTAGAGTGCGGACAGGAACGGATGGAAAACAGACCTATTGCCATGCAACCACTTTAGATGAGCGACATATGTCACGACACACCGTCTCCACAGTCTGTACCTATGTTCCAAATATGAAACGATGAAAACTTTGGGAATAAGTGCGGACAGGAACGGATGGAAAACAGCATCCTAGTTGCCATGAACACACGTCTCCACAGTCTGTACCTATGTACCAAATATGAAACGTGAAAGTTGAAAACTTTGGAGTTAGAGTGCGGACAGAACGGATGGAAACAGCATCCTGGTTGCCATGCAACCACTTTAGATGACACGTATGTCGACACACCGTCTCCACAGTCTGTACCATGTACCAAATATGAAAGTGAAAGTTGAAAACTTTGGGAATTAGAGTGCGGACAGGAACGGATGGAAAACAGCATCCTGGTTGCCATGCAACCACTTTAGATGACGAACGTATGTCACGACACACCGTTCTCCACAGTCTGTACCTATGTTCCAAATATAAACGTGAAAACTTTGGGATTAGAGTGCGGACAGGAACGGATGGAAAACAGCATCCATGCATGCAACCACTTTGATGACAACGTATGTCAACACACACACGTCTCCACAGTCTGACCTATGTACCAAATAGAACGTGAAAGTTGAAAACTTTGGGAGTTAGAGTGCGGACAGGAACAGATGGAAAACAGCATCCTGTTGCCATGCAACCACTTTAGATGACGAACTTATGTCACGACACACCGTCTCACAGTCTGATACCATGTACCAAATATGAAACGTGAAAGTTGAAAACTTTGGAATTGAGTGCGGACAGGAACGGATGGAAACGCATCCTAGTTGCCATGAACCACTAGACAAGTCTCCACATCTGAGTACTATGTACCAAATGAGTGAAAGTTGAAAACTTTGGGAGTTAGAGTGCGGACAGGAACGGATGGAAAACAGCATCCTGGTTGCCATGGCAACCACTTTAGATGACGTAAGTATGTCGCGACACACCGTCTCCACAGTCTGTACCTATGTACCAAATATGAAACTGAAAGTTGAAAACTTTGGGAGTAGAGTGCGGACAGGAACGGATGGAAAACAGCATCCTGGTTGCCATGTCAACCACTTTAAATGACGAACGTATGTACGACCACCGTCTCCACAGTCTGACCTATGTACCAAATATGAAACGTGAAAGTTGAAAACTTTGGTTAGAGTGCGGACAGGAACGGATGGAAAACAGCATCCTGTTGCCATGTCAACCACTTTAATGACGAACGTATGTCACGACCACCGTCTCCACAGTCTACCTACTGTACCAAATATGAAACGTGAAAGTTGAAAACTTTGGAGTTAGAGTGCGGACAGGAACGGATGGAAAACAGCATCCTGTTGCCATGGCAACCACTTAAGATGACAACTGTATGTTCGACATACCGTCTCCATAGTCTGTACCTATGAAATATGAACGTGAAAGTTGAAAACTTTGGAGATGAGTGCGGACAGGAACGGATGGAAAACGGCAACCACTTTAGATGACGAACGTATGTCACGACACAAGTCTCCACAGTCTGTACCTATGTACCAAATATGAAACGTGAAAGTTGAAAACTTTGGGAATTGAGATGCGACAGGAAAGGATGGAAAAACAGCAATTTCCTGGTTGACCAACACAACAGTCTCCACAGTCTGTACTATGTACCAAATATGAAACGTGAAAGTTGAAAAACTTTGGGATTAGTGAGACAGGAACGGATGGAAAACAGCATCCGTTCCATCAACCACTTTAGATGACGAACGTATGTCACGACACGCCGTCTCCACAGTCTGTACCTATGTACCAAAATATGAAACGTGAAAGTTGAAAACTTTGGGAATTAGAGTGCGGACAGGAACGGATGGAAAACAGCATCCGTTGCCATGCAACCACTTTAGATGACGAACTATGTCACGACACACCGTCTCCACAGTCTGTCCTGTACCAATGAATGAAAGTTGAAAACTTGGGAGTTAGAGTGCGGACAGGAACGGATGGAAAACAGCATCCTGTTGCCATGAACCACTTAGATGACGAACGTATGTCGACGACACACCGTTTCCACAGTCTGACCTATGTACCAAATATGAAACGTGAAAGTTGAAAAACTTTGGGAATTAGAGTGCGACAGAAACGGATGGAAACAGCATCCTGGTTGCCATGGCAACCATTCTAGAAGATGACTAACGTAATGTTGCGACATACCAAATATGAAACGTGAAAGTTGAAAACTTTGGGAATTAGAGTGCGGACAGGAACAGATGGAAAACAGCATCCCAGTTGCCATGTCAACCACTTTAGATGACGAACGTATGTCACGACACACCGTCTCCACAGTCTGTACCTATGTACCAAATATGAAACGTGAAAGTTGAAAACTTTGGGAATTAGAGTGCGGACAGGAACGGATGGAAGACAGCATCCAGTTGCCATGTCAACCACTTTAGATGACAACGTATGTCGAGACACACGTCTCCACAGTCTGTACCTATGTCCAAATATGAAACGTGAAAGTTGAAAACTTTGGGAGTTAGAGTGCGGACAGGAACGGATGGAAAACAGCAACCACACAACGTCTCCACAGTCTGTAACTATGTACCAATAGAAACGTGAAAGTTGAAAACTTTGGAGTTCGAGTGCAGACAAGGACGGATGGAAAACAGCATCCTGTTGCATGGCAACCACTTCAGATGACGAATGTAGTCCGACACACCGTCTCCACAAATGTAACCAAATGAGAAACTTGGGAGTTAGAGTGCGGACAGGAACGGATGGAAAACAGCATCCTAGTTGCCATTAACACAGCCACTCTCCACAGTCTGTACCTATGTACCAAATATGAAACGTGATAGTTGAAAACTTGGGAATTAGAGTGCGACAGGAACGGATGGAAAACAGCATCCTGGTTGCCATGACACTTAATGACAACGTACTCACGACACCGTCTCCACAGTCTACCTATGTACCAAATGTGAAAGTTGAAAACTTTGGATTAGAGTGCAGACAGGAACGGATGGAAAACAGCATCCTGGTTGCCATGGCAACCCACGTCACGCACAGTCTGTACCTATGTACCAAATATGAAATGTGAAAGTTGAAACTTTGGGAATTAGAGTGCGACAGGAACGGATGGAAAACAGCATCCGTTGCATGTCAACCACTTAGATGACACGTATGTCGAGACACACTTCCACAGTCTGTACCTATGTAAATATGAAACGTGAAAGTTGAAAACTTTGGAATTAGAGTGCGGACAGGAAACGATGGAAAAGCCGGCAACCACTTTACGATGACGCAACGTATTCACGACACAAGTCTCCACAGTCTGTAACTATGTACAAAATGAAACGTGAAAGTTGAAAACTTTGGGAATTAGAGTGCGGACAGGAACGGATGGAAAACAGCATCCTGGTTGCCATGTCAACCACTTAGATGACGAACGTATGTCACGAACACCGTTCCACAGTCTGTACCTTGTACAAATATGATGTGAAAGTTGAAAACTTTGGGATTAGAGTGCGGACAGAACGGATGGAAAACAGCATCCGGTTGCCATGGCAACCACTTTAGATGATGAACGTATGTCACGACACACCGTCTCCACAGTCTATACCTATGTACCAAATATGTGAAAATTGAAACTTCGGGAGTTAGAGTGCAGACAGGAACGATGGAAAACAGCATCTGGTTACATGGCAACCACACTTCTGTATCGATGTACAATATGAAACATGAAAGTTGAAACACTTTGGGATTAGAGTGCGGACAGGAACGGATGAAACAGCATCCATGTTGCCATGTCAACCACTTTAGATGACGTAACGTATGTCGAGCGCACCATCTCCACAGTCTGTACTATGTACCAAATATGAAACTGTAAAGTTGAAAACTTTGGGAATTAGAGTGCGGACCAGGAACGGATGGAAAACAGCATCCGAGTTGCCATGTCAACCACTTTAGATGACGAACGTATGTCGAGACACACCGTTCCACAGTCTGTACCTATGTACCAAATATGAAACGTGAAAGTTTGAAAACTCTTGGGAGTTAGAGTGCGGACAGGAAGCGATGGAAAACGGCAACCACTTAGATGACTAATGTATGTTGCGACATACCGTCTCCACAGTCTGTACTATGTACTCCACAATGTACCAAATATGAAACTTGGGAGTTAGAGTGCGGACAGGAACGGATGGAAAACAGCATCCTAGTTGCCATAACACACACTCTCCACAGTCTGTACCTATGTACCAAATATGAAACGTGATAGTTGAAAACTTTGGGAATTAGAGTGCGGACAGGAACGGATGGAAAACAGCATCCTGGTTGCCAT
>CM068955.1:71540434-71552140 GCA_035128595.1 Eptatretus atami | reverse complement strand
CATCCTGGTTGCCATGGCAACCACTTTAGATGATGAACGTATGTCACGACACACCGTCTCCACAGTCTACCTATGTACCAAATGTGAAAATTGAAAACTTCGGGAGTTAGAGTGCAGACAGGAACGGATGGAAAACAGCATCCTGGTTAACATGGCAACCACACCTTCTGTAATAAGTTTCAACTTTCACATTTGGTACATAGGTAGACTGTGGAGACGGTGTGTTCGTGACGTACGTTCGTCATCTGAAGTGGTTGCCATGGCAACCAGGATGCTGTTTTCATCCGTTCCTATCGCACTAACTCCCAAAGTTTTCAACTTTCAACGTTTCATATTGTACATAGGTACAGACTGTGGAGACGGTGTGTCGCGACATACGTCGTAATCTAAAGTGGTTGACATGGCAACTAGATGTGTTTTCCATCCGTTCCTTCCGCACTCTAATTCCTAAAGTTTTCAACTTTCACGTTTCATATTTGGTACATAGGTTAAGAATGTGAGAGGTGGTCGTAACATACGTTCGTCATTAAAGTGGTTGACATGGCAACTCGGATTGCTGTTTTCCATCCGTTCCTGTCCGCACTCCTAATTCCAAGTTTCAACTTCACGTTTCATATTTGTACATAGTTACAGACTGTGGAGACTTTGTGTCGTGACATACGTTCGTCATCGAAAGTGGTTGACATGGCAACTAGGATGCTTTCTCCATCCGTTCCTGCCCGCACTCTAAATTCCCAAAGTTTTCAACATTCACGTTTCATATTTGGTACATAAGGTACAGACTTGGAGACGGTGTGGCTTTGCCATGGTAACCAGGATGCTGTTTTCCATCCGTTCCTGTCTGCACTCTAACTCCAAAGTTTTCAACTTTCACATTTGACAGTAGGTAGACTGTGGAGACGGTGTGTCGTGACGTACGTTTGGCTATCTAAAGTGGTTGCCATGGCAACAGGATGCTGTTTCCATCCGTTCCTTCCGCACTCTAATTCCTAAAAGTTTTCAACTTTCACGTTTCATATTTGTACAGAGGTACAGACGTGGAGAGGTCTGTCTGAAACGTTGTCACAAAGTGGTTGCCATGGCAACCAGGATGCTGTTTTCCACCTTTCCTCGTCCCCTCTAACTCCAAGTTTTCAACTTTCACGTTTCATATTGGTACATAGGTACAGACTGTGGAGATGGTGTGTCCGACATACGTACGTCATCTAAAGTGGTTGACATGGCAACTGGATGCTGTTTTCCATCCGTTCCTGTCCGCACTCTAACTCCCAAGTTTTCAACTTTCATGTTTCATATTTGGTTACATTCGATACAGAAGTGTGGTTGCCATTTAACCAGGATGCTGTTTTCCATCCGTTCCTGTCTGCACTCGAACTCCAAAAGTTTTCAACTTTCACGTTCATTTTGGTACATTGTAAGGCTGTGGAGAATGGTGGGTGTAGTGACATACGTTCGGTCATCTAAAGTGGTTGCACATGGCAAACCAGGATGCTGTTTTCCATCCGTTCCTGTCCACACTCTAACTCTCCAAAGTTTTCAACTTTTCACGTTTCATATTTGGTACATTTACAGACTGTGGAGAAGTGTGTCGTCACATACGTTCGTCATCTAAAGTGGTTGCCATGGCAACCAGGATGCTGTTTTCCATCGTTCCTGTCCGCACTCTAACTTCCCAAAGTTTAACTTTTCACGTTCATATTTGTACTAGTAAGCTGTGGAGTATGTATGTCGCAACATACATTAGTCATCTAAAGTTGGTGCCATGGGAACCAGGGATGCTTTTCCATCGTTCTGTCCGCACTCTAACTCCAAAGTTTTCAACTTCACGTTTCATATTTGTACATAGGTACAGACTGTGGAGACGGTTGTCGCAGACATACATTGTTCATCTAAAGTGGTTGGATGCCTGTTTCCATCCTCCTGTCCGCACTCTAACTCAAAGTTTTCAACTTTCCAACGTTTCATATTTGGTACATAGACAGACTGTGGAGATGGCTGTGTCTCGACATACGTTACGTCATCTAAAGTGGTTGACATGGCAACTGGGATGCTGTGTTCCATCGTTCTGTCCGCACTCTAATTCCAAAGTTTCAACTTTCACTGTTTCATATTTGGTACATAGATACGACTTGGAGATGGTGCGTCTAATACTACGTCATCTAAATGGTTCATGGCAACAGGATGCTGTTTTCCATCCTTCCTGTCCGACTCTAATCCAAAGTTTTCACTTCATGTTCATATTTGTGTACATCAACAGTAAGTTTGGTGCCATGTTCCAGGATGCTGTTTTCCATCGTTCCTGTCTGCGACTCTAACTCCGAAGTTTTCATTTTCACAATTTGGTACATAGGTAGATGTGGAGACGGCTGTGTCGTGACATACGTTCATCATCTAAGTGGTTGCCATGCAACCAGGATGCTTTTCCATCCGTTCCTGTCCGCACTCTAATTCGCAAAGTTTTCCAAGCTTTCACTTTCCAATTTTTGGTACATAGTACAGACTTTGGAGACGGTGTGGTCGTGACATACGTTCGTCATCTAAATGGACACTGGCAACGGAATGTTTTCGCATCCGTTTCCTGTCTGCACTCTAATTCCCAAAGTTTATCCGTTTTCATCATTTGGTACTTAGTAAGACTGGAGACGTGTGTCGTGACATACGTTCGTTCTATCTAAAGTGGTTGACTGGCAACGGATTGTTCTACATCCGTTCCTGTCCGCACTCAATTCGCCAAGTTTCAACTTTCACGTTTCATATTGGAACATAAGTACAGACTGTGGAGAAGGGTGTCTCACATACGTTAGTCATCTAAAGTGGTTGACATGGAACTTGGATGCTGTCTTTCCAATCCGTTCCTGTCCGCACTCTAATTCCCAAAGTTTTCAACTTTCACATTTCATATTTGGTACATTAGTACAGGCTGTGGAGACGGATGTGGTTGCCATGGTAACCAGGATGCTGTTTTCCATCCGTTCCTGTCTGCCACTCTAACTCCCAAAGTTTTCAACGTTTCACATTTGGTACATAGTAGACTGTGGAGACGTTGTGTCGTACGTACGTTTGTCATCTAAAGTGGTTGCCATGGCAACCAGGATGCTGTTTCCATCCGTTCCTGTCCGCACTCTAATTCCAAAGTTTTCAACTATCACGTTTCATATTTGGTACATAGGTACAGACTGTGGAGAGTGTGTGTATGGCAACTATGATTGCTGTTTTTCCATCCGTTCCTGTCCGCACTCTAACTCCCAAGTTTCATATTTGGTTTTACATTGTGGAGACGTGTTGTCGCTGACATACAGTCGTCATCTGAAAGTGGTTGCCATGGCAACCAGGATGCTGTTTTCCATCCGTCCTGTCTGCACTCGAACTCCCAAAGTTTTCAACTTTCACGTTTCTATTTGGTACATAGTTACAGACTGTGGAGACGTTGATGTGGATGCTGTTTTCCATCCGTTCCTGGTCCGCACTCTAACTCCCAAAGTTTTCAACTTCACGTTTCATATTTGGAACATAGGTACAGACTGTGGAGACGGTGTGTCTCGACATACGTTGGTCATCTAAAGTGGTTGACATGGCAACTGGATTGCTGTCTCCATCCGTTCCTGTCCGCATCTAATTCCCAAAGTTTTCATTTCACGTTTCATATTTGGTACATAGGTACAGACTGTGAGACAGGTGTGTGTCGTGACATACGTTCGTCATCTAAGTGGTTGACCATGGCAACTGGGATGCTGTTTTCATCTGTTCCTGTCCGCACTCTAATCCCAAGTTTTTCAACTTTCACGTTTCATATTTGGTAGTCGCAAATCGTTGTGTCACATAGCTAAGTGGTTGCCATGGCACCAGGATCTGTCTTCCATCCGTTCTTGTCCGCCACTCTAATTCCCAAGTTTTCAACTTTCACGTTATATTTGGTAATAGGTACAGACTGTGGAGACGGTGTGTCGTGACATACGTTCGTCATCTAAAGTGGTTAACATGGCAACAGGATGCTGTTTCCATCCGTTCCTGTCTGCACCTAACTCCCAAAGTTTTCAACTTTTCACATTTAGTACATAGACTGAGACGTGTGTCGCTGACATACGTTCGTCATCTAAAGTGGTTGACCATGGCAACTTGGATGCTGTTTTACATCCGTTCCTGTCCGCACTCTAATCCCAAAGTTTTCAACTTCACGTTTCATATTTGGTACATAGAACAGACTGTGGAGGACGGCGTTCGTGACATACGTTCGTCATTCTAAAGTGGTTGACATGCAAACGGGATGCCGTTTTCCATCCGTTCCTGTCTGCACTCTATTCCCAAAGTTTTCAACTTTCACGTTCATATTTGGTTACATAGATACAGACTGTGAGACTGTGTGTTCTATGGCAACCAGGATGCTGTTTTCCATCCTTTCCTGTCTGCACTCCAAATCCCAAAAAGTTTCAACTTTCACGTTTCATATTTGACAGGTAGGGACAGACTGTGGAGACGGTGTGTCTGTAACATACGTTCGTCATCTAAAGTGGTTAGCCGTTTTCCATCCGTTCCTGTCTGCACTCCAATTCCCAAAGTTTCAACTTTCACGTTTATATCTGGTACATAGTACAGACTGTGGAGACGGTATGTCCAACAGTACATTAGTCATCTAAAGTGATTGCCATGGCAACTAGGATGCTGTTTCCATCCGTGTCTGCCGCACTCTAACTCCAAAGTTTTCAACTTTCACGTTTCATATTTGGTACATAGGTTAGACTGTGAGGATGGTGCGGTCGTACATACGTTTCTTCATATTAAGTGGTTGACCATGGAGACCAGGATGCTGTTTTCCATCCGTGTCTGTCCGCACTCTAACTCCCAAAGTTTTCAACTTTCACGTTCATATTTGTACATAGGTAGACTGCTGAGATGGTGCGTCGTACATACGTCTCATATAAAGGTTGCATGGGAGACCAGCGATGCTGTTTTCCATCCGTTCCTGTCCGCACTCTAACTCCCAAAGTTTTTCAACTTTCACGTTTCATATTTGCGTACATAGTTAGCAGACTGTGGGAGACGGTTTGTCCCAACGATACTTAGTCATCTAAAGTGGTTGCCATGGCACAGGATGCTGTTTTCCATCTGTTCCTGTCCGCACTCTAACTCCCAAAGTTTCAACTTTCACGTTTTCATATTTGGTACATAGTACAGACTGTGGAGACTGTTTGTTATGCAACTGGATGCTGTTCCATCCGTTCCTGTCCGCACTCCAATTCCCAAGTTTCAACTTTTCACGTTTCAATTTGGTACATCGGTACAGACTGTGGAGACGGTGAGTCGTGACATAAGTTCGTCATCTGAAGTGTTGCCATGGCAACCAGGATGCTGTTTTCCATCTGTTCTGTCCGCACTCTAACTCCCAAAGTTTTCAACTTTCACGTTTCACATTTGGTACATAGGTTCCAGACTGTGGAGACGGTGTGTGTCTCGACATACGTTGGATCATCTAAAGTGGTTGACATGGCAATTGGGATGCTGTTTTCCATCCGTTCCTGTCCGCACTGTAATTCCAAAGTTTTCACGTTGTCATATTTGGAACATAGGTTACAGACTGTGGAGAAGGTGTGTCGCGACATATGTTCCTCATCTAAAGTGGTTTGACATGGCAACTAGGATTGCTGTTTTCCATCCGTTCCTGTCCGCACCTCAATTCCCAAATTTTTCAACTTTCACTTTTCATATTTGGTTACATCGGTACAGACTGTGGAGGATGTATGTGCCAATACGTAAAGTCATCAAAGTGTTGCCATGCACCAGGATGCCTGTTTTCCATCCGTTTCTGTGCGCACTCGAACTCCCAAAGTTTTCAACTTTCACGTTTCATATTTGGTACATAGATACAACTGTGGAGACTGTGTTATGCAACTAGATGCTGGTTTCCATCCGTTCCTGTCCGCACTGTTAATTCCCAAAGTTTTCACGTTTTCATATTTGGAACATAGGTACAGACTGTGGAGACGGTGTGTCGTGACATATGTTCCTCATCTAAAGTGGTTGACATGGCAACTAGTGATGCTGTTTCCATCCGTTCCTGTCCGCACTAATTCCCAAAGTTTTTCAACTTTCACTTTTCATATTTGGTACATCGGTACAGACTGTGGAGATGGGTATGTCGCAACATATGTAAGTCATCAAAATTGGTTGCCATGGCAACCAGGATGCTGTCTTCCATCCGTTCCATGCGCACTCGAAATCCCAAAGTTTTCAACTTTCACGTTTCATATTTGGTACATCGGTACAGGACTGTGGAGACGGTGTGTCGTGACAAAGTTCGTCATCTAAAGTGGTTGCCATGGCACCCAGGATGCTGTCTTTCCATCCGTTTCTGTGCGCACTCTAACTCCCAAAGTTTTCAAACTTTCACGTTTCATATTTGGTACATAGGTACAGACTGTGGAGACGTGTGTTGTGACATCTTCTCATCTAAAGTGGTTCGGTTTTCCATCCCGTTCCTTCCGCACTCAATTCCAAAGTTTTCAAAAACTTTCACGTTTCATATTCGTACATAGGTAGACTGAGGATGGTGCCGTCATGACATACGTTCGTCATACTAAAGTGGTTGCCATGGCAACCAGGATGCCTGTTTTCCATCCGTCCTCTGATCCGCACTCTAACTCCCAAAGTTTTCAACTTTCACGTTTCATATTTGGTACATAGGTAGACTGTGAGGACTGGTGCGTCATGACATACGTTCTTCTATAAAGTGGTTTGCATGGAGACCAGGATGCTGTTTTCCATCCGTTCCTGTCCGCACTCTCATCCACGAAGTTTTCAACTTTCACGTTTCATATTTGTACATAAGTTACAGACTGTAGGGAGACGGTATTCGCAACAACATTAGTCATCTAAAGTGGTTGCATGGCAACCAGGATGCTGTTTTCCATCTGTTCCTGTCCGCACTCTAACTCCCAAAGTTTTCAACTTTCACGTTTCATATTTGGGACATAGGTACAGACTGTGGAGAAGGTGTGTCTCGACATACGTTAGTCATCTAAAGTGGTTGACATGGCAACTTGGATGCTGTCTTCCATTCCGTTCCTGTCCGCCACTCTAATTCCCAAAAGTTTTCAACTTCACGTTCATATTTGGTACATAGTTACAGACTGTGGAGACGGTGTGGTTGCCATGGTAACCAGGATTGCTGTTTTCCATCCGTTCCTGTCTGCACTCTAACTCCAAGTTTCAACTTTCAATTTTGACATAGCGTAGACTGTGGAGACGGTGTGTCGTGACGTACGTTGTCAGTCTAAAAGTGGTTGCCATGGCAACCAGGATGCTGTTTTCCATCCGTTCCTGTCCGCACTCAACTCCCAAGTTTCATATTTGGTACATTGTGGAAGACGTGTGTCGTGACATACATTCGTCATCTGAAGTGGTTGCCATGCAAACCAGGATGCTGTTTTCCATCCGTCCTGTCTGCACTCGAACTCCCAAAGTTTCAACTTTCACGTTTCGTATTTGGTACATAGTTACAGACTGTGGAGACGTTGGTCATCTAAAGTGGTTGACATGGCATCTAGGATGCTGTCTCTCCATCCGTTCCTGTCCGCACTCTAATTCCCAAAGTTTTCAACTTTCACGTTTCATATTTGGTACATAGGTACAGACTTGTGGAGACGGTGTGTCGTGAAATACGTTCGTCATCTAAGTGGTTGACAATGGCAACTGGGATGCTGTTTTCCATCGTTCCTGTCCGCACTCTAATTCCAAAGTTTTTCAACTTTCACGTTTCATATCTGGTATGGCGCAACATACGTTAGTCATCTCGAAATGGTTGCCATGGCAACCAGGATGCTGTTCTTCCATCCGTTTCTGTCTCACTCTAACTCCCAAAGTTTCAACTTTCACATTTGGTACATAGGTAGACTGTGGAGACGGTGTGTCGTGACGTACGTTGGTCATCTAAAGTGGTTGACATGGCAACTTGGATGCTGTCTTCCATCCGTCCTGTCCGCACTCTAATTCCCAAAGTTTTCAACTTTCACGTTTCATATTTGCGTACATAGGTCCAGACTGTGGAGATGGTGTGTCTCGACATACGTACGTCATCTAAAGTGGTTGACATGGCAACTGGGATGCTGTTTTCCATCTGTTCCTGTCCGCACTCTAATTCCCAAAGTTTTCAACTTTCATGTTTCATATTTTGTACATAGGTACAGACTGTGGAGCAGTCTGTCATGATATACATTCGTCATCTAACGTGGTTGCCGTTTTCCATCTGTTCCTGTCCGCACTCTATTCGCAAAGTTTTCAAACTTTCACGTTTCATATTTGGTACATAGTTACAGACTGTGAGGCTTGTGTTCGTGATATACGTTCGTCATCGAAAGTGGTTTGCCGTTTTCCATCTGTTCCTGTCCACACTCTAATTAGCAAAGTTTTCCAACTTTCACGTTTCATATTTGGTACATAGGACAGACTGTGGGAACGTGTGTCGTGACATACGTCGTCATCTAAAGTGGTTAAACATGGCAACTAGATGCTGTTCCCATCCGTTCCTGCTGCACTCTAAACTCCAAAGTTTTCAACTTCACATTTGGTACATAGACTGGAGACGTGTGTCGTGACATACGTTCGTCTCTAAAGTGGTTGACATGGCAACTGGATGCTGTTTTACATCCGTTCCTGTCCGCACTCTAATCCCAAAGTTTTCAACTTTCACGTTTCATATTTGGTTACATAGGAACAGACTGTGGAGACGGCGTGTCGTGACATACGTTCGTCATCTAAAGTGGTTGACATGGCAAACTGGGATCAGTTTTCCCATCCGTTCCTGTCTGCACTCTAATTCCCAAAGTTTTCAACTTTCACGTTTCATATTTGGTACATAGATACAGACTGTGGAGTCGGTTGTGGTTGCCATGCTAACCAGGATGCTGTTTTCCATCCGTTCCAGTCTGCACTCTAACTCCAAAGTTTTCAACTTTCACATTTGTACATAGTAGACTGTGGAGACGTGTGTCGTGACGTACGTTCGTCATCGAAGTGGTTGCCATGGCAACCAGGATGCTGTTTTTCATCCGTTCCTATCCGCACTAACTTCCCAAAGTTTTCAACTTTCACGTTTCATAATTCGTGGTACATAGGTACAGACTGGGAGACGGTGTGTCGTGACGTACGTTCGTCATCTGAAGTGGTTGCCATGGCAACCAGGATGCTGTTTTTCATCCGTTCCTATCCGCACTAACTTCCCAAAGTTTTTCAACTTTCACGTTTCATATTGGTACATAGGTACAGACTTGTGAGACGGTGGTCGTGACATACGTACGTCATCTAAAGTGTTGACATGGCAACTAGGATGCTGTTTCCATCCGTTTCCTGTCCGCACTCTAATTCCTAAAGTTTTCAACTTTCACGTTCATATTTGGTACATAGTACAGAATGTGGAACGGTGTGTCGTAAATACGTTTCGTCATCTAAAGTGGTTGACATGGCAACTCGGATGCTGTTTTCCATCCGTTCCTGTCCGCTACTCTAATTCCCAAAGTTTTCAACTTCACGTTTCATATTTTATACATAGTTACAGGACTGTGGAGGACTTTGTGTCTGACATACGTTCGTCATCGAAAGTGGTTGACATGGCAACTTGCGATTGCTGTCTTCCATCCGTTCCTGTGCGCACTCTAATTCTCCAAAGTTTTCAACATTTCACGTTTCATTATTTGCGGACATGGTACAGACTATGGAGACGTGTGGTTCATGGTAACAGGATTGCTGTTTTCCATCCGTTCCTGTCGGCACTCAACTCCCAAAGTTTTCAACTTTCACAATTTGAACTAGGTACAGACTGGTGGAGACGGTGTGTCGTCGACGATACGTTTGTCATCTAAAGTGTTCACATGCAAACGGATGCTTGTTCTTCCAATCCGTTCCTGTCCGCACTCTAATTCCCAAGTTTCAACTTTCACTGCTCATATTTGGTACAGTAGTCACAGACTGTGGAGACGGTGTGTCGTGACATAACGTTCGTCATCTAAAGTGGTTGCCATGGCAACTGGAATGCTGTTTCCATCCTGGTTCCTCGTCCGCAACTCCTAACTTCCCAAAGTTTCAACTTTACACGTTTCATATTGGTAATGTACACTGTGAGGTGGTCACATACGTTAGTCATCTAAAGTGGTTGCAATGGCACCAGGATGCTGTTTCCATCCGTTCTGTCCCGCATCTCTAACTTCCAAAGTTTTCCAACTTCCAGTTTCATATTTGCGTAGTAACAGATTGATCGAGAACGTGTGTCGTGCTGTTTCTCATCTAAGGGTTTAACAGCAACTAGGATGCTGTTTTCCATCCGCTTCCTGTCTGCACTCCTAACTCCAAAAGTTTTCAACTTCACTTTCAATGTTTGGTACAGGTGTGGAGAACGGTGTGTAGTGACATACGTTCGTCATTAAGGGTTGACATGGGCAACAGGATGCTGTTTTCCTACTCCTTCCTGTCCCACTCTTAATTCCAAAGTTTTCAACTTTCACGTTTCATATTTGGTAACATTAAGGTACTGACTGGAGGAAGTACTGGTGTCGTGACATACGTCGTCATCTAAAAGTGGTTGACATGGCACATGGGATGCTAGTTTTCCATCCTCCTGTCTGCACTCTAACTTTCCCAAAGTTTTCAAACTTTCACAGTTTCATAATTGGTACATGTTACAGAGCTGTGAGATGGTATCGACACTTGTCTCTAGTAGTATGGCAACCAGGATGACTGTTTTCCATCTCGTTCGCTGTCCTGCACTCAACCCCAAAGTTTTCACACTTTCACTGTTCATATTTTGTTACATAGGGACAGGATGTGGAGACGGATGGCGCACATACGTGTCATCTAAATGGTTGCCGTTTTCCATCCGTTCCTGTCTGCCACTCAACTTCCCAAATTTTCAACTTTCACGGTTTCATATTTGGTACGCATAGGTTACAAGACTGTGGAACGGTGATGTCCGCTACATACGTTCGTCATTTAAGTGGATTGCAATGGCAACTAGATGCTGTTTTCATCCGTTCCTGTCCGCCATCTCAATCTCCCAAAAAGTTTTCAACTTTCACTCGATATTGGGTAAATATAGGAGACTGTGGAGATGGTGCGTCTGACATACGTAAACGTTACAACTATAAAGTGGGTTGACATCGGCAACTAGGATGCTGTCTCATCCCTGTCTGTCCCCGCACTCTAATTCCCAAGTTTTCAACTCATGTTTCATATTTGGTACATTAGTAATTGAAGGATGTGCGTGTACATAGTCTTCATATAAAGCTGTTTGAACCAGGATGCCTGTTTTCCATTCCGTTCCTGTCTGCGCACTCTAACTCCAAGTTTTCAATTTCACGTCATATTTGGTACATAGTTTACAGACTGTGGATGAACGGTATCGTGCACATACGTTCAGTCATCTAAAGTGTGTCTGCCATGGCAACCAGGATGCTGTTTTCGCATCCTGTCCTGTCCGCACTCTAATCCCAGTTTGTCAACTTTCACATTCATATTTCGTACATAGGTACAGGACTGTGGAGACGGTATGTGTCGTACATACGTTCGTCATCAAATGGTGGACATGGCAACTAGGCATGCTGTTTTCCATCCGTTCCTGTCCGCACTCTTAATTCCCAAATTTTCAACTTTCACGTTCATTATTTTGTTACATATAGTACCAGACTGTGAGAGACTTTGGTGTGAACATACAATCTCTCTCTT
>CM068955.1:71463485-71480424 GCA_035128595.1 Eptatretus atami | reverse complement strand
AGAGAGAGAGAGAGAGAGATTTCATATTTTCCCTTTTCCTCAACATAATTGAAAGCAAAGCACTTGACGAACCATTCTGCATTGTTTCTGTCTCTAAACATTGATATGGAATAACACGTATGGAAAACATCGAAAATCGCCACACTTCCCAACTAAAACAAAGTTGAAAGATTGGCAAAGGGTTCCACCAGAAATGACCTAATATCAAACTTTACTTTGACTTTTTTTGTTTTGAAAAAAAATATTCTGAGCCCTGTGATCCAAAGTTCCCCTTCCCTGGTACATGAACCAGGAGTCAAATCCCCCCCCCAAAAAAAAACGCGACATTTTATGCGGCCAATGTTGGTTTCAAGGTTTCATTAAAAAAAATTTTTTAAGTGCCTACACATTTGCATTTTTTGGAATTTGACCTTTTTACACCGCTCAAGGACAGGGAGGCTGGGCCAAAAATTATGCTGCTCTCGAACATTCTGGTCATGTGGTGATCATAACTATCAAGTTTGGGGAATTTATTACAACAGTTTTGGAAGAGATGGACTGAGCAGATTACAATATCCCCACACTTCACTCCCCCCATTCAAAATTTTAAAAAAGCATGGGCATAAAAGTGGGTAAGATTAAACAAACTTCAAAATGCTCCAGGAAAGCCATTCATGAAACTTTATATCCATTTCAGTTTGGGATGGGGGAGAAGGATGCATTTGGAGGGTGCAGGATTGGGGGGGGGGAGGGGGCTTCGCAAGGCAAAAAAGAAAAGTGTGGGGAAGAGTACAATGGGGGAGGGGGGAGGGGAGTTGAGGTGAAGGAGGATACAAAAACCATCCTCTAAAAATTTGTGCACATGATTTACTGACCACTGACAGAGGGAGGGTGTGTTATGAGCCATGGGGAAAAAAAATTTGCTCTCCTTCCCCTTCGCACCCTCCCCCAGGCACTTCCAGGGTAGTGGTGTTTCGAGAAAAAATTAAAGCCAATATCTTGCAGCATAAAACCAATAATTACAATACCCAAGCAACATTAGCATTCCAGGTTTGGTCATGAGACACACCGAGCAAATGTGTGACCAGTCGCGCAGGTGCTGCAGTACATCCAGTGGCATATCCTCCTGAAACATCTCATGGTACACTTCCTGAAGACCTGTGTGCCAAATGCCAAATTTATTGCATTGCAGAATGTCCCTCAAACGTTTCTGCAAAACCTCCCTGGAAATAGCTGGGACATTTTTTCTGAATGTGCTCAAGTTCTTTGATAATCCTGTGCAAATCAACAAAACAGAAAGGGAGGGTGGAATGGTAACGACAATGTCCAGTTCATTAAACAAGTTTAGTTTGCAATACTTCCACAGTTAAATTTTGAGAAAAATTTAATCATTGAAACATTAAAAAAAAAATAGTGCCATTTTAACAATGAAAAATAAAAGGCTGCTTTTGTAAATACAAAAGGAGCAAAATATAGCTTTTACGTTAAGTTCTACTGTCTGCACCGGAAATTATTTTTTCTTGCACAATCCCAGTATTAAAAAGGTTGTTTGGCTGTTGTTATCCTGTCTTGCTTGAACCAACTGGTAATATTACGGGAGAGAGCACACCAAAATTGATTGAAATATCTGCTCAGACGTGTAAAACCAAAAAATAAAAATAAAATAATAATCAAGTCGCTTAAATGATAACTCACACCTCAACTAGAGCAAGTGAGTGACCAATGCTGATGGAATCCTACCCTCCCCATTGTCACTAAAGGAGGTCCTCCAGCTTGGGCTCACTGGACGTGGCACTCCAGGCCGTAATGGTGCAAATGAAACAATGACAACACGGGAGATAAATGAACGAATGCAAGGGATAAAATAAGTTTTAGCGATTTTGGACCCAGAACTGCCTGCATCCTCGCTGATTAATACTGTACCATTTTAAAAACTTGTGAACCAGTGGTCTGGGAGAATATGCAAAAACGATACACTGGATCTCATGATATAGATGCTTCATAATTGTCTTTCATCTGTACTTGCGTTTGGGATTTAATGTTGTTTCAATCCAGGCCACTGCTGATGAACCAGACATCTGTTTTACAGAATACTTCCTCCCATAGGACGTCCCTGACTCCTAACCGTCTCTCCCCAACAATTGTCTACTCCAACACTGAAGTTGTTCTTCTGAACTAAACCCCGGAATTGTTCTTCACATCAAGAACTCAATTTCACTATGTCCGATTGTTGATCTTACACCTCCCAACCCAAAGGAGAACCTCTGGCTGAGACTCCACCTTCGTTCCCACCTTTTGTTTGTCTGTGTTGTGCTGTCCTCCAAACAGAGACTCCTCCATCAACATCTCTCGTTGACAACATGGTACAACATGACTACTTACTCCGATACTGGTATAAATCTAACTCCAGCGTTTTTTTTTTACACCGGATAAATGCCTCGTTTCTCAATGGCATTCTTCCTCTCACTCCTCAAACACCCAGCCACTCTCTGCCTCAAGTTTTACACCTCTGAGATGGAGATTCCTCCATATTAATTCCCTCCATTGTCACCCTCTTTGTCTTGATACAAAATGCTGTCTTTTACCCAGATTGGTACTCCTATTTTCTCCTTCCTATCACACCAATGCACCTTGAAGAGCCTTCTAATCCTGTCCTCCAGTTACTCTCATTAAACCATGTCTCACTTATTGCAACTACATTGTACTTCTCACTCTCTATTTTGGCCTCAAACTCTTCCATCTTAAGATTTAAACTCCTGGCATTGGTATAAAATATGTTTAACTTTTCCCTTCCTGAAATGATGTTTTCCTGCCTGACTTTACCAATCAATTACATCACCAGTTCTATCCTTTGCAGCTTCCCCCACCCTCCGTTGAACCCCAAAAAGCCTGAATACCTTCCAATTCCCACTGCATACCTTGCTGCCTCTTTTCGATTTAACATTTGGCCATTATTCTGGAAACACTCCCTTTGTCCCTGAAATGATTCTACCTGTTTATGAAATGCAAAAACTTCCTCCCTTCACCATTCTTGCAGCCATTGGTTGACATCTATCGCTCTGCTCATAATTTCTATTTGATTTCCGAATCTTGGGAGAATACCAGAAAGCATAGCCCCAACTCTGCTTTCAGCCGCTTACCCAATATCCTGCTTCTTTTTTTCAAAATCTCCGAGTAAACTTTCCCTACATCATTTTCTCCAAGGTTTACCACAACCAACATCTTCCTACGATGACCCGATGCGATGTTTACCCTTCCTTTGATGTCCCTAACTCGTGCTCCTTCAAAATGGCACAGAAGTCTATGTCGACAATCCTTCCGGCAGAATGAAGAAACCACATATTTAATAATCTCATCACCCACAAAAACCATCGCCCAGACCTCCTTCATACCAATCTCTTCAGCAACCTCACCAATGCCAATCTCCTCAGCAACCTCACCAATGCCAATCTCCTCAGCAACCTCACTCCACAACTGTAACCAGCTATTCCCCACAAATTTCTCACATTCTGCTACTTGCTGCAAATGATCTATCCATTCCTTCAACCAAGTTACTATCCTCAAGTGGGCTACTTCCTCACTTCCTTTAATAGAGAGTACCCCCCCAACTCCTCGATTCCTAAGATGACCTACATCAAGCATCCATCACATTATATGTACTCCTCATCCTTTCTCTTTTGCTCAATTTATATCTTTTCTCCCCACCATTTTCCCAAGACCCCACAAAACTGACTGAACACTAGATACTATCATAGCCAAAAACATTGCATCCTTGCACTTTTTTCAAATAACACAATTTTCTCAAAAATTAGTTGAAATTGACAAAAGATTTTGGTCTCCACAATTTTTTTTCACCGTGAATATTGAAGAACCTTTGTTTTTGACTCAGAACTTAATACTGTATATCCATTTAAATCAGAAAAAGAAGAAAAAGAAATGGCATTGACAAAATTATTGGCACCCAAGGCCCAATATGTGGCAGCACATCCTTTGGACAAAATAACTGCTTTTAAGCGCTTCCTATAGCCATGAAAGAGCTTCCTTCACCTCTCCAGTGGCAGTTTGGCCCACTCTTGTGTAAACTACTACAGTTCTCCCATTTGAAGGGTGCCTTCTCCCAACTGTTTTCAGATCTCCCTACAGGTTTTCAATGTGATTTAGATCTGGATTTATTGCTGGCCACTTCAGAACAGTCCAGCGTTTTGTCTTGAACCATTCCTCGGTGATTTTTGCAGTGTGCTTGGGGTCATTGTCCTGCTGCAAGACCCATGTTATTCAACGGAGACCCAGCTATCTGACACTGGGTTGAACATTGCACTCCAAAATGCCTTGGAAATCTCCTGATTTCATGATGCCATGCACACATTCAAGGCACCCAGTGCCAGAGGCAGCACAGCAACCCCATAACATCAGCGAACCTCCTCCATGTTTGACTGTGGGGAAGGTGTCCTTTTCTTTGAAGGCTTCATTTTTTTTTTCTGTAAACAGAGATGATGTGCTTTACCAAAAAGCTCAAATTTGGTCTCATCTCTCCACAGGACATTTTCCCAGGATTTTGGGCTTGTTCAGGTATGTTTTGGCAAACTCCAGTAAGGCTATATGTCTCTCCGCAGTGGGGTCCTCCTGGGTCTCCTACTATAGAATCCCATTTCATCGAGTTGGTGACGGATGGTGCGAGTTGAAACTGTCGTACCTTGTGTTTGAAGGTCAGCTTATCGAAGTGCTTTCTCAGTCATTCGAACAATCCTTCGCTGCAGTGCCTTGGGCCTTAAACTTCCTGATAACATTGCGTACAGTGGACAAAGGAACATCAAGGTCTCTGGAGATGGACTTGTAGCCTTGAGATTGTCCATGCTTGGTGACAATCTTGTGCCTGACCTCCTCAGACAATTCACTGGTTTTCTTTCTTTTCTCCATGCTCAATGCAGTCCACACTGACACAAAACAGCAGAATGACTCCTTTTCTCTTTTCAAACTGGTCGAATGAGTGAGTTATTGTTTATTGGAGGCACCTGCTTGACATGTAATCATTTCTAAGAACTTCTAAAAGGCGCCAATAATATTGTGGAGGTCATTTTAGGATTTATGTGTGGAATGAGCGAAGCTTTAGTAATTTTTTCAGCTTTTTTGTTTTGTTCCAATGCAAACCAAAGAAATACACATGTGGATACCAAAAGATTTTTTAATTTCTACAATTTTCTGGAAGAAATGGTGCATTATTTGAAAAAAAGTGCAAGGGTGCCAATATTTTTGGCGACTACTATGCTTGGCCTCATTCTGTCTCTTACTGTTTAGGAGAACGGATGCCTCTTAATACACATACACACTAAACTGCTAAAGACAACTGCAACTTTAAAATATACAAAAGCCACAGCCCGTCAAATCTCAACAACAAAATAAGCGAAACAAAAAAACTCATCATGTCTGGAGTAGGAGCTTACACCACATAATTGAATAAATTCATCTTCGTCACACACCCAACCTGTCCACCAAGTTTTGTCTGAATCCATCCATAACTTTGACATATCATGCTATACATCATGTTTGACCCTCTCAGTGGTGAAGGAATCACGAAAAGCGAAAAAAAAATCTCATAGCCCCCATTTTAGTAATTTTGCTGTGTGGAGTTAAAGGGCTCGAGCCTATATTAGCCCACAGTGGACTTGGTCCAAAACAGGGGCTTGTGGATTTGGTCTCGATTTTCATGTGTGCGTGCGTGCATCCACAACCTTATCTCGGACATGTATGGCCAGATTTTATTCATGATGGTGAACATGTGCACATTTTGTTTTGTGATGCGATCAAACATGGAAGACTGGCAACCACTTTAGTATTAAAAAAACAACCGGTGTCAAACCGATCTGTTCAAACTTGGCACACAGATGATGATGGCTTACAGATGCACAAAATTTTTCGAGATCATATCCAAGATGGCCCATTGGCAACCATTTTGTTACTTAGATGTGTCCCCACCATTTCTCAGACATGCATGGTCCGAATTTGTTCAAACTTAGCACAAGCACAGTACATGATGACATACACGAGGAGCTCACTTTATTTTGCGCTCTGATCAAAGATGACCGACTGGTACACTGGCGGCCATTTCAGTTGTACATAAATATGGGCTAGCCCTTTAACTCCGCACAGCAAAATTACTTAAATAATGGGGGCGATGACATTTCATGTCTTTACTTGTTTACAACTAAAATGGAGGCCAGTCAACCATCTTTGATCAGATCACAAAATAAAGTGGGGTGCACGTATATGTCATCATGTACTGTGCTTGTGCCAAGATTGAACAAAATCAGACGATGCATGTCTGAGAAATGGTTGGGGACACATTGAAGTAACAAAATGGCCACTAGTCGGCCATCTTGGATCTGATCTCGAAAAAAAGACGCGTATATTTCAGCCATCATTCATTTTCTGTGTGCCGAGTTTGAACATCGGTAAATGCATGTCTGAGAAATGGTTGAGGATGTGTTCAACATCGGGTTGTTTGTTTTTCAACTAAAATGGCCACCAGTTGACCATCTTTGATCACATTGCGAAACAAAATGATGTGCCTAGGTCAACCATGATGTGTTGCCGTTGTGCCAAGTAGGAATAAAATTGATCAAAACATGTCCGTGATATGGTTGCGGACGCGGGGACCAGAAAATCAAGACCAAATCCAAAAGCCCCACATTTAGGACCAAGTCCAATGGGGGCTGAAAATATTGTATCCAGATAGTCACAAAAATCTAATCAATTCGTCCTTGTTCAACCTGTGCACCAAATTTCGTCCAAATCCAGCCACTACTTTGAGATGTCCTGCTCACAGTCAAACAAACAGACATGAAAGCAACCTCCATCCACCTTTGGACAGGTCCGGTCAGGTATGGTAGCATGCGCCAGAGAAGCGAGTCGCTACGTCCACTTTCCACCGGAACTCCAGGGGCCTCCGCATTGCCATCCCCCAGAGGAAGAAACCGGATCTATCCCCATCTCCTTGAGATGCTGATCGACCTGCTGCAACCACAAGGCACGTTGTCGGCCCATTGACCTACTCCACTCACGAGGCTCCCTCGCTGAGAGAATCTGGTGAGCAAGATCAGCATTAGGAAAATGAGCCACGTGCCAATAAGGCCACAGCTGACGCTCATGGACTATATGCAGGTAATAAATCTCATTTGAGTCTCTCAGCAACCGCTCGTTGCACACAAAGTCCGACCAGCGAGAGCCAAGTATTCTCCCAAGAGACCTGATACCAAAGGAATTAAGTCTCCGTCTCAGATCCCTGGTCAGAGTCCAAGTCTCACATCCGTAGAGCAAGACTGGAAGCACCAAGGACCTGAAGACTCGGACTTTCGTCCTCCCGCACAGGTACCGGCAGCGCCACACCCCATGATCCAGTGAATCCATGACTCCCCAGGCCCGACCCAGACGTCTGTTGACCTCTGACTCACAGCCAGCAGAGACATGGATATCACTGCCGAGGTAAGTGAATATCTTCATGACCTCAACATCCTCACCACAAACAGATACAGACAAGAGAGCAGCATCCAAGATGCCAGTGAAAGCCTGGATCTTAGTTTTGACCCAGCAAACCCGCAATCCCAGGGGCTCAAACTCCTCATTCAGCACGAGGGCCCCCTAAAGGTTATCCAGAGTCTCCGCAAAGATGACTGCATCATCTGCAAAATCAAGGTCAGAGAGCTTGACATTCCCAAACGATGCACCGCAGCTTGATCTCTCTGACATCCTCCCCAGAATCCAGTCCACATAAGCACTGAAAAGTGTGGGTCCAGCACACCCATGACAAATTCCAGCAACAACTGGAAATAAGTCAAAGATGGCATCACCACATCTCACAGCACTCACTACCAGAGTATAGTTCAGACATCAGATTAATCAGTTTTGGTGGCACCCCACGAAGACCAAGAATCTTCCAGAGGGCATCCCAATTCACTGAATCAAATGCTTTGCAGAGACCAACATAGGCTGCAAGCAGCCCCTGCCGAAACTCAGCTGTGCTCGGCGAGGACCCGAAGGCAGGGATACGGTCAATCGTTGACCTCTTTTGGTGTAAAGCCTGACTGCTCTGGATGCTGGTGCTCAAGCAGATGGTGGCGAACCCTATCAAAAATTATCCAAGCAAAGACCTAGCCTGGCACTGAGAACAGAGTCACCCCTCAGTAGTTGTGGCATTCCTGACGATCACCCTTCCCTTCCCAGGGAGGGACAACAAGGCTCCTCTTCCACTCATTTGGGATGATGCCTGTGTTCCAGGCAGAGCACACAACTACATGCAATGACATGAGTACAGCATTTACCCCAGCCTTGAGAAGCTCAGCATGGATGAGACAGATCCCAGGAGCTTTACCCCATTTCAACCGATTCACCGCAGCCTGTATTTCCACAAACTAAAGTGGATCACAGTTGATTGGAGGGTCAGCAATAGGGATAGTAACACCCCTGGCTTTGAAGACTCTGCCTGAGCATCAAGCATCGAGAGAAAGACAAATGTGGCCCATTGCTGTAGCTGTGTGGTTTTCCTCCCATCAAAGAGTGAGGGTCCTGAAGGCTTTTCCCCAATCCCATCATCCAGTGAGCTGCCCTGTGGAGGGCAGCTGCACAGGAGGTACTCACACGGAGTGAGTTTCCAATTTTCTTTGCGTTTTTCTTGTGTTTTGCGGAATGAAAGGTTTTACGGTGGCTGGAGTGCAAATCCTGCCACCAACCTCCTAAAAAAAGTAACCCAACTGCAGGACGACGTCCGCAGATGGTTGGGCACAAAATATGGATAGCCATTGAATCACAAGGAGCTTCTCCGCCCTTTGGCAGGTTTTGTTTCTAATCCTGCTGTGTTTCCATATCCATACACCCTCCCAGTCAACCTGGTGGGGGAGACAGTTTAGTCGCCAACAACCCAACCATGAAACAGGATAGTACAGGTTTACATGGTACCTGTAGCAAGTGACAGATCTAATCTGGCCTGACAACAAACCTTTGGTGAACATGAATAAATCTTCATACATCAAAGATAACCCTGCAAGCAAAATGCTCAACTTACCAAAATCACTCTTCTTTTCTGGAAATGGTCTTCCTTCGGGTGGAATATCCTCTCTCACCACTCTTTGAGGCATTTTAACTCTTGAAGGGGGGGGGGTTAAAATTAAAAGGATAGGGGAGGGAGAAAGAGCAGAAAAGGGGGGGGGAGAGGGGTATGGGAAATGGAAGGGAAGGGAAGGGAAGGGAGAGAGTTTGAGACAAGGAAAAACAAATTGATGAAGGAAAAATAGGTGAGGGTTATTGGGGGGGGGATAATAATATGTCATGGGGTGGTGATGGGGATTACACAACATGGTGACGCACTACCAACTTAAATGGTAATGTTGACGAGTTAAATATTTTACACTAATGAACAGATTTACCAATTCTGAGTTATGAAATATGAAATAAATGAAATAGTTAACCCAAAAACATCATGGGGGTTACATTCCTGAAGTGTTGCAATATCCAAAACCACAAAAGGTAAAACCAAGGCCCATTGGGAAAGAGGAGGATTGGGTTCCCGGGCTAAGAAAAAATGAAGAGAAAGGTGGGCAGCAGTCAAAAATAAACACATCACAATTGAAATAAATATGTAAAATAAATATAAATCTGCTTCACGATGGTGGTCTGCTGTATTAAACGTGACCATCCCTTGTGCAATGTGTATGTAGACCCCACCATTCGTCCCCTATTAATCTTCTTCTTCTTCTTTCGGCTGCTCCCGTTAGGGGTCGCCACAGCGGATAATCCGTTATGCTCCGCATACTGATTTGGCACAGGTTTTACGCCGGATGCCCTTCCTGACGCAACCCTGGTCACCTCTTACGACACAGGGATAAGGATTGGGTTTCACAATGATTCAGGGCTGCCCTACACCCTCTCATAGCGCGGCCCAGCACAGAGCTCCTTCCTCAAGCGATCCTCCAACCCAAGCCTCCGAGTAGCCGGATTACAGGCGCACGCC
Organism: Eptatretus atami; assembly: GCA_035128595.1. NCBI lineage: Eukaryota > Metazoa > Chordata > Myxini > Myxiniformes > Myxinidae > Eptatretus > Eptatretus atami. The sequence continues at coordinate 71,470,445 of CM068955.1, read as the reverse complement.
ACTACGCCCGGTCATGCGTCCCCTATTAATATCTCACAAAATTTAGCTTTGTAATCTGTCTGACAAGTTTCATTTATAGTTCTTCAGCACCCATGAACCAAACCAGCAAATCAAATCTCTTCTCTCCCCCTCCAGGAAGGTAATTTTTTCATCCAAGGTCATCACTATTTAATGTCTCTTTGCACTCAATTCACGTTGTCCACTTTACACATGGGCACCATTAACAGTGCACAAGAAACACGATGGGAGGGAGCACTTGCACAGACATTTACCTATTACAAATATACCACACAATAGATTTGTTTAACGGTGAGTGCATGAGAAAATATGAAAATCTTTTGGTGCAATTTAACCACTCACGGGGGGATGCAAACAATGACTTGCTATGCTAAAGAAAGAAAAATATATCAATAAACAAACAAACACAAATGGTCAAAAGCAATATATAAGAACTTATCGTATTTCATAAATATAAAGATAATTGCACAAGAATAAACATTTTTTTTAAGTGGCAAAAATAAAAAAAGACCTTGGAATAGACAATGATACATGGGAATTTCATAAATATGTCAACCAAACTCACTGCAGTTTCTGCATCCATTGTGCACCAAGCTCACTGACAGAGCACTGATCAGAGAAACTTCTTCTTACAAGATTTTTCTTCATACAATCATTCGCCCCCGTTTGTGAGCTGGTAGAGGAAACCGATATGGCCGGCACTGGTTTGCTTGTTGCTTTAGTGGTAAAAGCAGGCACATTTTGCTTCATCGGCAGTTTAAGTGGAGCTCGGTGTACTGGGAAGGTATTTCCTAAATGGGGGGGGGGGGTAGATTGTGATAGTGATATGGGTGATAGGAGGGGTTCAATAGGTTCGGATTAATGAGAGAAAAGGTAGTGGTGATGGTGGAACATCTGATCTTGACACACTTTGCATGCAGGTATCCCTCAATTTACATTTGTTGCTTCATCAAAATTCAAACAATTACAGAAACAAAGAACACTGACACCCCCCACAAACTCCCAAGTCAAATAAATAACATATCCTCCAGTGCCCGATGCCACCAGACAGCACATGGAGACAGAATTGGGACGGAGCAATGTACAATAACTGATTAATTGCATAATCAAAATAAATATAGTCATAAAATAATTAATTTCGAAATCAATTGGCTAATAGCATAATGAAAGCACCACCATTTCATCCAAATTTACCTTGGAAAATTAAGCAATTAATTGAAAAATGAATAATCGATTAATCAATAGATCAATGAAAAGGGCTCTCAGTGGAGCGCATACCTCTGCCACGTAATGCCTGATCCACGAGAACATATCGGACCCAATGCATTTTTGAAATATGTGATGCAGTACAATATTGTTTTTGGCCCTCTCAATGGTGAAGAATCGCTTTTAAAAAATTACAGTCGTTGGAGTCGGATCTTCACCAAAACCGAATCAATTTGTCGTGATCATACACCCAACCTGTTCACCAAGTTTCGTCCAAATCCTTCCACAACTTTTTGAGATGTCGTGCTCTATATCGTTTTTGGCCCCATATCTCAATGATGGAAGTATCACTTAAAAAATTCTGGTAGTTGGATCCGGAACCGGATCTTCACCAAAATCTAATCAGTTTGTCGTCGTCACACACCGAACCTGTCCACAACATTTCATCCGGATCCGTCTACAACTTTTGGAGATATCCTGTACACAGACAAACGAACAAACAAACAAACAGAAAGGGGTGAAAACAATCCCCTTCACCTTCGGTGTCAGAGGTAAAAAAAATACCCTTTATAGCCAAATCACTTGGTCACTGTCATGTCCAAATATCAGCTTCCTAGCTAAAAATATGCCTGAGATATTGCCAGGATGAGAAATAAAATAAAGTAATTAATAATTTGATATTCAATTAATTGATTAATCAAAAAATAAAAAAACATTTTTTGTCAAAGCACATCTTCACTTTTGTCCCAGAATTTCAGCTTCCTAGCTCAAAGGATGGATGAGATCACCCAAACAAGAAAATAAGAAAGAGAGCAATCGGAGATTGCAGCCCCTCACCAGGACTAGTTTTGTGTGGTGTGTAGTTTTGTGTGGTGTATTTTGTGGCATTTGTGTACTGGTGTTATGCAATTAAGAGACATAATTACAAATGCCACTTTATAACTGCTGGCCGGTTCAGCCATTTTGGTTCGGCAGTGATGACCGATTCAGCCATTTCAGAGAAGATTTTTGAAGGTTAAAAAAAACACAAAAAAAAACAATATGGCTGCCGAATCACATGACCGATGTCATCAAAATATTTTTTGTGACCATTTTATCCCGAGATGACCCTCAATTTTCATACTGATCGGATGTAGCATGCTACATGTAATTATGTCATAATGAAGGCGCCTATGATGTCAAAACAAAAACAAAAAACTTTCCGAAAGAGTACTTGCTATGTGCCAAGTTTCTATTTTTCCAATGGTGCGGTTTCAGATGGAGGTCCAAAGTTTTTTCCAACATGGCTGCCACACGACATGACCTACGACATAATTATCATGAAAACATTCTACGTGAGTAGTCGAACCGATGTTGAAAAATTTGTCTCAATCCAACAAGCATTTGCGGAGAAAAACACGAAAGTTCTGTGCGGACAAAGACAGACAGACAAACGGACCCAAATGCAATTCCTACTCCTTCGGCAAGGGTAACAACAAAAACAAACGGAGTGAAAACAGAGTATTCCCTTCCTTGGGTGCCCAGCGATAACGTCATGCATCCCCGAGATATAGAATTGGGAAGGAGCGGTGTACAACAATCAGCAGGTTACAAAGGTTCAACGAATAAAATAGCATGCGCAAGTCCTCAAAAGCGCGGCCCACGCGAGCAGGCGACACCGGTCTTCAACCGGTTGAACAATTAATTCAAAAAATATTAAACTTGGATTGTTCATATTGGGTCGAACACATTTTGAATGCAAACAGGGTACCACCTCAGATAATCTCAAACTCAAACTCAAAGTCAACAAAAATGAGAATCTAAATTGGCAACAAACCTCGATTAGTGACAAGCCTTCTTTTGTTCGCAGAATGTGTCAATGCAACCTTCTTCTGCTTCAATATCATGTTTGTCAAATGTTGAGTTTCCACCGAGATAGCACCATGACATTTAACCTGCAACAAAAGCAGCAGCAACAATTTTGATTCTGAATCACATAAGAGTGATGAAAAAAAAAAAAGATAGATAAAATAATGTGATGTGATGGTTGCATCTGGCAAACTGTTTGTGGACAAAACAACCAAATATCAAGCTAAAACATATGCTCATTACTAAGGTATATGATAAGAGGTTAGCAATAAGCAGTAACAAATCTGACATCACACAGACAATAAATAAATATACCATCAGAGATGGGGAATCCCCCACCATTGAAAAAGGTCATACATATTCCAGATAATAGGGAGGTGAATGGAAACAAGACACCATTTGGTCATCATCTCGAAAAAGTTCCCCAGGGGTGAGGAACGTAGTAACCAAAAATAATTGAAATCAGATAAAAACATTTTTTTCAAGATGGCCGCCCCAGTCGGCCATCTTGGATCCGGCCACCCCAAAATCAATGGGTTTCTTCCTTTTAGAGGTAATGTGTGACCAAATTTCAAATCGATATGGCGAACAGTTTATGAGTTATCGCACTCACAGCTATAAATGTTGACGCCGGCCCCAGCAGAGGGCCGATCTTTGGACCGGCCACGCCCAAAATCAATAGGGTTCTCTCCTTTTCAGGTGGTACATGTGACCCAAATTTCAAATCGATATGGCGAAAGTTTATGAGTTATCGCACTCACAGCTATAAATGTTGACGCCCAGCCAGCCACCAGCCAGCCAGCCGGACGGAGAGCCGGACGGACGACCCGGGTGATAACAATATCCCCCTTCCGCCACGCGGCGGGGGATAAAAATGGACAAGTACTGTAGCTTAATGAATGTAAAATGGGGTCATTCCATGCCAAACTGAAACCACTCAGTGGGGAGTATACCATCGCTAGGCTGAACAATTTGCGTTTTGTATCCCACCAATAGGTCGGATCTGCATCTTAACCAAAATCCAATCGGCTTGTTCTAGTCACCTCCCTTTATCACGATCCATATACATTTCGAAATATCATTTTGTCTATAATTTTTGGCCAAATCTCTCAATTGTGAAGAATCACTGAAAAATTCTAGTATTCGAATTATCACCAAAATCAAATCAATTCGTTGTCACACCAAACCTGTGTACAGTTTCATTCAAATCCGTCAACGTGTTGAGATATCCTGTTCACAAAGACAGGACAGAAAGACAAATATATATATATATATATATATATATATATATACACACACATGTCCTTCGGTGGCAGAAGTAATTATCACACTTCAATACAAGACCTGGCATCAAAATACCCGGCCTTTTTGATTGAACCTTTTCAGTTTTGCTCCCTTCCATGGGGCTTGCATAAGAGATCGCATTCATACCAAGTGTGTATTGAACTTCTAAGGGAGTACTTCATGAGCTCAAATTTTGCTATGGGTCAAGTCAAAAATAAAGTGAACTTAAAACTTTTTACTTTGCATTTTTGCCGAGAATACAAAATATTCCTTTTGAAAAGCTATCATTTGACACCACAATTAGAACAGCCATCTGAAGTCGCCATGGTCAAACAAAAGCTCAATACCCTCAATCCCAGGATCCACAAACACAAAGGAACCATTTGAGCTGTGGAACCCTCTCATTGAAGGAAACAAAACTGACATGTTCAACAACAAAAAAAAATCCAGAAAAAGCCATGTCAGATGCTTGTAACAATTGTGTTGAATTGCACAATGGATGCAGAAGTTAAAAATAATAATTAAAAGGTAGTTTCTGTCGGTATCGATATTCCGGAGGGGTCATACCGGAATATCGGTGTTATTAAAAATAATTTTTTTTTTTAAGCAGGTTCCAAAAATACACAATGGTCCAATGGTTCCTTACATATTCAAATATGATGTTCACATCATTGATGGTAATTTTTCAACGTATGACCACATGAGGCTTTTTTTGCCCCATGATGAGAGTCGTTATTTTACTTCCAACTTGAATTAACCAGAGTTGGTGTCAAAGCCACCCAATGCTCGCCTGTTTATACATTTATCGTTTTTAAAAGAGTACTCTAATAATTATATATTTTTTATAATTCTATAAACAATTTTTTTTGGTGGGGGTTAAATCACTTAAAAATGTAAAATGCAAAAAAAAAAATTTTCTCTAACAATTTTTTTTTGTTTAATCACTTAAAACATTTAGAAATCAAAAAAAATAAAAAAATTCTCTATTTTTATTTACAAACCTAAGGCATGATCCTTGGAGCATACCTAACCCCCCCACCGTTTCGTCAAATCCTAATCACTTAAAACATTAGAAATGCAAAAAAAAGAATCTAATTTTGTTGAAAAATTCAAAAATTTTTTTTTCTTACAATTTTTTTTGGGGGGGGGTTGGAATCACTTAAAACATATATGCAAAAAAAAAAAATTCTCTAACAATTTTTTTTGGGACCAACTCAAAATCTAATGGCATATCCTTGGACCATACCTAACCCCCCCACCAGTTTCGTCAAATCCTAATCACTTAAAACATGTAGAAACAAAAAAAAAAAATCGAAATTTTGTTAAAAAAAAGTTGCAAAAAATTTTTTTTCTCTGACAATTTTTTTTTGGGGGTTGAAATCACTTAAAATTTTAAAATCAAAAAAATAAAAAATTTTTCTCTAAATATTTTTTGTTGGGGTGGAAATCACTTAAAAACATTTAAAATGCAAAAAAAAAAAAAAATTTCTCTAGCAATTTTTTTTGTTTAAATCACTTAAAACATTAGAAATCAAAAAAAGGAAACAAATTTAGTTGAATTAAAAAAGTTGCAAAAGAAAGATTTTTTCTTGTCTGCTTGTTGTTTTTTTTGTGAAATCACTTAAAACATAGTAAATCAAAAAAAAAATTTTTCTCTAACTTTTTTGTTGGGTGACCAGTCCAAAATCTTAATACATTCATCCTTGGACCATACCTAACCCCCCACCAAGTTTCGTTCAATCCGTCGATATTTTTCCTAATACAAAAAATTTAACATTTTCACGCTCACGCTGACGCTCACGCAGTAGATCTCGATATAGCTCTCTGTTTCTTCGAACAGGCGAGCTAAAAATGATTTGATTTTAAAGCGAGATCATGTATTAATCGCACAGTCAGGATCCCTCGCTATGCCAATCACAAGACTCGCCAGGCTTTTGAAAACGCACCCGAATCATCACGATAAACGGACCAATTGGCAAATGCTTCGAACCACCCGGAGGGCAAAGTAAAATGATGATCTTGTACGGTGCCCAGACATTCTATAAAATTAAAACCAAACTGTACTTCCTACGTACGTCTTATGTCATACTTCCACTGTGTAGTTGCCTGTAGTCCATGGATCGCTAAATCGTTTACGACTAGTGACCTGCGTGTCTAGTCATTGGCGATTGACCACAAATTCAACGACTTTGGGCAGGTGTTATCTACTAATAACAGCCTTTTCTTTCATCTTTGTCGTCATTATACATTGTGCCTATTCCCTGGGATTGTAAACGTACTCGAGCACAGAAACATTGCAGTCTGGCCTCAGAACCAGCGATATTCTATATCTGAGTATTCTTACTGATATCCGGTTATTAACCCACTTTCTCCCAATCTGGCACAAAATAAAAATGTGATTGGCAGTTGAAGGCCACTACACTGTCAGGTCAAGTTGCAATGTATACTATGCGAAGTTTAAGTCAATATGTGTCTACCATTGTTTCTTATCATATTGTCATCTGAGTTGGAGTCCCTGAAGGTATTCCTTAAGTACATAAAATGTACCCGATTATTTTCAGTTCATTCGATTTCAACGAATGGATACAGGTAAACCACTGGAGG
>CM068955.1:71411718-71423915 GCA_035128595.1 Eptatretus atami | reverse complement strand
TCATTGCAGTATCCCTGCACCGTCATATCCGAGTATTACTTGAAAAAGATCCTGGGAAATATCACAACAAACGACCTACAACTGGAAGATGTCAGAGATGCAGTGACCTATAAAAAAAAAGGTCTTAAAGCAAAACCTTTTTCAACCGGTTTGAATCTGCAACATTCGAGCTAACGTTAGGGATCTCTCCATGTACAGGTTGCTGCTGTTACTCCAGACGTTGTGTCCTTTATAACAGCTTGGTTTATTTCATAGGATATTCCTGATTCGGTGGCTCTTTTCTTGGCTATTTTCTCGACCACTTCCAAAAGGAAGGCTGTGAGATGGAGATGTTAAATAATTATGCGGCCACCATCCACTGAGGAGGTAGAATTGAAGTGGTCGAGAAAATAGCCAAGAAAAGAGCTCACGAATCAGGAATCCTATGAAAATAAACCAACTGTTATAAAGACACAACAGTCATGATTAACAGCAGCAACCTGACATGAGAGATCCTAAACGTTAGCTCGAATTTGCAGATTCAAACCGGTTGAAAAGTTTGCTTAAGACCTTTTTTTAGTAGGTCACTGCATCTCTGACCATCCTTCCAGTTGTAGTCGCTTTGTTGTATACTTTCCCAGGATCTTTTCATAATACTCGGATATGACGGTGCAGGGATACTGCAAGACCCTTGAAGGTCATCTTGACCAGGTTCATCTCGACATGACTATAAAGGTCAGATGTGCTTCGCAGCAGGGCGTTGCAATCGAAAGCACTTGGTCTTAGATGACAATAAGCCGCTGCCCATCTCCGAATTATCGTGGGACTGTAAGAACCCACGGTCTTCACGACATCGGCGAATTATCTCGAATGTGAACAAATTACGAATACCAGCCCAAATCAGCTCCAGTCGAACAATTCATGTCAAAACAATGGGCTGCTTTGTTTCCAAAACCCACTACAAACCGCCCCAACTTTGTCAATGACGCGATAATTGATGTGACAATTTCCCTTTATGGGTTTGAGGTTCCTGGATTTGACCTTTTATTATTCTGAATCTATTGAGATAAAAGCCACCGTGTAGCATTTAACATGTTTTTTTAAAAAAATTAGCTCTCTTAGACCCCTGTGAGTCAAGTCTTTTACTGGTCAGGACTCATCAATCAGGTGGAAACAGTTAAATATCCCATTGAGGTATAAAACGTTACCATAGGGAGTTGGAGATTGGAACTTGTGAAATACTACATCAGCGCATTTCTAAAAAAAACCGAACGTAAATATTTGTCTCGATCGAAATAGGATGGTAGGTGAAGTGATGTGACTTCACGTATTTATATTCATGTTCACGAATAACTTCCATCGTCGGGGATGGAATTGCTGCGACGCTGAGGCCAAACTACACTGAGAGTAACCCTAATGCAACTTTTAAGCTAACACTTATATTGGCCGTTTGGGTCTGGTGAATCTATTGACTTGTTCATGGAGGAAGGAATGACTCGGTAAATCCTTTAGGAGAACTTGAACAAAAACTTTAAACTTCAGAACGAACAAGAAAACTTCACAACTTGCTACATGAATGGATCCTTCACGTAAACGGACGGAGGATGACGGACACACGGACACCTGGAGACTCCGATCCACCTTCTGGACCTATAGGAGAACGGCAAACACATACAACACACACACTTACACATCTCACACACCCCCACAAGATACACACACCACAAATCACACACACACAACAACCAAACCACACCACACACCACCACCAAATACACACCAACCTCACCACACATACACAACACCACCACCACCACAATACACACACACCACCACCACAATACACACCACCACCACCACACTACACACACACCACCACACCACAGATACACAACACACACCGACCACCCCAAATACACACAACCACACATCACACATACACCCACACTACACACACACACCACAACATCACACACACACACCCACACATACACACACACCACCACCACCAAGACACACACACACCACACCAAATACACACACACCACACACCAAGATACAACACACACACCACATCACACATACACACCACACAACACACAGCACCACACATACACACACACACACGAACCAACAACCACCACCACCACACATACAACACACCACCACCAATTACACACACACACAACACACCACACATCACAACTACACAACACACCACACCACACACATCACACACAACACACACACACACACACACACACACACACACATACATCCTTATATATCATATATATATAATTATATTATATATTATAATATATTATACATCCACACACTAATACTATATAATACACATATACATACAACAACATCATATAACACACAACCACAAATACTGTATTTAGTCTGGAAAGTACTAACAAACTTTTTAGTGCGGAGGATGTGAACGATGTGGTTTGGTGTAAAAAGCACCAAAATTGGCACAAATCATCTAAGACATATAAATTGATTTTAGCTATGCAAGCCAGATTTTCGTTGTCTAGAAATATGGGCAAAAATCCAAGATGCCGCCACCGCTAGTTTGAAAATTAAAAATCGCAATATCTTGCCAGATTGACATAGAAAGTGTTATAATGGCTCTATCTATGTTTTCTACCATATAACTATTAAAACACTCAGATTGTACATGGAAGTTTCCCTTCTAGTATAAATGATATGACTGCAAATGTGTAGATTGTGAATTAATCTGAAATAATTCAAATAGAAGTTATTTGGATAATATATTCTTATATTCATAGCCATGAGCAACACTCCATTAAGGAGCACAATATTCATGATAAACATTATACATGTACATCACTGCATTTCAGGGAAAACCAGGTTTGGAAATGTCGGCAAGAAATGTAAGCTATCCATGGAGCCAGATCAGGTTCCCAATAAAGCTATTGATGGACCAAGGTATGTTCTTCAAATGTACATCTGAAGCTCCATTGCCCAGCAAATCAAGGAAAGCGTGTGTTGGTGCAGGTTACAAACCTGGTGACAATTTGACAATTTTCAGCCGAATGAAACAACAACCTATTTCCCAGTGACATATCACAACTCGATGATGGTACTGTATTGGAAATACACTGAAGCACACGAGCCGAGTGCCACAATTCATGCAGATTGAATGCTCATTAGTCTTATAGCAGATGGAATCAACAATGTGCACTCTGAAACCCTGAGCGAGCCAGCAAAGCAATTCCCACTATCACCGCAAGGTCCCGCACATGACGTTGATCTCGATCAAACCAGAAAAAAACACATTGCTTGTGACCAACCAGAGACCAAGAGCAAACCACCTACATGACCAATTATGCAAAGTTCACAGCACGAGTGAAGCTTGCTGCAATCAAATGCAAGATGAAAGTTGATAGAAGCTTAGCATGCGCGATCTTGTAGCTCAGATGCACGCTATCATGCCCCAAAGCCCTTTCAAGTTGTACACTACATAGCAGTGGAAAGATACTAACATAGCATATCTGACAGAGTGTCCCAGCGAGCACTGGCTAACTATAGTTTCATGAAGAACACAACAACGAACCGATAACGTTCCCCGTGTTTCGTCTTGCAGATCTCATTCCAGCCTCACAGTAACGCTTCTCATTTGCCGGTTGAACAGTCTGTCGCATCACTCAACAGATTGAAGATTATGGCACTTGCCATATACCTCTTCGTGCATTCAAGGCAAGTCGCAATGTTGATGCTACTTTGAAGATGATGTGGACTAGCATTAAGAGCGCAACTGATGACACACGATGAAGCAAATGCCCTACGAGCTGCAAGAAGTCAGAAGAGATATGCAAAGAAACCTCGACACACTGGATCGTTTAAACAACGCCAGGAAAACCATACCACAAATGTACTTGCACTAGTTAGATGAAAGATGGAACCAATATAAAAAACAAGGACCCAGAACATTCCGTCAATCTGCTCTCACTTGTGGCACAATGCTTCAATTCACAGCTCGACAAGGACGGGCTAGTCAACGAATACTCCATACCAGACAAAGAACACCTCTTCCTGTCTATCTTGGGCTCTTATTCCGACAAACCCAAAGCTAGTGGGTAAAACCTTATTCCATCTTGGTGTCTCCATGTTCCTATGACAGAGTTCTGGACATATCTACCCAAATATGGCGCTGCGGCACTACTCAGTATGAGAAGATGGAGTTGTAGTCCGCTAATTTGAGAAGCTCTGTTACAAACCAGGCAGCAAATGACAACATAAGACCACAACCGACATCAACACTGCCATTACATAGTCCATGCACAGCATCCTTGTTCAAAATAGGCTACTGAATCAGATGTACAGAACGAGAGAAACTCCAACAGAGAACTCTGGTAGAATTGCACATCCATTCACACTACAGCCTACCAGAATGTATACAAATGTAAAGCCAGTTTCACTAAGAACGAAGAGAACCAGTATACCCCCCAACTGAAGATCATCCTGCAACAAATACTCCTTCTGAAACTCATTAGAGAAGGATGAAACACGTTTGCTGGAAAAAACAGGAGCAGCGCGAGTTAACCCCAAAGCACGACGACCCAATGTCGTGGTGATATCACGGCAAATCTCACACTGAACACATAGAGCAAGCATCAATCCCTCCACCTCTATTTCACGATATTCAAATCCATTGGATTTGTGATTCGACATTCAATGGACGTTGTCCAAGCAGGCTGCTGGAATTCATGAACCCAGGACAGTTCCAGTAGTACGCTAGAGATCAACCACTGTTCGCCATCGCTAAAAACCATTCAATGAATGCCGGAGTGTATGGGACAATGCCACGTGCGGTCAACCATGTTCCATCGCCCAGGTCCTGGGAGAGAGAAGTCTGACGCTTCAAATGAGAGCCAGATTGACAGTACTACCAGAAGCTTGCGCCCTTCTCAGAACACTGAATTGTGGGCATGCCAAAAAAAGATGCGATCGACACTGTAAATGCGTAAAACAGCCATGATGTACATCACTGTGCCGGTAGCGAACTGTGAACAAATGGAACATGAACGAGATGGTTGAACCTCAAGCCAGAGCTCGAATGTCACCGTGTGAGAAAATGAACACATACATTTTGTGGATTTTAAGTCGTATTTACATTATTTCTCTATTTTATTGACATTTATTAATAATTTCTCACGTAATCTGGTAATTATTTGTGCAATCAGCGTTTATTTCCCAATTGAACACTATATGCATATTTCATAGAGGTGTTTGAAATTGATACATGTAATACAATATGTTTTGTTATTAAATATTGTTATCATCACAACATGTGATTATATTGTTATGGTAATTATGTTTGGTTTCAAGCAATCAAAGCTATTACTGTTATGGTCTGGTCAAAATTCTTAATTGAAAGTATTGTGTTCATGCTTAAACTTTTTATAGCTGGAATTATGAAAGTGTGTGATATATAATGTTAAATGATCAATGATGATGTTTGACTTATTTTATATAGCTCTACCTGAAACTCACGCCGGGACCTGGTGTATCAAACAAACGAACATTTGATCGATTTATAGTTCAGAATCGATTAGTCCATAAAATCAGCACATTTGGCGTATATACCACTTATACTAGCCGAAGCATTATGTCATCTGAGTGTCTAATCAGTTCTATGGTGTCAAAAACCATAGGTATAGCACCTTAACAACTTTCTATGCACTATTGGTAAATATGGCGATTTAAAAATTTCCAACCATCTGCGGCCATCTTGGATTTGCCCATATTTCTCTTACAACAAAATCGGCTTGTCACATAGCAAAATCAAATTATATGTTCTATATGATGAACTGCTGCAATTTTGGTGCTTTACCACCTAAACCACAATCTTCTGAATCTATAACATATCCGCCGCACCATTTCATTTTAAGTTATACGCTAACTTTCAAGCAATTGACTATTCCCAACTGCCCGGATCATAGCTGGCACCGTTTTTTTATCAGTTTCGATCCTTTCAGCCCAGAACCTCTCCAAACGGGATCACAACCCCGGCAGGTCCACATCAGTCGATTACTCAACAATCAATTAGACCCACAACCAAAGGTCGTGTCCAGCAGTCAGTCAACGCCGCAATGAATATCCTTATCAAACTTATTAATTATTACTTTTATTAAAGTATACTACATTTGAATAACTTAATCATACACCACTTAGATGATAAAAATAATTAACGAAAACACTTACCGTCACATTCCATTACACCTACCTCCATCTAACCACGACCAAACTTCATTGACAACCAATATTAACATGCCGTACTGTTAAACAACAATTTAACAGCTTACTTTAAAACCAATAATTAACATGCGTGACTGTTAACAACCAATGTAAACATGCTGTACTGTTAACAACCAATATTAACAGTTTACTGTAAACACCAATATTAACATCTCTATGTTAACAACCAATATAAATTTGTACTGTTAACAACCAAATTACATGCTTACGTTAAACACCAATATAAGCATGCTGTACTTAACAACCAATATTAACATGCTGTACTGTTAACAACCCAATATTAACATGCTTAACTTTAACAAACCAATTACAGTGCTGTGCGTTAACAAACCAATATTACATGCCTACTGTTAACACACCAATATTAATCATGCTACTGTTAAACAACCAATATTACATCTGTACTTAACACAACCAATATTAAATCTGTACTGGTTAACAACCCATAATAAACCATGCTTACTGTTAAACAAACCAATATAAACATGCTACTGTTAACAACCAATATAACATGCTTTACTGTAACAACCAATATTAAACATCTGTATGTTAACAACCTATTTATATTTTCTAACATGCTGTATCTGTAACACAATATTAACATCCTTACTGTACACCCAATGAGTTAACATTCTGTTACTTAACAAACAGAATTAAACATTGCTGCACTGTTCAACAACCAATTAACATGCTTACTTGTTAACAACCTATTAACATGCTGTACTGTTAACAACCAATATTAACATTGCTGTAGTTAACAACCATATAACATGCTTACTGTTAACAACCATATATTAACATGCTACTGTTAACAACCAATTATACATCTTACTGTTAACAACAATATTAACATGCTGCACTGCGTATCGGAGCAATTACCAATAATTATATATTTAATTCTATTTAATGTATTTTAAATAATTATTATTTATTTATTAAATACCCCATTAATACTATATATACATATTATATATATATATATTATAATCAATAATATTAATTAAAACTTACCTCACTAAACAATTAATTTCATCTTATATTAATACTGATGACCCATTTGTGGCCGCCTCTTACGTCGCCTCACGTTTCTCGTACTGTGACCGACTAAAGGACTCGACTTGAAGTGCGTCGCACAATCGTGCAATAGTCCAACCTTGCACTCTGAAGCGATAAACAACTTCTTTTACATTCGTTTACATGCGACGTGTACTCACCGCTGAGAGGCCTCAGACGTCATGACATCACGTCATTCGTGACTCTTACGTCTTGCCTCGACAGACCGTACACTGAGTAATTCCACTCCTCGAAAAAGCGTCCAATGTAAAAACTTCGCATGGCTTGACTACCTCAGAATGTGAATTTACACAAAAAAGTAACAAACAAACATGTGTATCTTATATTAATACGAAGAGACCAATTTTGTGCTCTCCTCGCGTCCGTCACTTTTCTCGTCCTGTACCTGGACTGAAAGAACTTCTACCTGAAGAGTGCATCGCACATCGTGGCATAGTCAACTGTCAACCTGAAGCAAATAAACACTTTTCGTGGATGGGCGAGAAGTGAAGAGGCCGGGGCGAAAGGAGAGGCGGGGGCGGGAATGAAGAGACGGGAGGAGTGAAAGCGGGGGCACGTAAGCCATTTTTGCGGGGGGTAAGCAAATGAAAGCGAAACGGGGGAAATGGCGGGGCTGGGGAATTAGGCGGGTGAGTGTGAGGGTGACAGGGGGCGGATGGCCCGGCAAGTGGCGGGGAATCAAGAGACGGGTCCGGTCGGGGAGTGAAAGAGCGGGCCGGGTAATAAATCTTTTTGGCGGTAAGCAAAATTGAAGGTGGGGGAGGGAATGGGCAGGGGCGGGGAATGCGTAGCGGCAAGCACGCCCTGCCAGTCCGTCCTCGAGTGAGTGGTTAGATGAACGAATCCGTCTGTGCGGGGCTTCGCTATATTATTACTATCTATAATTCCAGCAATGTGGTGTGTGTTGTGTGTGTGTCTCTGTGTGTGTGTTGTGTGTGTGTGTTGTCTTGTGTGTGTGTGTGTGTTTGTGTGTGTGTTGGTCTTGGCCGCGTTTCACAACCCTGGCCATCTAATTAAACTTGCCCAGATATTGCTGGGACCTGAGGATGGCCTTTCAGTTTGATATATTAACGGACAAAAGGCTTCCCAAGTTATGCGCCATTAGTACCAACAATGACAAACACGTGTGCGGGGCGGTGGCGATGGGAAGGAAGCTCACTGCGTTCCCATTACGTACAACGTACGACTTCCGGAGAGTGAGACTTCGGTATCTCTTAATCTCGATTCTTATGCGATGTATAGATTAAACACATGCCGAGTTATGATCGTTTCATATAGACGGTGCTAAATTTCGTAACATCAGAGTTATGGTATGCTCCGAACCAGGAAGTAAATTTTTTTCTCTCTCTCTTCTCTTTTTGTTTTCCTTCATGACATTGCGAAAGGCAAATACTTGCGCAATCTGATTAATGCCATAAACCTAAATTCGAAATATCGTAACTGTGAATGCACTTCCGCGCCACGCACGTACGGCACGCGAGAGCGAAGAAACGCTGTTTGGTTAGTGTTTTTGCTCGTGTTGAATTTACTTTATTTTTATTTTTATTTTACGGGCACTTACTATTATGAAGCAATGCCACAGAACTTGTTCCACGAAAACCACCAAACTTAATAAGTGACGATGGAGTCTAAAGACATTCTCACAAACCTATCAACAATCAGCCAAATATCCTCTGTTTATCATGATGGAAAAAAACCTTCTTCAGCACATTCCACAAAATCTGAGATGAAAAGACATTGTACCCATTTAATTGGTACAAATCCATCTGAAAGTGTACACACAAGGAAAATATCATTTTTTTTTTTTTCAAACTTTGAATGCACTGTACAGAAACATGCAGAAAAAAAGAACCTAAATTATTCATTTCATCTGTTAAGCAAAGTGTTACTCAGTGATTTTGTACTAATTCAACGATTATTCAGGAACGAGTCCTGGTCTCTGTAGACATTAACTAGCTTCAACCCAGAACACATGATCTTTGCGATTTTCAGGAAAATTGTTGCCAATCGGAAGTGATCAGCCAGCCAGATACTCAAACCTTGGATTCGCTTACGGCAATGAGTGATTTGTTCAATTCACCGCGAAGGCAAGAATCCCACAGCTTCCGTTCTAGTCATCTGGGCCCTCAGGAAGGTTGTTCGAGCCTTCAGCGGTCCATTGAGAAAACCCCGTTCAAGCGCAGATGTTGCAAAGGAGTCCAGGTAGCTCAAGAACTGCCATGCATACCTTCAACAACTGGGGCTACTATGGGAGGCAGCTCAGAGAAATAAATACCAGTGTTCCTGGTGGAGAGCCACGCCGCGACACAGTCACGTCTCGAATAAATATAGCTACCCCAGCAGCTAACTGCCATACGCAAGAAGAAAAAGAAGATGAAAAAAAATAAATTAACAGCATCCTAAACTTGTCTCTCAAACAATGAAACTTTAGTATTTCTTTTAGAAAAGAATGCTCTATCAAACCTGACACATAAAAACTATTAGAGTAAAAACCTTGTCCATCACTTTGAAGTGAATCCCTCACTAGTACTAAATCCAAATTGTAAATAAAGTTGAAAAATCAAAAATTCAACTGACTTGCATATTAGGCATCTAATTTTATCTAAGAACTCTAAGAAGAATAATTACTCCAAAAGTGTTAATACTAGAATCCTCTCAATTGCTTAAACAATATTTCCTGACTTAACCCTAACAACTTTAACCTGAGTTAACTGTAACGATAAACTGTTCAACACTGCCTGACACCCGCCTACAAACCTATACTTGTACAATTCTTATGATTAGGATCATGAAAGTGAGGAATCAAACATTACCTCTTTACATTAATACTGAAATTATTAACTAAACTCCTTATCTCAGAAAAAATCTTGGTGTGACTTAGACAAGCAACATATGTGCATTTCCTATAGTGACGTATACAGAACTATCTATATAAATAAGTTCTTTGGGTTTTTTGTTTTTTTGGGTTTCTCGTCCATGCCCTGAACCGTTTAATTGACGTTTTCCCCATTGACGCACATTTCAAGATGAAGGCACCAACAAATGGTATTATCTTCTGGTATTGCTCCAGATTACCATTCTTAATTTCTATGATCAATGTATGCACTGCTGGCTCCCTGTGATGACATGAATTATCTCTTGTGTTCAATGAGTCAACATCTATCCATCGATTCCTTCACAGTAGATGTGTTGGTGTGAGAATTGAGTGTAGTCACTTGTATGGTCATCTGAGGCTGATCGTTGGCATTGAACCTGAATATGCACAATAGTTGACTTCTGTTGCGCAATTTTCCCCCAAATTCATCCCCTCTCACATGACCTGGAGAGAACATCGTGTCTCTGCAATAAAGTGTATTCAGTGAAAATATCAATAATCATGTTTTGGATTTCATGAGCTATTGTTTTGTATGAAGGACCCTTGTCTTTTCTTTGAGAGACCGTCTTCCTGGCACAGGAATCTTTTTTTCATCAGCGTCATGACATCATTTGCTGAAAATCATTTCTTCGTGGATCAGCTAATGTTCATTACACGGACGTGTTCCACCTGCAAGCAGAACAACAAGCCTAACACCTTTAATACACAGAATAACTACTATGCATACTAAGACAAGGTTTTGTTTACGCTGTGCTACTGTATTTTTGAAATCATTGTTATCATTGTGGTGCAGCTCCTGACAACCCCTCTGCTATCCTCTGGGACAAGAGGATTCTACTGAAAAAAAAAGAAGAGAAAAAATCAGATAGATATTCAAGTCAATTATCAAAAACGAAACAGTGTTCATTGTGCAAAAAAAATTTTAAAAAAACAACGGGTTTGAAGTTTCAGCGAGGTCTTGCAGCACATAAGTCAGTGTCTTTGTTAGATTGTGAT
The DNA here is from genome assembly GCA_035128595.1 of Eptatretus atami. Lineage (NCBI taxonomy): Eukaryota > Metazoa > Chordata > Myxini > Myxiniformes > Myxinidae > Eptatretus > Eptatretus atami. The sequence goes on along the minus strand of CM068955.1, from coordinate 71,412,697 downwards.
GCCGAGTTTCTTGCAGTGGAGTTGTCAGCTCCTTACTTCATGTCATTCCATGATAGTAACTGCTGTTAAACCTTGTGAAATAAAAAGAAAGTGAGAAAGTCATACTTAATGAATGTAACTGAGTATGTGAAAATCAAACTGGAGACTGAGGTTAGGTTTAACAAGTGATAACTGAACAACAACTTAATCCATCACGTTTAAATTCTTCGTTACTATGCTGTATCTTTAGCGGTGTCAGTTCTCGTTATGTGAGAGTAATAAGTCACTCAGTATGCAGAATGCGGAATTGGTACAGTTCCTCCATCCTGCTGTTTGGTCATATCCATCCAGACTCTTATACATTGTGTCAGTAACTCACATCTGGTCAGGACAGGAACGGCAAGGCCATTTCATCAGGGCACAGCCACACCCTATGCCACATATGCTACCCTGCATCCTTGTGCTGCATATGGAATGAAAACAGGTCCAGAAAGGAGGTGGAACATTTCAGAGATCCGTTGGATCACGAATCAACCATGATTTACATAAGCCAGAGCCTCAACTGATTGGTTGCGACAGTGGCAATCCCAAACAACTTAAATCACTGCAAATGAGAAATAGAGGGAGAATGAGGCAGAAGGAGAGAGAGAGAATAGAGAGAAGTTAGAAGAATTAGAGAGAGATTAGAAGGAGAGTTAGAGGAGAGTATAGTAAAGAGAGAAAGAGGAGAAAGACGGAGAAAAAGGAAAGAGAAAAAGAGAAAGACAAAAGAGAAAAGAAGAAGAGAGAAGAAGAGAGAGAAAGAGAGAGGAGATAGAAGAGAGGGAGAAGAGAGAGAGAAGAGAGAATCATCGGAAGTGTAAATGGAGGATCTTTTTGGTAGATTATTATCCATGCAGTATGACATAGCGTTTGTAAGAGAATGTCAGGCCAATATATTCCAGAGTTATGAAGTCGTGGAAAGGAAGGCTGTGAGGATGGAGATTGAAAATACTTCTCT
>CM068955.1:71380551-71411693 GCA_035128595.1 Eptatretus atami | reverse complement strand
CCACGAACTCTCATAACCCTCTGGAATATATCTGGCCTCACATTCCTCTTCACAACCGCCTAATGTTCATCTGCATGGTATATAATCTACCAAAAAATGAATCCTCCATTTACACTTCCGATGATTCTCTCTCTCTCTCTCTCTCTCTCTCTCTCTTCTTCTCTCTTCTCTTTTCTCTTTTGTCTTTCTCTCTTTCTCTCTTTCTCTTTTTCTCCTCTTTCTCTCTTTCTCTCTTCTACTTCTCTCCTCTAACTCTCTCTTCTAATCTCTCTCTAATTCTTCTACTTCTCTCTATCTCTCTCTCTCTCCTCTCTCTCTCTCTCTCCTCTCTATTTCCTCATTTGCAGTGATTTCAACGTTGGTTGGGAATTGCCACTGTCGCAACCAATCAGTTGAGCTGCTCTGGCCTTATGTAAATCCATCGGTCTGATTCGTGAACTTCCCAACTAGGATCTCTGAAAATGTTACACACCTCCTTTCTGGACTCGTTTTCATTCCATATGCAGCACAAGGTGCAGGGTAGCATCATTGGCATAGGGTGTGGCTGTGCCCCTGATGCAAATGCCTCTGCCGGTTCCCTGTCCGACCAGATGTATGAGTTCACTGAAACACCAATGTATCAAAGAAAGTTCCTGGCATGGATGACTGACCAAAACAAGCAGGATTTTGGAGGAAACTGTACCAATCCGCATATCTGCATACTGAGTGACTTACTTCTCTCACACATAACGAGAATACTGACACGCTAACAGTACAGCAATAGTAACGAGATTTTAAAGTGATGGATTCAATGTTTTGTTCAGTTATCACATTGTACCATAACCCTCAGTTCTTCCCAGTTGATTTTTCACATACTCAGCTTTACCATTCATTAAGTATGACTTTCTAACAACTTTGCTATTTTATATTCACAAGGTTCTAACAGCAGTTACTATCCATGGAATGACATGAAGTAAGGAGCTGACAACCACACTGAAGAAACTCGCATCACAATCTCCAACAAAGACACACTTGACTTATGTGCTGCAAGGACCCGCATGAAACTCAAGACGTGTTTAATTTTTTGCACAAAATGAAACACTGTTTGTTTTTGATATTGACTTGAATATCTATCTGATTTTTTCTTTCTTTTTTTTTCATAGAATCCTCTCTGTCCCAGAGAGATAGCAGAGGGGTTTCCAGGAGCTGCACAAATAGATAACAATGATTTCAAGAAAACAGGTACACCAGCGTAAACAAAACACTTGTCCTTAGTATGCATAGTAGTTATTCTGTGTATTAAAGGTGTTACGGCTTGTTGTTCTGCTTTGCAGGTGGAAACACGTCCCGTGTAATGAACATAGCTGATCCAACCAGAAGAAATGATTCTTCCAGCAAATGATGTCCATGACGCTGATGATAAAAAAGATTCCGATGCAGAATGACGGTCTCTCCAAACAGAAAAGACAAGGGTCCTTCATACAAAACAATAGCTCATGAAAATCCAAAACCAATGATTATTGATATTTCACTGAACAATACACTTTATTGCAGAGAACACGATGTTCTCTCCAGGTCATGATGAGAGGGGATGAATTTGGGGGAAAATTGCGCAAAGAAAGTCAAACTATTGGTGCATATTCAGGTTTCAATGCAATGATCAGCACTCAGATGACATAAACAAAGTGTACTACCACCTCACATTCCCTCACCACCCAACAAATCTACTGTGAAGGAATCGATGGATAGATGTCTGGACATCATTGAACACAAGACGATGACATTCATGTCACTCACAGGGAGCCAGCAAGTGCATACATTGATCATAGAAATTAAGAATGTAAATCTGGAGCAATACCAGAAGATAATACCATTTGTTGGTGCCTTCCATCTTGAATGTGCGTCAATGGGAAACGTCAATAAACGGTTCAGGCATCCGGACGAGAACCCAAAAAAACAAAAACCCAAAGAACTTATTTATAAGATAGTTCCTTGTCATACGTCACTTATAGGAAATAGCACATATGTTGCTTGTCATAAGTCACACCAAGATATTATATTCTGAGCATAAGGAAGTTTTAGTTAATAATTTCAGTATTAAATGTAAAAGGTAAATGTTTGTATTCCTCAGCTTTTCTGGATTCCTAAACTTCATAAGAATTGTACAAGTATAGGTTTTAGCGGGTGTCAGGCAGTGTTCCAGCAAACAGTTATCGGTTACAGTTAACTCAGGCTTACAAGTTGTTAGGGTTAAGTTCAGGAAATATTGTTTAGCAATTGAGAGGAATTCTAGTATTAACACTTTTTGGAGTATTAATTCTTCTTGAGTTCTTAGATAAAATTAGATGCCTCAATATCAAGTCAGTTGAATTTTTGATTTTTCAACTTTATTTACAAATTTGGATTTAGTACTAGTGAGGGATTCACTCCTCAAAGTGATGACAAGGTTTTTAACTCCATTAATAAGTTTTTATGTGTCAGGTTTGATAGAGCATTCTTTTCTAAAAAGAAATACTAAAGTTTTCATTGTTTTGAGAGAGCAAGTTTAAGGATGCTGTTAATTTATTTTTTTCATCTTCTTTTTCTTCTTGCGTATGGCAGCTTAGCTGCTGGGGTAGCTATCATTTATTGAGAACGTGACTGTGTCGCTGATGCAGTGCCTCTCCACCAGGACACACTGGTATCATTTCTCTGAGCTGCTCTCCCATAGTAGCCCAGTTGTTGAAGGTAGCATGGCAGTTCTTGAGCTTACCTGGACCTCCTTTGCAACATCTGCTGCCTTGCAACGGGGATTTTCTCAATGGACCGCTTGACAGCTCGAACAACCTTCTGAGGGCCCAGATCGACTAGAACGGGAAGCTGTGGATTCCTTGCCTTCGCTGGTGAATTGAACAATCACCGATTGACCGTAGAAAGCGGAATGCCAAGGTTCTGAGCTATCTGACGCTGGCTGACTCCACCTTCGATTGGCCAACAATTTGTCCTCTGAAAATCGCAAAGATCATGTGCTTCCTGGGTTCGAAGCATAGTTAGTTGTCATACAAGACCCAGGAACTCGTTCCTGCAAATAAATCGTTGAATATTAGTACAAATCACTGAGTAAAACTTGCTTCATACAGATGAAATGAATACATTTAAGGTGTCTTATTTACTTCTGTCATGTTTCTGTACAAGTGCATATCATAAAGTTGATGATAGTTTTCCTCTAGTGTTGTACACCTTTCCAGATGGCATTGTACCAATTAAAATGGGTTACAATGTCTTTTCATCTCAGATTTTGTGGAATGTGCTGAAGAAGGTTTTTTCCATCATGATAAACAGAGGATATTTGGCTGATTGTTTGATCAGGTCTTGTGAGAATGTCTTTAGACTCCATCGTCACCTTTTATTTAAGTTTGGTTGGTTTTCGTGGAAACAAGTTCCTGTGGCATTGCATTTCATAATAGAAGTGCCGTAAAATAAAAATAAAAATAAAGTAAATTCAACACGAGCAAAAACACTAACCAAACAGCGTTTCTTCGCTCTCGCGTGCCGTACGTGCGTGGCGCGGAAGTGCATTCACAGTTACGATATTTCGAATTTAGGTTTATGGCATTAATCAGATTGCGCAAGTATTTGCCTTTCGCAATGTCATGAAGGAAAACAAAAAGAGAAGAGAGAGAGAAAAAAATTTACTTCCTGGTTCGGAGCATACCATAACTCTGATGTTACGAAATTTAGCACCGTCTATATGAAACGATCATAACTCGGCATGTGTTTAATCTATACATCGCATAAGAATCGAGATTAAGAGATACCGAAGTCTCACTCTCCGGAAGTCGTACGTTGTACGTAATGGGAACGCAGTGAGCTTCCTTCCCATCGCCACCGCCCCGCACACGTGTTTGTCATTGTTGGTACTAATGGCGCATAACTTGGGAAGCCTTTTGTCCGTTAATATATCAAACTGAAAGGCCATCCTCAGGTCCCAGCAATATCTGGGCAAGTTTAATTAGATGGCCAGGGTTGTGAAACGCGGCCAAGACCAACACACACACAAACACACACACACACACAAGACAACACACACACACAACACACACACAGAGACACACACACAACACACACCACATTGCTGGAATTATAGATAGTAATAATATAGCGAAGCCCCGCACAGACGGATTCGTTCATCTAACCACTCACTCGAGGACGGACTGGCAGGGCGTGCTTGCCGCTACGCATTCCCCGCCCCTGCCCATTCCCTCCCCCACCTTCAATTTTGCTTACCGCCAAAAAGATTTATTACCCGGCCCGCTCTTTCACTCCCCGACCGGACCCGTCTCTTGATTCCCCGCCACTTGCCGGGCCATCCGCCCCCTGTCACCCTCACACTCACCCGCCTAATTCCCCAGCCCCGCCATTTCCCCCGTTTCGCTTTCATTTGCTTACCCCCCGCAAAAATGGCTTACGTGCCCCCGCTTTCACTCCTCCCGTCTCTTCATTCCCGCCCCCGCCTCTCCTTTCGCCCCGGCCTCTTCACTTCTCGCCCATCCACGAAAAGTGTTTATTTGCTTCAGGTTGACAGTTGACTATGCCACGATGTGCGATGCACTCTTCAGGTAGAAGTTCTTTCAGTCCAGGTACAGGACGAGAAAAGTGACGGACGCGAGGAGAGCACAAAATTGGTCTCTTCGTATTAATATAAGATACACATGTTTGTTTGTTACTTTTTTGTGTAAATTCACATTCTGAGGTAGTCAAGCCATGCGAAGTTTTTACATTGGACGCTTTTTCGAGGAGTGGAATTACTCAGTGTACGGTCTGTCGAGGCAAGACGTAAGAGTCACGAATGACGTGATGTCATGACGTCTGAGGCCTCTCAGCGGTGAGTACACGTCGCATGTAAACGAATGTAAAAGAAGTTGTTTATCGCTTCAGAGTGCAAGGTTGGACTATTGCACGATTGTGCGACGCACTTCAAGTCGAGTCCTTTAGTCGGTCACAGTACGAGAAACGTGAGGCGACGTAAGAGGCGGCCACAAATGGGTCATCAGTATTAATATAAGATGAAATTAATTGTTTAGTGAGGTAAGTTTTAATTAATATTATTGATTATAATATATATATATATAATATGTATATATAGTATTAATGGGGTATTTAATAAATAAATAATAATTATTTAAAATACATTAAATAGAATTAAATATATAATTATTGGTAATTGCTCCGATACGCAGTGCAGCATGTTAATATTGGTTGTTAATTAATGGTTGTTAACAGTGCAGCATGTTAATATTGGTTGTTAATTAATGGTTGTGAACAGTACAGCATGTTAAAATTTGTTGTCAATGACAGTTTGAGTCGATGGTTAGATGGAGGTACGGTGTAATGGACATGTCGACAAGGTAAAAGTGTTTATCGCTTAATATTTTATCATATAAAGTGGTGTATGATTAAAGTTATTCAAATGTAGTAATACTTTAAATAAAAGTAATAATTAAATAAGTTTGAATAAGGATATTACATTGCTGCGTTGACTGACTGTCTGGACACACACTTTGGGTTGTGGGTCCATTGATGTTGAGTAATCGACTGATGTGGACCTGCGACCTGGGTTGTGGATCCACCGTTTGGAGAGGTTCTGGGCTGAAAGGATCGAAACCTCGATAAATAACGGTGCCCAGCTCATGATCCGGGCAGTTGGGAAATCAGGCAATTGCTTGATAGTTAAGGTTATAACTTCAAATGAAATAGCTTTTGTTAGTACTTTCATACATAATACAGTATATCTGTGTTTGTGTATTAATATATGTGTGTTTGTATGTATATGTGTATGTATATATGTATGTATGTGTGTGGATGTATATATAAGGGTGTGTGTGTGTGTGTGTGCTGTGGTGTGTGTGTGCATGTATTGTTACATCTGGCTTCCTTCATGGGACTACGGTGCAGTAATGGGTCTTTATTATGATTTAGAACCCCCCCAAAAAAATCCAGAATAGACACCATGGCCTTGAAACCAATCTAAATCTGAAATCTGAACACTCTCATGGCATCCATTTCGGAAAACACCCCCTATTGGCCATTCCCCATCGTTTTGTGAGGTGTGTGGAAGCTCATTTTAAAGATAATGTCCCAAGATACCTAAATCCATCTTCAAACTTAGTTCTCCGCAAAATAGTTAAGGGGTCTCAGGAAGGTAACCCCACTGTATGTTTTTTATTGTAAAAACAGCCTTCAGAAATGTGGGTGAAAGAAATTGCTTAAGTATATGCCATGAGTGTCATTTCATAGTATCAATCAATATTTTGTGTGTCCACCCTTTGCCTAGCGCCCTAATTTCTTGGGTGCCAATCACTCTTTTACCCATGCTTCCTGTATACGACTGAAGCACTCTTACAGGAATATTGTGCCAAATATCCTGTAGGACATTTCACAGTTCTGTCAGGTTAGTTGCCTACTTACCTTCGCAACGAAGGTGGACAGAGGTTATGTTTTCAACCCTGTCTGTTTCTTTGTCTGTGAGCAGGATATCTCAAAAAGTTAATGACGGAATCAGATGAAACTTTGTGGACAAGCTGGGTGTGTAACAAGAACTAATTGATGAGATTTTGGTGAAGATCTGGATAAGGATCCAATAATTTTTTTGGATTTTAAAAAAGTGATTCTTCTTCATTGAGGGTGTGTTCACACACAGGGGTGTGTTCAGTTCAGGCACTAGACAAACTGACAATTAATATATTTTTTTGTTGCAATTTCTTATGTTCCTTCCATTTAAGAGGAATGATAAGCTTGTGTCAGAACAGTTTGGTATGGTCCAATTGTCTCTCAAATCATTACGATATATCTGAGCTGTTGGGATGAGCATACTAAACATGTGATGTAATTCAGAAGACAAGTATATATTGTTGCGGTTCTGAAAACCGCATGCCTCTAAGGCAATGGCACCTAACATACAGTGATCCCCAGACAGTTATTTCGTTGGTATACATGCAGTTAGACCTTTCCCTCATGCCTAATGAGTTAACGGGACGAAGTGCGTTGCGTGGGTCTTATAGCTAGGTATATTTATATCTCGATCTTTATTCCAACCCTTTTCTTCAATCCATGATACAAATCGAAGCAGGCGCAAATGCACAATAACAGACATGCATACTGCCCTGTGATAACCTCCACCTACACTGCACAGGATGCGTGTGGCGCGCCCTTTCATTCGAATCTGCATGTAATAATTATATCTATCTTCTTTTCAACCCTGATTTACATCCAACCCTTTCCTTTAATCCGCAATACAAAGCAAAGCAGGCGCAAATGCACGATAACAGCCACGCGCACAGCCCTGTGATAATCACCGCACTGTATGGGGCGCGCATGGCGCACATCTTCATTCGGGTCTGCGCACTGATTTACAACGGCGTCTCACCGTCGACCTTCGCTCGCCACCTTGGCCACCAATATCTCCCACAAACGGCAGAGGTTATCCCACACCTCCTCGCACCTCCGCCTCGATGCAGTCGCCACCAAGCAGAGGCATGCTGCACGGCCCAGACCGCTCAGGCCGCGTGGCATGCGGACGGAACAAGCGCATTAACCAGCGCCAACCGCAGAGCGCCGGGGGTGCCCAAACGGGCATGCGGGACCGACGTGATCCTTGGCCAGTCACCGGAACACGGTCCGGGAGTTCGGTGCAAGGCAATTAATGTCGCGGTGTTCGGTGCAAGTCAATTCCACGGCTCAGCCATGTTGCGCCGGATGTACGAATGGGACCACTTCCGGCCAAAGGAGCCTGGCAGCGTGGGTCCAGCGGCCAATAGGAGCGCACAATTTGGGTGATGACGCATCGCTTTGGATCGTCACCCCACCCTGCACCACGGGGCTTATATAAGGCGGATCGTGAAGCCGTTCGCTCTTTGGATCTCTGCATTCACCTGCTGACTCCCACATTACTCGCCTGCTGGCTCCGCCCACTCCATCCACCTTCCTCTCCTGCTGACTCCTTCTTCCTTGCCTGCTGGCATCCGCCCACTTATCCGCCTTCCTTGCCTGCCTGCTCCGCCCACTCTCTGGACCAGTGCACGCGCTTTCACGGTAATTAGCAGGAGACAACGCGCCGACTCTCAAGGTGGGATCGCTTAGAGGAGTGTCCCCCAAAGTGTACTGGGGAGCGCGGTCAGCCGACCGTGCAAGGTATTGCGAGGCCGTTAGCCCTCATCTCCTCTCCTTCCTTCTGATTATCTCGTCTTCATCGGGTTTGTGTGTATGTATGTGATGGCACCTGTCCTATAAGTCTGCTCTGTGTCCGCTTTAGTAAGTTGCTTGCTTTCTTTTATCGCACCCCACAAATTCCTTGCTATCCCTTTTGTACATAACAAAAACACATTTACCGTGCCACATACTTTTCCTCGCCTGTTTGTTAATAAATGCTTGTGTAGAAATGTTCCCAGCTCATTTTCGTCTTTTCCTTCATAGATCCAGCATGGTCCGTGTCCGAGCCTAGCCGGGACGTTATCTCCCAACGATCCGTTCTTCTCGCCGGTACGTTCCTTGGCAGTTATGCTCGGCTGCATCTGATCCGGTAAGGTGACCTGGTTTGGACCCGTACCGAGGGCGTGTCCCCTGGTAATTAGGTCACGTGACTATTTTAGGTAACCGGTTAACCTTAGACGGAGGACCGTAGGTCACATGGTTGAGTTATTGGCGTTCACGGTTGATTAGTGACCCGCTGCATCACGGAGTTATCCGTGTGCGACGGCCTGTGATTCCGGAGAGGAGACACCAAGATGTTTTGATTGAAGTGAATTTGGTCACGTTAAACGTTCTTGTGTGAGGTCCACCTCCAACACTTGTAAACAAACTAATCTCCATGCGATACTAAAAATGATCCTCCTCCTCATTCTCCTTTTGTCTCCCTGTTTAATCTGATGCCCTCTTTTATCTCTTCCTTCAGCCTAAATTACTGTATTACAATAAACCATGTAAAGGATAGAGAAGCCCATAAGGCTCTTAAGTTTGTGTTCATCCTGCAGCAAGCCAGAAATATAAAGTCATTTTGAAAATCAGAAGGCTGATCTCTCCAACCAGTCTCTTTCCTCAAAATCATGGTGGCACCTTGTGAAGTCCGTCTCGAGTGAATGCTTCTCCTGCATCCCATATCTCACCTCAAATGGTAGCTAATGCAAGACTCTATCAGAGGTAAGGCACAAAAACTTTGCCTCCACATCTCGTGTACCCAAGCCATCCCATTCTGGTCCCATCTTACTCTGACATACCCACTGTATATGTGACTCTGTGTCCTTCTCAACCAAGAAGGTAGAGAAAGTTCTGTCTGGCCTTAACCCAGCTTCAGAGACGGATCCAGATGGCATCAGTGCCTATGTTCTCAAATTCTGCTCTACCCATTCTTGCTCCCCTTCTATCTGCTATTTTCACTCATTCCTTCTCCTTTGTCCACCTCCACTCTGCATGGGAGTCAGAAAACATCACTCCCATCCACATGAAGTGTGCAAAAACAGACCCAACCAATTATAGGCCAGTGAGCTTGCTTCCAATTACAAGTAAAGTCATGGAATCCATCATTGCTTCTGATGTTAAATCTTTCCTGTTTTCAATCTGACCATCAGTTTGGATTCTGTTCAAGTTACTCAACTCTGGACATGCTTCTGCTCCGCTCTCAGCAATTGCTGGAGGCTCGCAATCTCAAACAAGATGTTAGGAATGTCTCCCTGGACATCAAGAGAGTCTGGCAAACTGCTTTGCCAAGCTATCTGCTTGTGGCATAGAATGCCACCTTCATTCCTGGATTTCTCACTTCCTCCACTCATGCAATTAACGTTTTGTCATCAATGGAACCCTCTCCTTCCCTTTCCTCATGAAAGCTGGAGTTCTCCAAGTCAGTGTTTTGGGCCCAGTCTTGTTCCTCATCTATAATAACGACCACTATGATGCTCTGGCAAACACTTCCTTTTTGCAGACGACCCCACATTGTCGTACAGCACCCCCATCCCTCTGCTCGGCAGACAACAACTGTGTCTCTGTCTGCCGATCTGGAAATGATGAAACACTGGTCTTATAAGTAGAACCTGTCTTTCATTCCTGGAAAATTTCAGTCTCACTCTATCGCTCTGGAATGGTTGTCAAATGAACCCACCTATCTATTTCCTTGGTGGTCAGCTACTGGAAGAGGTTTAGTCTCTTGAATGTCTGGGACTCACCATGTCATAACCTTTCCTGGGCCGACCATGTAACAAAGCTGGCCTCCTAAGCCAGCCACAGACTGGGCATCCTCCGTAAATCCAAGTCTTTCATTGGAAAATCAAAGTTACTCGCAGTCGACAAGACCTTTTTCCGTAGCTCAATGAAGTACTGCCCTCCCCATTTGTCTGGTGCCCCAGCATCCCAACTGTCTCTCCTGGATTCTGTGGAATCTAAAGTTCTCTAAATTAATGGCGTCTCCCATGATGAGGTGGAAGCACCAAGGTCTGTTGCTTTCAAATCCCAGGCAGGTCTGTGATCTCTGTTTTTTAACTGTATATTCTCCAGCATGGCTCCCTTTGCTCTCTGTCCTCCGACCCTCCCCAGCAAACTCCAGGATGCACACGTTCTTCTAGTAACCCCAACCTGGTTAAACTTCCAAAATCCATGCTGACTACACACCTCACAACTCTTTTATTCCTCACTTCTCTCATCTTTGGAACCACATTTCAGAGGCTGTTCTGTCTCACTCTTCCCTCCATGATTTCAAGCAAGCAATGCAGCGTCATCTCCAATTCTGACCCATGATCTTTATTACCTGCACTAACCTTTCCTTGCACAACCGTTTTACTTACAAGTTTCAGTGTTTCCTCCCTTCTCCATCTCTTCTTTTCCTGCTCATTAATTCCTTTGATGTTTGTCCCCACTGTCAGTTATACCTTGCTGTTTCATGAGCTTGGCTCCTGAAAAGAAAAACAAAACTTGTTTTGGTGGAGCTTTTCACAGGATCGATGTACTTTGATGGAATATTTTTTTGCCGCAGTCCGTTAACCAGCCTTCTGTTTCATTGCATATGTTTTGTTTAATTCCGAACTGATCACATGAATTATTATTTGAATCATTACAATGAAACTTTATTCAAGTTGATTCAACTTAATCTCACAAATTGGCCACAATGAAATCATCACCAAATAAATACCATCGTAAGAGCAACATGATTGCGAGGAAGAAAGAAAAACCAACACTTTTGTTGGAATTTAAAATGGTTACATTAATTTCATGATGAACGTCACAAATGCTTTACGAGTTGTGACGATTAATTTCTGTGAAATAGCAAAAAGTGAACGCTTTTCACAATCCAACCATTCTTCCACCTTCATTGCCCTTTCCTTCAAGTCCCGATCCCAACATGTCACTTGTCCGTCACCACACTCCACGGTCTCCGCCGCATTCTCTGGCCCCATATGGGGAAATAGACCTTTGGAAGCAGCAAGCATAGTGTTTGATGAAGAACAATGGCTGTGAAGCCCCAGACCCGATGACCTGGGCCACCATTAAATACAGGTAAGGTAAAAGCAAAACGCCCATTACGCCTAAAATGTGTGTATCCCTGGTTTTGTGGAGAGCACACGTGGCTGAGAGTAAGTGCAAAAGCTTGTTCCACCTGTTCAGGGGAGAAAGTGATGATGAGAATGAGGAACTTCTTTTCATACAAAGATACATGCATTTGTGAGATCACATCAATCTGCCTTTTTTGTTCTGTAAGTCTTCTTCGTCTTTCATATACAGCACAAAGGCATGGGGTAGCATCATTGGGCTGAGGGCATGGTTGTGCAGCTGATGCAATGCCCTGTGTAGGTTAGGACAGGAATTTGGAATTTGTTCAGGATGCCGGCGATCGCTCACCTACTCTTCACGAAGGACACCACGGGATCTTTAACGTCCACCAACTAATGCTGGCAGATGGGACGCCCGGTTTAACATCCATCCGAGGGATAGCACACACATTGATGATGCACCATGCCTGTGAAATACCAGGATGACAGCTTATAGCTAGGTCAGGATTCAAACCCAGGCTAGACAGCTGAGAGGCAAGTGTGTGTACCTGAAGGCCATCCCGGCCACCCCGTTCGGTAAGTTATCAGTTACTACGATTTTGATGCACAGCATAACAATTTAACTTCCATTTGAAGGTTTAGGAAAGTAACCAAAGTTGACAGGTGCAGTTAAAAATATTTTCTTTCCTTCACATAAACAAGGATTCCTCTTCTTTCATATGCAGCACTGGGGTGTGGGCAACATCGTTTGCTGGTTGTGCAGATGTGCTGCTGATGCAGTGCCCCCTGTAAGTCAGAGCAGGAATATGGAATTTGTCCAGAGTTCTGGCAATAGCTCGCCTACTCATCGCGAAGTACACCGTGGGATCTCTAACGTCCATGTATTAATCTCCGCAGAAGGGGGCACCCTGTTTAACGTCTATCTGAGGGGCGGCACATACAATGATGCTTCGACCGGTGTGCGAAGCACCAGGATGACAGTTTATAGCTTGGTCAGGATTCGAACCCAGGCTAGTCAGTTTGGAGGCGAGTGTGATAAATGAGGTTAAAAGTTATGCAATGAAATGAAAATCAATAAAACGTGTGTTATCATGTCTGTAACAATATACTGTGATTGAACATTCAAAAACACCAGAACTCATGCACAAGAGAATGCACCGAATTTGCCATTTGATAAAACTTTAAAGTCATACAGTGTGAAATAGTTTAAAGGTCATGGCCATTCCTTAATAAAATGGGAAAGGATGCAGCCAAAACACACAGCTTGATTAAACCAAAGGACTATGGGCAGGTTAATCAAGAAATGTTGAATTGCAACTGTTGGCCATTTATTGGTGCATACTGTGTATAATACAAAGATAGGCCTTAATCTAATGGGATTCGAGCATAAAACAGCAGAGTGAATGTGCAGGGTAATCATGATGGTGAGCAACCTGAAGACGAGCAAAACATTCAATCCTGACAATTCTCACACTCTCACCATCTCTCTCCAAAAGGACCGTCTGGCAAACCCTCCTATCTACTTTCTTAACATTGCTCTTGAGGAAGTTCAGTCATTCAAACTCATGGGTCTCACTATCAGCCATGATCTTTCTTGGGCAAACCACATTTCAAAATTTGTTTCCAAAGCCAGCCGCTGACTGGGCATCCTCAGTCATACAAAGTCCTTCCTTGGCACACCTGAACTCCTATCCACCTACAGCTTGATCCACAGCTTGATGGAGTGTACCGCTCTCCCTTCTAGGCTGGCTACCCTGCCTCACATCTTGCTCAGCTTGATGCCGTGGAAACAAAGGCCTTTAAGATTATTGGAATCTCCTGTGCTGAAGCTGAGTCTATGGGCTTATCACTTCGCCATCGCAGACAGGTCGGTAGTCTCTCTGTCTTCTCCCGGTCTTTCACCTTCTGCTCTTTCTGTGCATTGTCCCCCCAAGTTTCTGCAGGCCTCACACAGTCCACCATTAACCCACTTCTCATGAAACTACCTAAATCCAGGATCACTGCTCACCTCCACTCATTTGTTCCTCTTTTTGCCCACCTGTGGAATCAACTTCCACATCCTCTTCAATCTCATTCTTCCCTCCAGGTCTTCAACACAGCTGTTCACCACCATCTCAGATCGCCCCCAATCCAAAACCATGACCTTTTCTACCCTCGTTAACCCCACCCAAATCCCTCCTCCCAATTTTCCAGTTTTCCCTCCTTGGAGTTTTCTTCTGAATTCATCTTGCCCACCCCATACATGCGTGTTTTGCATCCTGTTTTTGGCCGTTACATCCTGATCCATTCATTCAATGCACTACCTCTTCCATGAGCCTTGACTATGTATACAAAAAAACAAACGAACATGGTACAAAACCAAAATCCAAATTTTACACCACTGCAGAAGACTGATGATAGGATTTTGGAGACAAGAAAGAGAAGCTAATATGAAAGGGAAGAGATAGATAATGTAAGAACGTTTGGCAAAGATGAAAATTAAGACAACTTCTAACTAAGATAAAAGTAACATCATACAGACCTCATCTGGGCAAGGATGCAGAGAGTCGATGTTCACTTCTCCAATAAACGCAATGACAGGTCTCACCAGCTTTTTGCTCAACTAAGGGACCATTGTGGAAAATGGGAGAGGGAAAAACAATTTTCGAAACAAAAGTAAATGAGAATGAGGTATGATGCAAGAAGACATGTAAATTCCTTTGAGATGGGAAGCTGTTGGACGTTTGCCTCGTTACACAACTCTGAAGACATGACCTGCTCCGTCCGAGGTATTAAAATATGACAGACAATCAGGATGTATTTCTCGGACCCAAAATGGACACCACGTATAAAAGAGATGGAATGTAATGGGTGCATCAACTGCATGAAATAGTGCCATTTTCAAACCAAAATGAAGGGTTATTGCAGAAAAAAAATTAATTTCGTTAAAGTTTGCCAATGGCTGCAGTGGCTTAGGGGCCAAGGCACGGTCATGGTGGACGTGACCACGGCTTTTTGGCTTATCAAAAGCAGATAATAGAGTGCATATCACATGATATTGTATGAATTGTTGAGTGAGGATTTAGGACTTCACACAAAATACATTTGAAAGAGGAGAGAAAGCTTGGAGGAGGTATGGAGCAGAAACAACTGAGATGCAGCAGAAGCAGCAATCTGCGAACAATTGGAGCAAGTGCATTGAAGTCAAGGGACACTTTCATGAAAAACAAAAACTTCCCAGGTCTTTGCGACTAATGCATCTCCTTCCTGTAACCCTTTTAATGCCCCTCTTATTACTTCCGGCACCGAAGGTGGACGGAGGTTATGTATTCACCACTGTTTAATTGTCTGTCTGTTTCTTTAAATCACCTAAAATTCACCTAAAATCTTTAAACCCCTTAAGACACCTGAGGACCTTAAGACCCTATAAGACACCAAAGACACACGAGAACTTATCGACCCCATTCGAACCCTTTGGCCCCAAAGACCTTTTAGACCCTGTTAGACCTTTGTCTGAGGGCCTTCTGAAATAACACTTGATATTCACCAGTCATAATCAAAACACCCCCATTGTTAAAGCATCTCAGTATCAAACGAAGAGGGTGCAAAATATAACAAATTAATTTTCTCTTTCCTTTTTTTTTCAGGTTCTGCTCATCTTGGTTAATGGCATAGGGAAAAGTACCGTGTGGAATAGAAAAAAGTCTCACATGGCAGACAAAAAGTCCCACATTGCAAAGAGAAAACAGTGTCCATGACAACAATTTCACCCCATTATAATCAAATGGGATATTTTTGTGATTTTATTATTTCCAAACCTCAGGAATTTTTCACGATATCAGACTGAAACTTACACAGCTTATTTGTACGCATCTGTAGTACTGTATATGTGTATAAAATCTGGTCAAAATTAGTCAAAGGTCAAGGTTAATGCCATTGAAAAAAACCTATTCGGCGAAAATTAGAAAAAGTATCAACCAAATTTGTTCTGCACAACATTCCATCAAGTAAAACACTTGATAGATCAAATTTTCCAAATTACCAAATTGCTGTTACCATGGCAACTATTGCCCTCCCACATTGATGACGTAAGGAGAAAGGGAAAGGGAAAAAGGGAAAGTGTAAAAATATGAAGTTCAAAATCTGTTGAAATTTATTCGGATTTTTTTTTTTTGTAATTAAACCAAAATCATCTGACCAGCTTGATTGTATTTGATTGGCCATATATGGAATTACAATTTCAGGGTTTAGTACAGTTGTTTTATTTTTGGATATAAAACATAGGGTCAGAGAAGTTCGGTGACAGAAAGCAAAAAGTCACGTACTGATTTTGTAGCAGTGGGGCAACAGGCGGGTCCAACAATCAAGGGATGAATGAACAGGAAAATCGGAGGGGAGGAAACACAGTAACCTGCTAGGAAGAGGGTTGGGTTATATATGGTTAATGGGGAGGAGAAAATATCACTGGTTGGGTTGGAGGATTACATGGAGATGGTGGTGTAGCACAAACTTAAGCTATTGAGCAAAGAGAGCGATTGAATCACCTGTGAAGTTTAGGTTTATCGTTCTTCCAACCTCTGTCATAATGCTGTTCCATGGGCCTATATCTGATGCGGTGAGTGCCGTAAGGTTAAGTTAGGCTCGGTGAGGGAGTTTTCAGTTCGCTTTGATCATAACCAAATGTACACATCAGGGGAAGATACTTTGGTATAAGTGAAAGTAATGCCAAATAACTACCCCCTCACCCCAGAATGGAGGGCAGGGAGCAAGCCCCAAATGCTAGTCTGAGGCACATCAATGCCCAGCTCTTCACGTGTCTCCCGAAGTGCTGTGTGCACCGAATTAGCATCACTGGAATCTCGCATACCTCCAGGAAAGCTGTGGGTTAAAATGGAGGGGGGGAGAGATGTTGGAATTAAGGTGGAGTGAGAGGAAATTAAGCTAGTGCAGGAAATACAATATTGTATTTTAAAAAATGGACCACTGGACATGTAGCTTATCTGAGCGCTGCCCGAAGGTTGTAACCCAAATTTGGTAGCATTCTTACTGGTGGGTCTGGAGAAGAAAATTTTTGAAGGAATTTACACGGTTTTCCCAAATATTTACAAAGTCCGCCATTTTTACACACTTCTGGTCACAGGATCGGCATGACCACAATTTAACATCAGGACCCTGTCCTAATGTTGGAACCCAAATTTGATGGCATTCTAAATGGTGGGTCTGTGGAAGAAGATTTTTGAAGGAATTTACGCGATTTTTCCCAAAAATTGATTAAGTCGGCCATTTTGACACACTTCCAGTCACGTGATCGGCATGACCTCCACAATTTATCATGATCCTGTCCTAATGTTGTAACCCAAATTTGATAACATTTTGACTTGTGAGTCTGGAGAAGATTTTTGAAGGAATTTACACGATTTTCCCCAAAATTGATGAAGTCAGCGGTTTTAACACACTTAGGATCATGTGAGCTCCACAATTTGACATCCCTACCCTGACCTAATGTTGCAACCCAAATTTCGTAGCATTTAGACTGACTGGAGGGTCTGGAGAAGATTGTTGAAGGAATTTATTAAGTCCGCCATTTTGATATACTTAAAGTCATGTGACCGGAACGAGCTTTGCAATCCCTGTTACCAGTCAGGAGCGGAATGTTGCTGTCAAATTTCACCCGGATCGGCCCAGCAGTTTGACCGGACAAGTCAAAATAGGAGACGGACGGACAGACGGATGGTGCATGATGACAATACCTTATCTGGAATTCCAATTCCACATAAGCTAAAAACACCCAACCTTATCTGGCCTTGGTGGGATCCTAGAAGCTTGTGAGAACGTATTGTAAGAAGCACAGATGGCTGACCCTCCACGCAACAGAGTGGCACCAGCACCGCAGCATCAGCCACTCGTTGTTTAGCTTTCTCTTTGTGCTTCTTAAGCTCGAGCACACAACGCTGTTGGTTGTCCAGACCAAAACACGTTGCAATGGATGCCCCAGAAGAAAGCTCCAAACTACAAAATAGTCGGCTAGCAGGGCAAAGTTGTTGTAGAGTGGCCTTGGTTGCCCTTAGCATTCTCATCCAAGGACCTGGCTCTTTTAGGCCACCTAGAATGTACGAGAAATGGTGAGCTGAAGTCTCAGAGGTTTTATTCTCCCTGGCAACATCTCGTTTGAGTACACCTGCAAATGAAAAAGAACCAACAATATTCAAATAAAGTGTGGATTAATTTTTTTTTTTAGACAAACTAGAAACATTGCATCATGATTCGAAAAGAATATCAAAACTAAAATTGAGACTTTTCTGCAATTCTGAGATGCACAACATAATATCAAAAAAAAATTAACAAATTATATTCGGTTTCAAGTTCGTTGACAGCATTCATACTATTTACATGAAATGCATAAATTTAAACCCACCAAGTAGAGGAATTAACCCATTTGTAAGTAAGACCCAACAAACAAAATAGAGCAACGGGGAAAAAGTGGAATAACAAACTGATGTCCCATAAGACAAGCAGGATATATTTGAGGAGAGAAAGAAAAACAGGGTCTCAGCGATGTAATAAAGGTTTTTGGAAATGGTCTAGGACCTTGAGGTGGCGGTGTGCAGGAGACTTGAATTCTGTATGGAAGAGCATGTGACAAAGGACTCATGAAGACAGTTACATAGGTGAGAAAAGAGGGGTATCTATACTAATAAATGTCAGTGTGTGTGTCAGTCAGTGAGCCTCCTCCATAACCCCAAAACCAAGAAACCTATTGCCCCAAAACTTTGCATGCATACTAAGGGAACTCCAAGGTAGTGCATGAATGAAAGTTGGGTGTTTGCGTTAATTTAAACACCCCTTTTGAAGATACTTAACGGCCTTATTTGATTATCCTTTATGAAGGTGTCATCCTTAGTCAGCCCCTGAGTCATCCCTCTATCAGCTTGCTGGGGACTTAATTCACCATTTTGTTCGGCCTGTTCAACAATGCTTTGATAAATAAAAATTCTTCATGATAAAGCCTCAAATTTTTTTCCTCATTCATATCATTGAATGCCTCATCATCATACAAATGAATTGCTGGATACATCGCAAGATGCAATGATTATAAACACCCTGAGACACCAGTGTTTGTGGCTTTATTTCATTTCTGCAAATGCGATGAGCTCTAGAATCTCTTAACCTAAGTCAAATTTCAAAATTTAAACTTCTTAATTGACCAAACTTCTTGATTGAAAAAAAATGTCTAATTTGGACATTGTTTGACATTCCAGGTATCACTGGTGATGTTTGTTATAACCGATCGCTAATTACTTGCCAAGCCAGCACGGTCAAATTAAAAACTGTCCGGAGATGCCTGGAGATATTCGGAGTGTCAAACAATGTGAGAATTGATTCGGATTGTCAAACAATGTGAGAACAAACAAACAAACTACTGCTAAAGTAAATTCCGCATTTAAAATTTTGAAATTTGGCTCAGGTTAAGAGATTCTCGAGCTTATAGCATTACAGCTGTAATGCTTATAACCATCCATAGTTCTATTCACACATTATTTGACACTTCGGACGGTGGTTATCTCCATATGTGTCCGGACAGTGGTTATGTACAGATGGCGGTTATCTCCATATGTGTCCAGACGGTGTATGTCTCCGGACGTGTTCAGATGGTGTTTGTCTCCAGACGTGTCTGGACGGTGGTTATCTCCGGATGTGTCCGGACGGTGGTTATGTACAGATGGCGGTTATCTCCATATGTGTCCGGACGGTGTATGTCTCCGGACGTGTTCAGATGGTGTTTGTCTCCGCACAGTGTTTGTCTTCGGACGTGTCTGGACGGTGTTCATCTCCGGATGTGTCAGGGCGATGCTTATCGCCAAACGTTGTTCATCTCTGGACGTGTCTGGGTGATGTTTGTCTCAGGACAAGTTCACTCATCCCCTTTACCACTCCCCTTTACTACCACCTTTCCACCACCTTTATCACCCCTTATACCTTCTGAGGTCTATGCGCTGTTGCCATCTCCACCGTGAAAGCGTTTCACGCTATTCCAGGTCATTAAACGCACGAACAAAGTATAAACAATCTGTTATACAGGAAGTATAGAATGCCTTATCAACGACAGGTGAATGTTAATCTTGTCTGTGCACGATCTAAACCAACATGATGGTGCAGAGGTCTAACACCGACCTTACAGCCGTCGTTTTGGGTTCGATTCCCGAGCCGATATCAACTTCTGGAGCTTCCCAGGCAGGGCGTTGCATCACAGTGGGCCGTCCCTCAGACGGGCGTTAAGCCGAGCGTCCCATCTGCTAGCATTAACTGGCGGACGTTAAAGGTCTCACGGGTATCTTTTAACAAGGAGTCGGCGAATTATCGTCGAGTATCAAGCCTGGCCAGCCGGTTCGTGAAAGACTTAGGCCCAATAATTTTCAGCTCCAGTGTTAAATGAGGTCAAAGGTTGGGGACGTCTGGGCTTTTTGTTTGCATTGCTCTATTTATTTATCCGGCCTCACTGGTGGAGGGTTCGACTGTCGTGGTCGATCAGCGGAAGTTGGCACACCCTGCGCCGGAGACCTTCACGAATGGTTTTAAGCGACAAGCACCAACACCGCACGTTTCACCCACCGCGTCAGAGTGGTTTATTTAAATATTAAAAAGTTAATAATACCGTACAGTAACCAGATCCGAGGCCCAGTGACCAACACGACTCGATTCACGATATATTTGTTTAATTTGACCTCCGCATAACTCGTGTAAACCGACTAACAACAAAGCACTGTGATTCCGTAGTTGCTGTGATTTGTTCCGAAATTTATACAAAATTACGTCACTTCCTGATTTTTAAACACCTCACCCGAGCAGTATGAAAAAGGGAGAGAGAGAGTCGCTGTCTGTGAAACATTATTCGTTTTGGTTTGAATTTGTAACTGAAAATTCAGTTAGTATTACCACGTCGCGTGATTAAAGTATGTTTAGAATTAATTTTTTTTTTTCAAATTCACGATCGCACCGCCTGTGACGCCGCAGCCGCTTACACCGCAACTATCGAAATCATACCTGGAAATTGAGAGCGTGCACCGATTCACCTGAACAATCCGAATGCACGTTTAAACAAATTAATAATGATCGTAATCGGTCATAGCGAATTGAAAGATGACACAAACTTGGAGGTGAGGTGGATAGCAGAGGGGGTGGTGATCAGATTCAGGAAAGTATTGATATTTTCATAGATTTGGTAAAAGATTGGCAGATTAATTTAACCTGAGCAAGTGTAAGGTGTTGGGGATGGGGAAGAACAATGAAAATAGAGATTAGCAGGATGAAAGGGGTAATTTTGGAGCGTGTCACACAGGAGAAGGATCTGGGGGTGGTAATAGATATAGGAGGTTAAAGCAGGCAGGACAGTGCCAGACAACTATAGGTAGAAGAAATAGGGTTTTAGGCTGTATAAGGAGGGGGATCAATTATAAATAAAAAGAGGAGGTGTTAACATTGTACAGGAATTTAGTGAGGGCCACATCCAGAATATTGTGTGCAGATTTGGTCACCACAACTCAGGAAGGACATAGATGCCACAGAGAGGGTTCAAGCGCAGGGCTACTAGATTGATTCCGGGCCTAGCTAGACTCAGCTATGAGGAGCAGCTGAAGGAGACAGAGTTTTATACACTAGAAAGGAGGCGGTTACGAGGAGATATGATGGAGATGTTGAAGATAATGAAAGATAATGAAAGGTATAGATAAAATAAGTGCAGATGAATTTGTCAGCAGAGTAGACAGTGATAGAACCAGGGCCATAGCCTGAGAGTAAAGAAGAGGAGAGTTAAGACGGTAGCAAGGCAGGGGACTTTTACTCAGAGAGTAGTTAATGCGTGGAATTGTCTCCTGGAAAGGTAGTGGCAGCAGAAACAGTAGATAAGTTTAAATTAGAATTACATAGGTACCTGGAAGTTATGGAGATGGAGGGGTATAGAGATGTTGATAGGAATTTTGGGTAGTTTGAGCATTGATGGGTGATTGTGTGCATGTGTAAGGAGTGCTGTTGGTGGGGTCTTTGGCAAGGGGTGATGTGTGGTTGATGTGTGTTTTTTACCCCGTGGGGTCTTCCACCCAACGGGGTCTAAGCGCCGCTCGCATTCTCTCTTTTCTTGTGTCCAGTTCATTTGAATGTCTATTTCTCCATTATTCGTGAACAGAATTCGATGAAAATTGACAGGAATATACTAGACACACATGCGGAGGAATTAATTGAGCCCAAAGTGCGATTCCAGCACTTTCGGCCCATTTTCTTAAAATTGTTATTAAAAATAAATTAGATAAATGCGCTGGGCGATGCCCAACACAAAATTAACTCTTAAATGGTGACATGAAACTAGCCTCACTCTTGTGAGGTGTTCCAGTTTCTTTTTTCTGATGCGATGAAAATTTTACCAAATTTCAAAACGATCCGTCGTCCGTGCTGTCGCTCACCTGAGAGTTGTACGAATGAACTCCCACGGGTTATGTTCGCAATTCGAACTTGTTTTACCCAAGTCCATGTCCCCTCCCCTGGGGGAAAGAAGAACCACAAAAAAAAACACAAAAAGCACTTAATAAATTTTTAATTTTTTTTGCATTTTCTCATTTTGATCTTGTGTTGATAAGTTAGTGTGATGTTGATGTGGCACAGGTATGATGGGCTGAATGGACTCCACCTGTGTTTAATTTCCTTGTGAGGTTGGAATAAACGACACCGACAAACATTTAAATCAGACTTTTATTCTCAATTTTCTTCAGACTGAAATTTCTCCAAACTTCCAACAGGTGTAATACAAGAAGTTTAGTTTGATCAAAAAGCGGGTGCGGATACGGCCTTTGCATTTTCAGATGTGTTCTAGTTTGATTTTTTTTTCTCACTCCGTTATTTAAAGTTGTTGTTTAAACTCCAAACAATGCATCAGTTTCAGCAGGTACATTCGCTTAAGGTGATTTCACCCATTTACCTCCCTAACAGGTGTTAACAATGAAACTTTTAGCTGATGGGTTAGGTAGGCAACCCTATGTGCCTAAAGTGTGTCTGATCAAGCTGGTAGATGAGGAAAAGTTTTTCCAAGGAGAAATATACAACTCTACACTGGAAACTTCGGCCAAATTCCTAATTTCTGCCCCATATTAACCTTTAGCACCTGTGGCACAGTCTGTCCAGGTTTTGCTGTCAGCCCCAAAAACGTGCGTGACTTGTTATCACCCGATGTTCCAAGCCTGGTGTTGACTCCAGTGGTTAAGGTGGCTGGCTTGGGATCTTAGAGTCCTGAGTTTGAGCCCCGTTGGCTGCTGAATTAACATCAGATGGGGTTGACCCAGGTTGTCATCCTTCTGAGGTCAGCGAAACGAGTATGAGTGTACTGGTAGAGGGGCACAGCATCAGCGGCATAGTCACACCCCAACAAAATGATAGCTACATACCCAAGAAGAAGACAGGATGCTCTGTCAAGAGTAGAAACATACTACTTGCCAGCATACCGACTATATAACCCCTCTCTTCAGTGCAAATGTAATAAATATATGGCTTCTTAACCCTGGAATCATTTGGACTGTGGAACCGTCATTTTGTTACTTTTCCAGCAGGGTTCGCTGCATAGTAAAGGAAGCTGCCGTTCAGAGGGATCAACAGTTTGGCGTGCAGTGACATCCCAAACGACAAGACATCAGCAGTTTTTATGTACTGTTGACACTTGTGTATCATTGAGATGTACAATTCAAAGATAAAGGGAAGAAAAGTAGCTGAAAATTGATCAGAAACTGACAGGTCATACAAAAGAAACAGCAGCTGGTTGAAGAGCATACTGGATATGTTGTATTCCAAAATGAAGATGGACAAACTACAAGATGCCCATCTGTACAATACAGATATAGTAGTTGGGGTTCATCCTCCGTGCATACATATATACCTATATAAAACACCGTGTGCATTTGGCTGTCCCCTTCATAAGGACGATTTAAAAGATGGTTTTAAAGGTCAATATTTTAACATGACTGTTCATTATGGTCTATTTTTTTAGGATAAATAAACTCGAAAAACATTTTTCATGAACGAGTAATTACGTCTCTTCTATTGTAAATGTAGATGGTGACTTGTAACCAGGCGGCCAGGCCTCAAGGGCGGTGTACAGAAGTGTTTAAAAAAAGTAAAAATACAAGGCGTAGGGAGGTGAAATTCGCCGCACATGATGTGTAACACGCGCAGAGTGAAAACGAGTGTTCATTTATGCCCGGAGGATGTCCAATAAATAAAGAAGATATAAGCACACCTGACGCTAGGCCGAGGCTTCAGACTTTGGCAGGCTCACGAGTCTGTACCGTCAATAGGAAACATCCCAGAAGATAAAGAAAATGGGGTCACATTTGTACACATAGTGTTTTAAAATAACGCTTCTTGTTACGAAACATCATTTCTTTCAGTCTCTGAATATTTTGAATAAAATAATTCCAACTCGTCATTTTTGACAGACTTTTATACAAGTAATAAATATAAGCTTTGTATGTTTTTTTACTAACAGGGGTGTCCGGCATTGCGGGTCCCTCCTTCCGCCCCTTCCCCTCTCTCCGGACTCCCACCTCCCCTTTCTCCTACCTCCCTTGATTAGTGTTGGTTGGCTTTGGGGTTTCCCACTTTCTGGGGACGTGTACAGTGCAAAAATGCAAGTTATCTCCACAACTGACTTGTAATACTCCGTCGCCACCACTGGGTGGCGCTACATGATACACATTTACATAGAGAACCCCCCACAACTGCAGATGAAACCAAGTAGCCCATGTTCACCGCGAGGTCGAACTTGGTCCATGTGCCAAGTTTGGTGGCAATTGGCAATTGTTTTGGCATGGTTGGTGCGACACACACACACACACACAGACAGACAATGTCATTTATTTAGTAAAAGATGAAGGCTGGCAGGATATCCTGGAGGTATGAACACTTGCCTCTCAGATGTTTAGCCTGGGTTTGAATCTCAACCCAGCTATAAACTGTCATCCTGGTGTTTCACAGGTAGGGTGATTCATCAATGTGTGTGCTGTCCCTTGGATGGATGTTAAATAGGAGTCCCATCTGCCGGCATTCCTTGGTGGACGTTAAAGATCCCACGGTATCTTTTAGCGAAAAGTACAGTATAGGCGAGCTATCGCCGGCACCCTGATCATGTTCCAAATTACCGCACACTCAGTCGAGTATCCTGCGTCAGAGTGGCGACCCATCCAGGATTATAACCCCAGCCAAGAAACTGCACTCTTTACAAGGCTTGGTTCATGATGATGATATCTTACTGCATTCACTAATTGCTGACAACCAACTAGATGATCTGTGAAGATGTTTCCTGTGAGTCAAGGATGTCAATTTCCAATTCATGGAAAAATAATAATATAATTATAAACAAGTCTGAAGACGACGATGGTTCACGAGCGGTGTTTGACGATGTAGATTGTTTCAGAAGTCAAGGATGAGACCAATGTGATAATGTTTGACCAAGTTATAAAAATGATCAACATGATGTGGTACGAGTGACAGGTTATTAGCTGCAAAATGTCGAAAACCCGGTTTCGTTCAACAACTTTAAAAATTTGATCTTTGCATAACCTTTAAAGGTCACAAAACAATGTTGTGGACATTAAATAAGGAAACAGGATACGTGCTATAGCTTAATGGAGTTAGTTCGTCGAAGAAGGTCGAAACCCCGGTTCGATTACCACAACTTTGAAAATTTGACCTTGTGGCCTTTAAAGGTCAAGGTCAAGGGTTATGACCTTTGGTGAAAACTTCTCCGGAACATTCCAGGAACAATATAACGTCATATAGGCTATATGGCATTTCGCACTCGGATTATCCATATTTTGATGAAATCAGCGTAAAAACAAACTTGAAGGGGGCGCCACGGGCAAGGTGCTCGAGATAGAGCAAAATGGTTTCAAGACTTTAGGTGGGGAATGACCTCAAGATTATCATAAAATATTGTCATCCTAGCTCTCAAAGTTTGGGCGGTCGTATGATTTTAATGTCAAATTCGCAGTTTTCTAAGTTTTGACCTTGTGACCTTGACCTTGGGACGAAAATGAAAAATCGGACAACGACAAATTTTAGATAATTCATTTTGCTATTCAAATACTGAAGAACCCATTCCATTCAGTCAATTCCCTAGGAGAAGATAGATTTTTAATCCGACTACCCCTATAAATGGCATTTTTTGGGCGTGGCTCCGCCTACAATGGGCGTAGCACGCCCTCATCCAGAAAACACAACTAGACATTGATATCGAACACATAACCAAGTTTCATCAATATCGGATCAAAGTGCACGGATTTTGCTCTGGACAGACAGACACACAGACAAGCCGGTAGGCGGACATGGGTAGTCGCCTACCAATAGAACCTGATGCGATGGCCCGTTCGATGGGGAATGACCTGAGGATTAAGCACAAGAAAATTGATGATTCTAGCTTCAAGGGTTAATGCTGCAGATTGTTTTTTCGTTAAAATACCCCCACATTTAGAGGTTTTTCGGCCGTTTCTAGGCAACGGAGGGGTCCATAGCAACGGTTCTTTCTCACACATAACTAGGACATACCATGAACCTACCATACAGTTTCATGTATATCTGACTCATAGTCTCTGGATATACGAACTTCGTTTTTTTATTGTTTTCGACCAGGTTCATTCAAAGTCTATCTTCTCCGACAGTTTTCATAGGATCCGGCTGGAAATTTTTGACAATATGGCTGAATGTACTGCCCACAGTCGCTCGTGGCCCGATTTTTGATTTTCGAAAAAATAATTTTTTTATGATTTTTCAAAAATTTCAAAGTCCCGTTACTAGGCAACGGTGGTCTCCATAGCAACGGTTCTCATTTGCACACAACTAGGTCATGGTATGAACCTACCAACCAAGTTTCATCGAAATCGCCATTGTATTAACTGAAATCGCCATTTTAAATACTGATAATAAGGTAGAACAAATCTCAAAAAAAAAAAAATTTTTTTTTCGACTAGATCGACTACACAACAGACAGACACACAGACATAACGAATATAGTGGTCACTCTGGCTGGTGCTCGTGAACCAAAAAGTATCATAGTGCAATGCTAACAGGCGATTATATATATATATTATATATATATATATATATATATATATATATATATATATATATATATACTCATAGGATACAAAATCCATAGTATCGTTGAGGGAATGACCTTTAAGGGTGAATAAAACTGTTTAGTAGAACGATAGTTATTTTTTGGCATTTGTTTCGATAAGCATGAAGTACTATTTGTGCAATTGATGTGTTGCATATGTACATATTGTTTTCCCAACCCTCATGTTTGGTCATCCCCTATTCAAACCTCGAGCTGTACGTTTTTAATGTTCTTATCCTCTGTTTACATGTCTTTACAAAGCACACTCGAGAGCTTTGCAGCTCAAATGATGAGAATCTGCAGCTGTGGCGAATCTACATTGAGGAAGTCTGCAATAGCCTCAACACAGGAGCTGATATACGGGATGAATCTGCATTGAAGAAGTCTGCGGTTGGCCTCGCCACAGGAGCTCACACCGCCCCTGCACGGGGCGGATTGGCAGTTATGGCATGTGCAGTTTTTAGTTGGCGAGGAAGCTCCTGTGGAGAGGCACAGTTGGGACGCAGCTCACACAGAGAGGCGGGTTGGCCATCGCGGCTGCTTTTCAAGGAATTTGAAAGCCGAGAGAGGACAGAAATGCTAGAGGAGAGCACCTGAGATCAGCAGGAAGAGTCACTGAGTGTGCAGAACAAGTTTGCCATTTTACCGTACTTTGGCTCTGAATTTGTTGCAATCACACATGTGCAGAGAGTGGAGTGAGATAATATTTTTACTCCGTCTTCCTGCCTGCCAATCAAAAAAAATTGAAAACCATTCCAAACAGGAAATTTACCGTTTTGTAGGATGTTATAGTGGACACAAACAACAGGCACAAATAATTGATGTGACGTGTTAAATAGGGTGGTGTAAGAGACACTGGGTAAAACGGCGGTAAAACTCAGAAATTAATTTATTTATACGTCTTCGAACTCTTATTTAAATTTATTTATACGTCTTTTAACTTTTATTAAAATTTAATTATATACTCGAACGCTCCAGAACACAAATCGCTCTCATATAATACTTTGAAGAACCATGCTATACATATCGATATGCGGCATGTAAGAGGGTGCAGTATCATGGTGAAGAAAAGGCTGTCGATATGGCTGTGCACAATGCCGATTGTCCCTGCATTCTACGGTGATCAATAAACCCTCCATCTCCTAAACTACTACGACTCAACGTCGTCTTATTACAGTGTATAGTATAAGGCTGGTGTATAAGACTGCTTCAGTAGCGCTAAACTTCCAGATTTTTTAAAAAAAAGATCTTTAAACTTGTTATTTATTAAAATTAAAGTGCCGTATAAACTTGAACACAAGTGTGTGGGGGTATCATGTTCTATGAACTCTCTAGTTAACCTCCGCCATTGAAGATCGGAGGTTACTGTTTTCACCCCTTTCTGTTTGTTTGTTCGTTTGTTTGTTAACCTCCGCCATCGAAGATCGGAGGTTACTGTTTTCACCCCTTTCTGTTTGTTTGTTTGTTGTGAACAGTATTACGGAAAACTCCTCGACGGATTTCGACGAAACTTGGTGGGGGATTAGGTATGGTCCAAGGATCATGCCATTAGATTTTGGACTTGGTCCAAAATCCAATATGGCCGCTATGGCGGCCATTTTGAAAAAAAATTGAATTTTTTTTTTTTTGCATTTCTACATGTTTTAAGTGATTTCCAACCCCCCCCCCCCCAAAAAAAATTTGTTAGAGAAAAAAAAAATTTTTGCAAATTTTTTTCAACAAAATTTCGATTTTTTTTGCATTTCTACATGTTATAAGTGATTTCCAACAAAAACATGCCAAAATTATAATTGCGGCTGATTTTGGAACTTCAGGTGGTTATACCCACGTAAAATCAATTTCTGTCTCAAGGAATCTAGTTATGACGAATGAATTGAGTATGTAAAAGTTAAAAGTAAAAGGGAAAGTTGCAAACTATAACTCTGTGAGCACTGTTGACGTTCAAATTGAATGAATAGGATATCAGGTTCACTTGAGTGACCTAGCAGTATTGGCGACGGAGGTTTTGCACTCTACTGAGTGCTCCCCCTCTAGTTTGAACTGGAATGCCTGTTTTTTTTCTTTTTGACACGACCCGCGGAACTCGAACCAAGCTCCCATACCGGTCCCGTGGCTGTTTACAGTATTTTAGAATTTTTACTAATATAAACACTGCTTGACATAAATGGGCCCTCAGGTCCTTTTAAGTTCCCACCCAAAACTATAGGTCCATTCATCGGTTTATTCAGCAATTTCAGTGCACAGGCAACGCATAGTCATCAACTGACTGTGCACACCAATGAACTGGGCAGGATATGCATCTCAGGGTGATTGACAGTCACGAAAAGAAATCACTGCATCGTCTGTCTGGCAAAACCAATCTGGATAGTTCTTCACAAGGACTTAAAAATGTTTTCATATAAAATTCATGTTAGGCAGAGAGACTAACGGTAGAGTCAGTAGAGTCGGCTGTTGGTAACGAAAAGCATCGAACCCGGTGGAGTTGATTATTGCATTCTTAAAGTGTTCTGGTGTTCTCATGAGGCATACTCGCATTTGACTGGCGCTGTCAACAGACAGAATGTGAGATTTTTGACGCCTGCAAACCCACGTGAGATGTGCGAATTTCCGCTTCGTCCCAAGACTTGATCTGGCGTCCTATCTCCACACAGCGATTGATGGAGCCCGTGTGTTTTTTGATGCCTATATCAATGGTAATAGTTCGTTAGAAATGCTATAGGCACTCCTTTGTGCAATTGTGACGTCATCTTTTTCAAAGGAGATGCCAAAGGTTTCAAGCAGGATGGTGGTGCGCCCACATAATGCATGGATAATGTTTTGGATTAACTCTGTTCCTGACTCGGTGGCAGGGAAATCACGAATTGGTTTCGCTTCATGTTTTGACGAAGGACTCCCGCAGCCACCGACAAGCTCGGGTGTTATAATCCATGCGACCTCTTTTTACAGAAGTTGCTTAAGGAGCAAGTCTACAAGGTGGCGCCCATAGGTGTCAACAACCTGAAAACAGTGTTTGAGGATTGCACACCCTACATCTTGAGAGACGATGGGAAAAGTTATGGACGTGCATATGGATACCTGCTATACTTAAATGTAATGGTGCTCTCATTGAACATATACTTTCAAGAAAAAACAACAACTTGCAGCTTCCCTTTGTGTAGTCATACCAGTTTCATTACTTGGATCAATAATAGTTCGTCATTACTTCTGCCCATCTGCAATGGACAGAGGTTATGGTTTCACCTCTGTCTGTCTGTCTATTTCCTCTGTTTGTGTGCAGGATATCTCAAAAGGTTGTGGACGGATTTTGATGAAATTTGGTGGACAGGTTGGGTATGTGACAAGGATGAAGTGATTAGGTTTTGGTGAAGATCCGGATCTGGATACTACAAAAATTTAAGTGATTCTTCGCCATTGAGAGATAGGGCAAAAACGATATACCGTATCGCACGATATCTCAAGCTGTTGTGGATGGATTATGACAAAACATGGTGGGTGAGTTGGGTAGGTGACAAGAACAAGCCGATTAAATCTTGGTTCAGGTCTGAATCCAGACCCAGCCCATCATGAAAAATTTTTATATGAAAACACACTCATCTTTGAGCAGTCTAATCTGCGTTTGATTCCATGCCGTAGGTGAGTAGGTGAGCTATCATTGGTACCATGGACAAATTACAATTTCCTACTCTAATTTACAGGGGGCACAGCATCAGTCGCACTGCCATGCCCCTGCAAGAACTGATGCTAACTTGCAGCTACATGTTGCAACTGAATGATGTTTACACCATACTTGGAACCCAATTCAGCTCATTGACAAGCAATAGGAAGATCAGCCACACTGAGTAGAGCTCAATCCTTGCAAATAAAAAGGATTACAATGTGCAGTATTTCATTATTATTTCACTTAAAAACAAGAAGCAACTTTAAAAATGATGTAATCCACCCCAAAATGCTCGGTGCGCATGCACAGAAAACGCAGGCAACTTGCGTGTGTGGGGTGAAAGAAAGTATATCATGTGTCCGGGATAAGGATCGTTTCCTTAAATGGTTTACAAAGCTCTAAAATAAGTCGAAAATACTTGTAAAAGTACATGAGAGAAAGGGTTGTGCCTCTGCACAATGAAAGACTTGTAGAATTTTCTTTTTTCGCTGAACAAACGTGCAGGTGCTAGTAGTAGTACAAACTCTCGACCATGTGGGTCGGTGCAAGGCCCGGGTGGACGGGCGTGTGCTACACAAACCCCCTGATGGATCGCTACCAATGGATGGACAGTGTATCTGGATTAGGTGCTTCTGAACACTGATGAGAGGACATATCTTGCTCTTGTGCATGTCCAGGGTAAGTTTAACCTGATATTTTTACTATTAATCATGGTGGGAGTAGGGGGAGGGGATGCGTGTTGCTATGTGAGCTGTGACAACTGTTATAAAGATATTGATTGTTGGTTCCGATGCCACAAGATAAATTGTACTAGATTTTTGCATCTATTGGTAAAAGGAGAAGTGTGTGTGTGTGTGTGTGTGTG
>CM068955.1:71346182-71362896 GCA_035128595.1 Eptatretus atami | reverse complement strand
AGATGAGCTTGCTGAGTGAAAGGGAGTGAATCAGTGATAAAAGTGCTGGATAATGCATGGAATGGTCTCCCCGGAAAGATAGTGGCAGCGGAGAGGGTGGATAGGTTTAAATGGTATATAGATAGGTACCTGGATGCATTGGAGATGGATATATTGGTTTGTGTGCATGGTAGGTACTAAGTAAAGTAGCTTGCGGATGGATGATGATCCTGGGGGTTGGTGCAGCGCAGGCATGATGGAATAAATGGCCTCCTCCTGCACCAAAGTTTCTTTTGTATCCTTGTGTATCTGTAATGGACACGCAACAAAGTTTGTAAACAGGTTTTTACGTTTGTGTACAACCCTGCAGGTTGTTTCGGGTTGTTGTTTTGTTTTATGTGCCTTATTTTCTTGGGAGTTGATATAGCAGC
Organism: Eptatretus atami; assembly: GCA_035128595.1. Lineage (NCBI taxonomy): Eukaryota > Metazoa > Chordata > Myxini > Myxiniformes > Myxinidae > Eptatretus > Eptatretus atami. Next base: position 71,362,486 of record CM068955.1, on the reverse strand, counting down.
TACTTTTCTCAGGCTTCCAGCAAGAACACCATTAAAAGAAGACAAAAGTCAATTTTCAAACGTTTAATCTACGATCATGTCGACATGACTGAAAGAGTAATCAACGTTCATTCTGACATCTTGTAATGTTAACAAGAACCGCTCTAAATGTTGTTTGTGGTCCATGATCTATATTATTGGTAAGCACCATCAAAAATATACGATCATTGAGCAGGGACTATAATGTAAGTGGTGGAGTAATTTTTTGAAAACCTTTAAAGTATTTATGCTGAAATACATTAGTTTACAGGGCCGTGAACTTATTCGAGAAACAAATATAATGAATCGTCCCAGTATTAGTTGGTGGACGAAAAAGGTCTCACGATGTGCATCATGAAGTTAGTATGAGCTATCGCCGGCACCATGAACAAATCCCAAGTTCCTGCCTCTACTGTGGGTAGCAAGTGGTCTGGTCTTCATGGAGGTTCCTTGACACCAGGTTATAATGCTTGATATTTTAGAGTGTGATTGCTATCTGCTCAGAAGCTTCTGGTTCAGCATTTTTCGGGATGGATACGAAGGACAACCACTTCTATTCTCGAATGCTTATTGGCATTTATACAGTTTTGGAGCAACAAATAAATCAAATTTTGTATTATTTAGAAATTTCAAATCGAGTCATCGTTTAAAAATGTTTTTATTGGCCCGTACCTCTGAGTGTCACTTAAATTCTCTATACTGACTATTATATCAATAACACATGTATTAATAATTTCCCTTTTCGCTGGCAGGACGGCCTAAAGGTACGCACACCCGTCTCTAAGCTGTCTCGCCTGGGTTTGAATCCCGACCCAGCCATAAACTGTCATCCCAGTGTTTCACAGTGAGGGTGATTCATCAATGTGTGTGCCGTCTCTTGGATGGACGTTAAACTGGGCATCCCATCTGCCGGCATTAGTCCTTCGCACAGAGTAGGCAAGCCGTTGCTGGCACCATGGCCAAATTCCAAATTATTGCCTTAACTACAGCTGGGAAGCAATGGAAAAATCACCCAATCCCACTCTTGCCAATAAACCGTTTCGGCAACTCTGAAACAGATTATGGTACATCAGAATCAGAATCAGAGGGTGCTATTTGCCTCTCCTTTTATGGCTTTTTCAGTGTATGTTTTGCTGCTGCTGCCCCTTTCCATTTGCCCTGGCGAGATGCCAACCATGGGCATGATTTCACAGAAGTAATCACAGCAAAGTTTTTGCATTACAGCAACGTTTGACTTAATTTGGGGAATTTGAGGATCCATGGGCAAACGCAGCTGAGATTGGCATCGAAGAACGCAGGCAGGAATGTAGAAGATGAAACAAGCCATCCAGTGCCGAATGCTTGTAACAATTTGACCATAGTAACAATATGGAAGGACCCAGTTTACAATCCAAATTGCAAGATGTCACAGGAAAAGTTTGGCGTCTGTTTCTCTCCATCTTCCCATGTCTTTTTCTGCGGATGCCTGCTCTGGGAATGAAAAAACAACTTTTTCTTCCACAATCCGACTCAAGGTGAAGCGCCGTCAATGAAGCATTCCAGAGCATCGAAACGTTCCACACCCTGTGGTGAACCTTGCACGAAGCTTAAAAATAAAACAATAAAACAAGATTCCCATCCACCCCCCACCCCCTCTCCCACCCTAAGGACTGGAGGAGCACCGAGAGGCCATGATGAGGGAGGGTGAGGGTATTGGGAGGTTAACGGGGCGGAGGGAAGACGGAAAGTGAGAGGGAAGGGGTAGTGGGAGTTTTCTGGTCAAAAGTTCAGCCAAATGCCCGCTGTCCGACCCCGCTATCATGTTCATGTCCCAGTCAGATGCCTCGTTGGATGTCTGCCTCTTAACGTGACAGTTTGCTTCTTTTTCTCCTGTCTTTTAACCCATACTTATCTCTTGCTGTGTCTCAGCTCCACTCGAAATCCGTCTTGATTGCCACGATTTAAAGCTGTTGTTTTCTTCTCCAACTTCCTCTACTAACTACGTACACAATTTGACTACGAGTATGGAGTACCTATACATGCCAACAAACTACCCTCGAATTTGGATTGACCTGCAGCATATTATTATTGGAGTTGAAAGATTTATCTTAATTTTTCGGACTTTTCAAACTGTTTTGCCAATGAAGATGGGCATACAAAAAAAAATGAATAAAGGAGCAGTCATAGATTCATTTCAGTACTTTGCAATTATAGAAAATCTGAGTTATCGACTTCTACTCATCGCTAAAAGTTGATGACTTCGTCCGGTGTGAACGGTGTCCCATAAGCTGTTAAGCTTGAGTGCAGGTGAATACAGCCACAAGTTCAAGAAGAAGCAAGAAATGGCACATCACCGGTGGGCCAGTTCGGCGTTGTGCCCACAAAATAATATGATCCCCTCGGTGACTCGGGTGTCATAAATGGCCGGTGCCTGTGAGAATATGCTGCTCACCAAAAGGGGTTCGATGATGGTCCCGCAGTTGAAAGGAGTGAAAACCCATTGAAGATAGAGCCATGACGTGGAACGTGGTAAGAGTGCTGCTGGAGGATTGGACCGCAAACGCAGTTTAACTCCAGTGAACTTTAGTTTAACTCCAGTGAACTTTAGTTTAACTCCAGTGAAACTCAAGTCCGAGAGTCATTTCCACGACGGTGTAAATAGCGAGCTGCCAGGCAGGAAAACGTCACACTTGATTAAAGCCTTCCTCTCCGCTTGTCCATCGAGGGGGGTCCAAGAGCCCAATAGTAGTGTAGGACAAAATGATCGGTTAGAAACCATATTACAAAAACACAAACACCTACACTACTGCCATCGGTTGGAGAAGTACAGTAAATGGAACCAAGGTCATGATGTAAAAGTACTCACAAATTGGCACTGATAAAAAGTACATGACACAATCCTGTGAGGTACAGGCTCATTAAATGTTCTTTATTTGTCATCGTTTGCCATTTTGGGTGTGGTGCAGATGTTCTTTTTCTGGACAAGACTTCATTGCACCCAACAACAACCACAAGGGCTACCAGGATGGCAGAGAGGTATGCACACACTACTCTGAGCTGTCGAGCCTGGGTTTGAATCCCGACCCAGCTAAGAACTGTCATCCGAGTGTTTCACAGGCGGGACGATTCATCACCATGTGTGCTGTCCCTCGGATAATAGACGTCAAACTGGGCATCTCATCCACTAGCTTTAGTTAGTGGATGTTAAAGATCCTACGGAGTCCTTCGCGAAGAGTAGATGAGCTATCGTTGGCACCCTGAACAAATTTGAAATCCTTGTTCTAACCTACAACTGCTACAATGGGAACTGCATCAGCGGCACTGCAGAGCTCCAGGCAAATGATTGTACCCGCAGCCATGTGCTGCATACAAAAGAAGAACCATCACAGATAGGGTAACTTGACAGGACATGAAGCGACATGCTTTGGGCGAAGATGACCAGCCTTTGGAGCCGAAGAAGGGTTAGGGTCGAAGTGATCTGTTTTCGAGAAAGATCATTCTAGGTCAGCAATTTGATTTTGATTATATACGAGCGATACTGTGGCGGGAGATCTCTCCAAAGAGGATGAGAAATAACAGAAGATGCTTAATCTGTAACCGATTGTTGCACAAAATTAAACTGGTCCTGAGATGTTTATTCCACTTGCTAAGATAACGTACAATTGTTGGAAACTTATCAGAATCCCTCAGCCTGGCCTGTGGCAAAGGGAGGTGTTTGGGAGTCACTCAGCGGTCAGGGCAGCGGGTTAGTATACACAAAACATGATTTGTGCAAGAGCCCATTGGCATTCACGCGATCAAGGAACGCTGCTAGTCCTTTTCATCACCCTCACCCTTCACTTTCTCCCTCTCTGCTTGGTATGGATAGCCTTTTCTCCTTTACATTTCTTCTATCTCGACTATCCTTTCTTCCTCATCTCTCTCACACACAAATGCCATACCTCTCCTGCTCTGCATTCAAGTTCAAAACTTGTGGAAAATTAAAATACAGGGTTACGTGTGTTGCCCCGGCATGAAATTATAACAGTTTTCGTTTCTTTGCAGGTTGGTAAGCAGTGATGGCTATCACCATACGTCAAAATGTCTACCAAGAGAACGTGTTGGTCAATTGTTCGATCCATTTTTGGATTTGGCTACTAATATAAAGGTCGTATCGCAGAACAGAAGGGAGTTTCACCAGAAGGGGGTTGAAGGTGGACCGTAATAGTAGGAACAAACTACCACATTCTCTTCAATTCCCTCCAGGTCTTCAAGACAGTGTTCAACCACCGTCTCAGATCATCCTCATTCAAAACTATGATCTTCACTACTCTCATTAACCTGCTCCATTTCATCCTAACTCTCCGACTTCCACATTTCCCACCCCATACATCCTTCTCTGCCCCCCCCCCATTCCTCCCCATCCATTGCTTGCCCAAGTCTCCATCTATTTTGTCCTACAACCCTGCTGTTGGTGTTTCCCCCCTCTCTCTGCTGTTCCTTTTGTTTTGTTGCATCCTGATCTGCTCAGTGTTCTAGCTCTTCCACCAGCCTTGACTGTACACAGAAAAAAAGAAGAGTAGGACAGTGCTATTACTCATTCAAACAAAGAGCGTGACTGCTACAATAGATGCTTCAGAGGTTTATTTGGGACAAGATGGTGCCGTACAGAAACCCAATTCTTCGACTTGGCAGAGAATTTCAGGGGAAAAGCATTGTGCTTGAACCGAAGAGGACTCAGAAACCATCGACATACATGTCATGTCAGTGAAGGTGGAATTGAGCTTTGAACCGTTACGAATCGCAGCACAGACTCAAATCCACGAGAGGCTGACAGGATAGCTCAGAAGTTACGTACTGGCCTTTCAGTAGTCTCGTCTCGGTTCGATTCTGGACCTGCCCATCACCCGTCACCCTGGTGCTTCGCAGGCAGGAGCATTGCATCAATCGGTGTGGTACTTGTTGAATGTAAGGTGATCCTGTCTGGTAAGGTGATCTGAATGTAAGGTACTGGGATCCTGTCCACCAGATTTTGCCAGTGGACATGAAAGGTCCCATGGTGTCTTTCGCAAGAGTTCACCAATATGTGCCAGTTGCCACATTCGGAGTTCTTGCCATAACCAGCCGTGGATCTTCTAGCTCTTGTCGGCCATCTTCTCGCTACGAAGCATTTGCATCTGAGCAATTAGTGCCCGTAAGCCTCGTTCGTATTTCGATTAAATGTCCCTGTAATTCATGTAAAAGTACAATGCAGTCTCAAAATTATGTTGTTAGCCCGTCGTCCTGCATAGCGGAAGACGGTGTTTTGCAATCACCTCTGTGTGTCTGTATGTCTGTCCGGGCCATAACTTTTTTTTATTTTTTTTTTACCATTTGAGCTTTTATCATCAAATTTTCAACAAATCTTTATTATGAGAATATGGAGAAGCCAAATTAATACTTTGGTTGAGATCATTTTCATTATTTATTATTATTGTTATTCTTCGACCCTTTTTTTTTTTGCTCTATCGGTTTATTAACATTTTTTTTCTCAGCAACCACTTGTCCGATTGACACAATTTTTTTTAGGGTAGGAGCGACCCCCTATGGAGAATGTTTTAATGATAATTGTGACACCATAGGTCACGTGTTATGGCAGCCATCTCAGATTAAACGTATGTATTTGTATTTTCTGTCTGTCTGTCCATCGATTGAATCGGTCCCACTGGGAGTAACCCCATCATATTGCATCGCGTTGGAATCCTCTTGGCAAATGGAGATGCACGAAAACATTTTAAACCTACAGGGAGGGATTTTCAGGGTGAGGGAAGACTCCATTTTATCTCTATGTAAATGTGTATCGTATAGCGCCACCTGGTGGTGTGTTACATTTGTGGGGGGGGACGGAGGGAGAGGGTTAGACATTGCCTCGGAATAGATAGAAGCAGAGAGTAGCATGGTCCGCGTACGAGTAGCTAGCCCATCTCGATGTAATAAGTAGGAACATGTCAGCTTAAGAATTGTCTTGTTTGAATGTGCACCATATAAGGGATAGTGCATAATAATAATTAATTAGCGATTATGGTTAAGGAATTGTACATATAACTCCTTTGTAAACATCAACCAGGGGCTGGGAGATGGTGCAAGAGAGAGGGGCTATAAATGCCACCAAGGGGGAGAGCTACAAATGTCTCCAAGGGGCAGAGTATTGCCCGGGGAGAAGAGGGATGACCTAAAAAAGGGGCAGGCAGAGTTTGAGAGTTCTGAGCAGAACTGACGAACAGGATCATGAATTTTGGGGGTAAATAGTCTCTGAGAAGAGAGTTGGGGTCTCTGGGGAGAGCTCATGGAGGGGAGCATCCCACTTACCTGCCTTCATCCTGAACCTGTTCATCTGCCTGCTGCCGGTCGTCCTGCCCATCACCTCTTCATCGCCTGCTCCTGGCTGCTCTGCGCCCATCCTCCCCCTCCCCTCAAGCCGCTATCACCAGAGTTGAGTCCCCCAGTTTTGTCCCTTTCCCGTCTGTGGTTGAGTCCAGGGTGCGGGTGGGTACCTGGTTTAGTCCAGAGTGCGGGTGCGGGTGAGTCCGCACAAGGTGCGGGTGGGTACCTCTGCTCGTACTGTATATAATAGTAGATCTAGAAATTAACGATTTGTTAAAGTAGATCTGCTTGCGGACTCTCACACTCACAAGCTCACTGGCACACAGACTGTTTACAGAGGCCTCTCCCTGATGGGCGAGGCTAATAACAATTCCAATCATGCTGTTAACTATTGAAAGGTGACACCATAATCCAGAAATTTTCTGAAAAGATTATTGTGATGGGAATGAGGAAATCCTCACAAGGAAAACTAGAACGGCACTCGGTAGAGCGCACATCTCCGCTGGGATGAACAACTTGCGTTTTGTATCCCACTGATAGGCCGGATCTGAATCCAGACCTGAACCAAAATCTAAGCGGGTTGTTCTCGTCACCTACCAAACACATCCACCGAGTTTTGTCATAACTCATCCACAACTTTCTGAAAATGATCCTGTTCATAGTTTTCAGTCCCATCTCTCAATGGTGAAGAATCACTTCAAATTAAAAAAAAATTTGAGTGTCCAGATTCAGAATAAAATGAATTACAATACCCTGGCATTCTATTGAACTTTTTGTTTATTGAAGTTGCTTCAGTAACTTTAGTCTGTTAAGTAATTAGTTATGAATATGAAAAAAAAAAACCTACTTTTATTCAAGTTTTAAAATCCATCAACATTTTCTATTGTCATTTTTGTAAAACTCCACCATAAAAATAATCCAACTAAATGAAAGTGTACTAATATAGAAAAAAATAAAAGATTTTCAATATTATATGCATATTATTTGGAATGCACCTTTTGAGTCAGACAATCTTGGAAAGGGGGGAATGACATTCTGACATATGGTGAAAAGGGTGCATAGGGCAAAAAAAGGTGAGAACCACTGCTTTAGAGCCTCTTGGACCCTTTGACCCTTACACCTTTCAGACCTTTGAATACTTTGTAGACCCACTTGACCTTTAGACCTTTTTTTCAGATGTTTTTAGACCCCTTCAGACAATTCTGATCCTTTAAACCTTAAATTATACCCTTTGGATCCCTTCGACCTTCTAAAACCCTTTAGATACTTTAAACCATTTCGACCTTCTCAGACCTTTCGACCATTGGACCTCAACAACTTTTCAGACATTTGACCTTGATGCATTTACAACTATACCATTTAGACCTTTCATTTGTAATCAATGACCTTTTGTTTAGTACATCCTTCCATTTATTTGCCACACAAAATACACCACACAAAACAAGTCTTGGCGAGGATCTGCAATCTCTGATTGCTCTTTCTTGTTACCCTCGCCAAAAGAGAGGGTATTGCACGTGGATTCGTTTGTTTGTCTGTCTTTCTGTCTGTCTGTTTGTTTGTTTGTTCGCACAGAACTTTAGTATTTTTCTCTGCAACTGCTTGTTATATTGAGACAAAAAATTCAGCATCAGAGCGCCTACTCATGTAGAATGTTGTCATGATAATAATGACGTCATAGGTCACGTGGTGTGGTAGCCATGTTGGAAAAAACGGAAAAACTTTGGACCTCTATCTTTGAAACTGCACCAAGGAAAAAAATTGAAACTTGGCACACGGCAAGTACTCGTCATGGAAAATGTGATTTTTTTTTATGACGTCATAGGTGCCTTCGTTTGGGCGTCATAATTGCATATGTAGAACACTACATCTGATCAGTATGAAAATTTTGGAGGGTCATCTTGGGATAAAATGGTCCACAGAAAAAAAAAAATTTGATGATTTCATTGGTCACGTGATTTGACAGCCATGTTGTTTTTTTGTTTTTTTTTGTTAACTTTTAAAAATCTCTGAAATGGCTGGACATATTGAGGTGAACCTTCACAAGTATGACCGCCTATCCATGAGGAACAAAAGGTTCACACATATGATATCGTAGGTCACATGGTTTGGCAGCCATATTGGATTTACACTGAAACTTATAAAAATCTTCTCCAGAACGGCTGGACAGATCAAGGGGAAACTTCACACAAATGTTCCCCAATTCTTGGGGATACCAGGGTAGTCACAAATAATTGACAAGTCATATGGTCTGGCAGCCATATTGGATTGAGCAAAAATCTTAAAAAAACAAAAATCTTTCTCTGGAACCGCTTAATCAATCGACGTGAAACTTCTAAATTATGATCTGGCGGTGATGGTGAATGCACGCTTGAAATTTCAACCTGATCGGACACAAAGTGTGGCAGCCAGAATGATTTAAGTTTTTGATCTGGGTCCTTTTTTTATTTTAAATAAGGCTCACTTGTCTGTGCCTGGCTGGGTTTGAGGGTAGAGGAGTAGCAGCTGAAATGTGAATCCGATCCAGGTTCCTCCTGATGGCTTCATCATTGCTTTTTGCTTGTTTGGGTTCCTTCTGATGACACAAAGGCAGGACCGAACCTATTTGGTCTTCCATTTGATTTGAATCGAATGTATTTTAATCCCATTCTGAATTCAATTGAATAATAACAAATGTCACGGGTCAGGGTCAGGTGTCCGATCAAAGCAGGACGGCTTAGGATCCGGTCATCACTGTCAGCAGTTGTAAAGTGGCAGTTCTCATTATGTCTATATTAATTACGCAACACCCCAGTACACAAACACCACACAAAATACACAACACAAAACAAGTCCTGGCGAGGGTCTGCAATCTCCGATTGCTTTTGTTTCTTGTTATTTTCTTGCTTTTGCCAACTGAGATATTCCTCATCCTTCTTTAATCTTCCCAACATTCCATCCATCACTTTTCCCTTTGTCCTCCTCGCTCTTCTCTCAGGTCGTACTCTGGGGCCGTACAGAAGAGACTTTGAGGACCACGTGTGCCGAAGTACGCCAGGCCGGCTCAGACTGCTGGTACTTTGTGTGCGACGTGGCCGATCGACATGCCGTCTATCGACAAGCTCAAGTCACACGGCAAAAGGTGGGAGCAGAAAGGATTGGATTACGCAGTCTGCGTACGGTACTTCGATCAGGTAGCCTACCTGGTTTAATCCTATCCCTTTGTTGCAATCCCTCAATTTGCTCGTTTTTACCTCTGTCCCCCCCTTCGGTGGTAAAAACATAACTTCCGTCCAGGACGGATTCGAAGGAAACTTGGTGAACAGGTTGTGTGTTTGAAAAGGACGAAGTGATTCGATTTTGGTGAAGATCCAGATCTAGATACGAGAATTATTTCAATGACCTAAGTAATTCTTCCCCATTGAGAGATAGGGCCAAAAACGATATACAGCACAATATTTTAAAAAGTCGTAAACGGATTATGACAAAACTTGGTGGATGAGTTGGTTAGGTGACAAGAACAAGCCGATTCGATTTTGGTTCAAGTCCGGATCCAGATCTGGCCAATCAGTGGGATACAAAACATTAAAAAAACATAAACTGTTCAGCCTGGCGGAGGTATGCGCTCTACCAAAGTGCAGTTCTATTTCGTTCTTTGTTCCCCTTTCAAATGTGGTCTCGGGTTGAACTTTGTCCACATTGCTATGCTGGTCATTGAGATTGTAACAGCTGTTTTTGATTACTTGGATTACTGTTATCGGATTTTGTCCATTTTTTTTTCTTCCTACATTTGTGCGACTTCAACTCCTCATCCATCCTTTTATTTTTTTTCCCTCCACGATTAGATACACTGATGATGGAATCCAGTAGTTATTCCAGTACCAATTCTTCTGTCTTTCTTTTGCCTCGGGTTCTCCTTTGTTGCCCGGCTCCCCACCAACTAACAAAGGCTATAATGTGGAGGGTAGAAAAAAAAAAAGTCACCAAGTTAAATACACAAATACTACACGCGTCTTAATCATCACATTTTAAGTACCTGTCATGAGCATTGACATTTGAATAAAAGCTGTTGTGCATCCAATATGAGTATCATTTCTATCTATGCATTCCTTATTGTTTTATCCCCCTGAATCTCATGTCCGTCCCTGTGTGCAGGGATTGTCATCAAGACAAAGAACATCTTGTTCTTCCTTGTTCTGCTCAGGGTAGATTATAAATGACAATGGAAATACAGTACATTCTAGACTTGATAACAAAACCGTAACACCGAACTCTGACCTTTCAATGGTGTGTGTGGCAGTCGTCCACATGTTATGAGTTGCTCGCCATTGGGTTCCGAGGCATCATCTTTCATGCTCGGTTTATTTCCTTATTTAAGAGCACCAGGGCATATCTGAGGATTCTGGGTTGAGAGGTCACCCTGAACTCACCTCGCTCCATTCGATAATTGTTTTGGTTGCAGATCCTTTGGCACCAGTTTCCAAGGGACTTCAGTGTGAACGACACATGATTCAGCTTGTGATTGGAGGACAAATGCAGTCAGATTAAACAAGCACACAAGAGAAGATAAAACACCGGATGCACAATTATCTTTGGATGATTGTAAAGTTACACTATTTCAAAATACTGGAGAAGAAAAAATAACCCATAAGATTTCAGTAATGTGAAAAGAAGGAAAGAAAATGATATCGGGCTTGTGGAAGTAAGCGTGAGAAGTGAGCTCAAAGCGAGAGGGCATGAAAGGGAGTACAGGTGAACAGCTTGCTCCTTTCAAAAGATAATGTTGGATCCACAAGGTCCACAACCCAAATGGAAACAGGATTGCAGGCTTTTTCTTGGATGTGCAGCAAGTGACTGCGAGAAACATCATTGGCTGGGGTGGCGTGGCTGTTTCCGCTGATGCGGTGCTCCTTGTAGGTTGGAGCAGGAATTTGTAATTTGTTCATGGTGCCGGTGATGGCTCGCCTACTCTTCGCAAATTACATCGTGGGATCTTTAACGTCCACAAACTAATGCCAGCAGATGGAATGCCAGCTTAACGTCCATCCGAGGGATGGCAAACGCATTGATGCATCATCCTGCCTGTGAAACACAGGGAAGACAATTTATAGCTGGGTTGGGATTCAAACCCAGGCTAGATGGCTTGGAAGTGAGTGTGCATGATGGCAGCCTCTACAATACTGTCATATCTGAATGATGGAGCACTATGGCATGCAGCGACCCCTCTTGGCACAGCATAAAATGGCAGTTTTTGGTTAAGTGTGATGCAGTCAAGGGTTGTGCCAACAATATAACATGCATGCTATTATCGAGTTCCTGCAGCTCCAATGCATTTGTCATTCCTTTCCTTAAACCGATTATTCACCAACATCATCTAAACACTAAGCCTCTCAGTTTCGGGAAGAGGGTAGGATTTTTAACCCATCATTGTATCCAATTGCTGTTATAATAAAATTGGTGGATTTGGATTTTTGTGAAAGTTATTGCATGCTACTTTGTGAGAGTGATAATAGGCACACAATGCATTGGGTGAAACCATGGATGTCCATTTTGGTGACGGTGTACAGGTTGGGGAGGTGACCGTGCTGGTTAATAATGCTGGAGTGGTGGCTGGGCACTCACTGCTCAATATTGAAGATGAAGCCTTGCTCAGCACAGAGCATGTGAATGTTTTGGGACACTTCTGGGTACGTATTACTTCCTGAACAACAGATTACCAATCGCTCCACTGCATTTCATTTTTTGACTCCTGAAATGACCACAGCTTGACATTTTTGACACCTCCCAAGTACCGAAGGGATTACACAAGCAATATGAAACACAATGTACCAAATAATTGAGGAATTGAAATATACCAAGTAAAATGAAAAATAAAAGTTCCTGACTGATATTTAAGATCGGTACCTTCCGGGTGACATAGAAAGCTGAAATTTCGCGTGCCGATGGACATCGAAGCCGATACACCAGGAAAAAAATCACAGAACCATCAGAAAGCATCCGTAAATGAAAATATCAATAAATGAAAGAAAAGAAGAAAATAAATAAATGAAAAAAGTAAATGAAAAAAAATGCAGGTGAGTGACCTAAGATAATGGGGAAGCACGGTAATTTTGTGTGCCGACGGACATCGAAGCCGATACACCAGGAAAAATGACAGAGCCATCAGAAAGCATCCGTAAATGAAAATATCAATAAATGAAAAATCAAATGCAGGTGAGAAACTATTGAGACAATGGGAAGCACAGTTTCGTACACTTACACAATGTGTTAGCACACTCTGATAATATTGTATATATATATATATATATATATAACTAGCGAACCCGTGCACATGCACGGGATAGCAGTACAACATAGCTGGTAGCAGACGACAAACCGTACACGGGAATGACAAAAATACGCATTGTCAAAAGCAAGTGGTACTATGGAACGCCAAGACTTCCCAAACATTGTCGGCATGTCCGCTAAGTGCCACAGCAATTTCATAGGGATCGGTGACGGCGAGCCGAGTCTTTAGTGTGCAAGCTGGTATTATAATAGAGATAATATATGTATATTATGTATATTGTATATATATGTATATATATATATATATATACTGTATATATATATATATATTATATGTATATATTATATATATAATATATACAATACATATATAACACGTGTTATATATATATTACATATATATATTACATATATATTATATACATATATAATATACATATACATATAATATATATACATACTAGCTGAAGTACCGGTAATACCGCGGAAATTTGCCCTATTCTCCTCACGCTAGTTAGACTGAGGCATTATTGTATGGAGAAAATTAGGATGGCTTCTTTATTCCTCAGATTTATGGAAGGAAGGCTTTATAGCTGCCGTAATCCTCAGAGAGGTCATAGTTGAAGGTGGCCTTGAGCCACTCAATGTTCTAGCAGCAGTGGCAACTGTCCTTGATGTCCTGCCAAAACCCGGACCTAGAAAGCTGGAACGTGAGTTTTGTGCTTCTCTCGCCCGTCGGTGTGACGCTCTATTTGCAGTAGGCGACGCTCTCTCTCTCTGCAGCCGACTCTGCTTGCCTGGCTCGTTCATGAGCAGATATATCAGCAGTGAGCTGTTGCCGTGCGCGTGCAGTTCGAGAATTCAAATAACAGGAGGAGAATGTGTATATTTAAAAAGTCAACGAATACGAACATTCTTTTATAATTCAAAAACCCTAGCGTTTTAACCATGAACTCTTTGTTACGATTAATACGCCGGCGCACTATTCAAAAGCCTTTTTTTTTAAAATGGAATTTTTTTTTTTTAAATATATTTTTTTTCATTTTTATGGAAAGCCACTTACGCGCATCCTGGAGCTGAAAGGTTATGTCTATATGAGTGTAAGTTCATCAAGATCGTTCACGTCAGAGAGCTTATTGGTTACAAACAAACAGACAGACAGACAGACAGACAGAAAGGACTGCCATTTAATAGTAGATATATATATATACATATAATATACATATATATAATACATATATATATAATAAATATACATATATCATATATAATATATATCATGAAATATTACATAATGACTACATTATTACATATATATACATCTATATATATGTATATATTGAACTCTTAAAACTTAAACGTGGAAGCCAGTAAATACTACACTTTCCTGCAAACCTCTGTGAGGAACCTATTACATTACAAGCTCGAAAGCATCTCAAAATTCATAGCTCATCCACGTCTGCTTTGTACTTGAACTAAATGAACTCGATGAAAACAACAGCTGTAAACAAAAACAAAAAAGAAGTAAAATTTATGAACTAGTGTTCTCCATATTCTCATCATAAAGGTTTGATGAAAATTTGATGACAAAAGCTCATACTATTGTTAAATAATAATTGTATGCTATTTTGCTAAAACACAGAAAGACAGACACCGATGCAAACATACTAAGACTGGTGTAACTGGAGTTTTCACAGCCCCATCAGCAGAATCCTTTTGTTTTATTTTTCCAATAAATCCAAAACCCCAACTGCCCATACTGCATATAGTTCAGAACATTCCACAAACAACCACCACTGCCTAGCGCCATCATCATAATGTAAACATACATGTAATAAGGGAATTCCACATTCAGTAATAAAGGACATTTTTATCCACAACTAAGATGCTGCATTTTAACCAAAATTCATTTTAAAAAAACAACAAAAAAAAACATCGACACAGAATGTCAACATGTCTACTTTATTACCTCCCCCACCGAAGGTGAAGGAGGTTATGTTTTCACCCCTTTCTGTTGGATTCGCTATATATGCTAGATATCCCTTATGTTTGGGTTTTCCGTCTCTGTGTGTGTGTGTGTGTGTATGTGTGTCTCTGTGTTGTGTGTGTGGTATGTGTGTCTGGTGTGTGTGTGTGTGTGGGTGTGGGTGTGTATGTGTGTCTGTGTGTGTGTGTTGTGTGTCTGTGTGTGTGTGTGTGTGTCTGTGTGTGTGTGTGTGTGTGTATGTGTTGTTGTGTGTGGTTGTGTGTGGTGTATGTGTGTATGTGTGTGTATGTGTGTGTGTGTGTGTGTGATGTGTGTGTGTGTGTGTGTATGTGTGTTGTGTGTTGTGTGTGTGGTGTGTCTGTGTGTGTGTGTGTATGTGTGTCTGTGTGTTGTGTGTGTTGTGTGTGTGTGTGTGTGTGTGTCTGCAACGCGAGGCTCCACAAGCACAAACCAGCGAACCAATTTCGATGAAACTTTGCCAACATGTGCAGTATTTGTTGGGAATGTGCACCTTTGAATTTCGTTGCCTAGCAACCACCCGTTGCTGTGCAGCGGCCGAAAAACGCGCGTACAGTATTTTCAATACTTGTCCTTCAGTTTTGAATGTAGAGAAACGAGACTTCGGAAATAAACACTTCGAGATATTTAGAAAATTTTACTCGAGCCGATTTTTGATTGAGGTTTATTTTTCAAATGGTAGTCCTTCAAAAATCGGGTGTCTATTTACCGTCATTTTTTATGAGGGCTTAGAAGTGGGCGGAGCTTAGGGAAAGTGGAGCGTGGTTGATGAAAAGTGGGAGTGGCGTAGGAAAGTGGGCGTGGCTTATGAAAGTGGGCGTGGTATGAAAAATATTGTGTGGCTCAGGAGGTGTGGTCAAACAAGAGCATTGAGAGAAGTTTATCGGGTTTTCCGTCTGTGTGTGTGTGTGTGTCGTGTGTGTGTGTGTGTGTGGTGTGTGTGTGTGTCTGTGTGTGTGTGTCTGTGTGTGTGTGTATGTGTGTGTGTGTGTGTGTCTGTGTGTGTGTGTGTCTGTGTGTGTGTGTGTGTGTGTCTGTGTGTGTGGTGTATGTGTGTGTTAGTGTGTGTGTGTGTGTCTGTGTGTGTGTGTGTGTGTGTGTGTGGTGTGTATGTGTGTGTATGTTGTGTGTGTGTGTGTGTGTGTGTGTGTGTGTGTGTTGTGTGTCTGCAACGTGAGGCTCCACAGCACAAAGCAGCAAACCGATTATTTTTCAAATGGTCGTCCTTCAAAATAGGGTGTCTATTTACTGTCATTTTTTATGAGGAGTGCCAGTTGGCAAAATACGCACAGGAAAAATCTTGCCAGCAGAGGAACAATTGTATGTGAACCAATACGTCTTGGCAATGAATCTTCGTCGGTGGATCAGGTCAGAATGAAAAGCATTGTATCCAGCGCTTCGATCCTAGCGAATCCCTCGTCACCTACCGGCTTGTTTGTCTGTTTGTTTGTCTGTGTGCAAGATATCTCAAAAAGTTGTGGATGGATCTGGATGAAATTTGGTGGACAGGTTGGGTGTGTGATGAAAATGAACTGATTAGATTTTGTTGAAGATCTGGATCCGGATCCGGATCTGATAATTTTTTAAACCCATTCTTCACCATTGAGTTAGGGCTAAACTAATATGTAGCAAGGAGGAGGAGAGAAGATTGGGACCATACTCTGTGCAGAGTGTTGGTGCTGCCTAAGCAGTCTCC
>CM068955.1:71311928-71336965 GCA_035128595.1 Eptatretus atami | reverse complement strand
AAAATCTAATTAATTCGTCCTTGTCACACACCCAAACTGTCCATCAAATTTTGTCCGAATCCGTCCGTAACGTTTTGAGATATCCAGCTCACAGACAGGCAAACAAACATGGGTGAAAACATAACCTCTGTCGACCTTCGGTGGTGGAGGTAATAAACAGAGCACCTAAAGCCATACAAAATACCGAAGATATGTTTTCCACCTGTTTGGGACAATAGCTCAGGTGGTCGCGTGCTCGCCAGTGCGTTGCTTCGTGCTGATTCCAGAGAAGCTGCCATTTTGTACAGTGCTAAAAGTAGCTGCAGAGTACATAATCCTTCAGATGGATAACTAAAGCCGGTCGTCCTATCTGCATTTAGGGTATGGATGTCAACTGTTATTTTACTTTTAAAAGAATAGGCCACTGTGTGCTGGCCAAATTATTTGCTCGGGGTGAAGTTTTGCACTTCTTACAGAAGGCAAGAGTAATAGGGAATGGGTATGGCTAATAAAAGGCCAGAGCCTTTACCTTATAAATCAGGTAAATGTCTAAAACCTACAACAGCTTTCGATGACCTCGACAGTGAATAGGAAATCAAGAAGGTATCGTGTGTGTGTGTGTGTGTGTGTGTGTGTGTGTGTGTGTGTGTGTGTGTGTGTAAGGAATACAATGAGGAACTTAAATACCAATTTCCAGAATAATTTCAACCTAAATCCCATTTATTGAAAGGATCGCGCACTTCTGTCAATTTTTTTATTTTTTTTTTAATGATAAAGCAACAGTTTGGCCAAGAAAACATAAACAATTTAAAATCTTTATTTGTTGATACTATACATTGAAGGGGTCGACCAACAAGATGGCCCACAGACGTTAATCTCAGCTCCTCAAAAGTTCAAGGAACCATGCGGCCCGAGTCCTGTCGCGTTTATGAATGCTTCTGCGGCATTGTGTTATATGCAGCTCGTGGCTGCCGGTTGCATCTCCTCCGGGAGGCGTGCCTGTGCCGCTCGATCTGTAAATTACGGAATTAATTTACGATGATCCTCTATTACACAGCACCATCGGAGTAACAATTAAGCTCAGCATTACGATTTTAAGTAAACACCTACGGGGGTGGCATTCTGACGGACATGAACTGAAAACAATACGAAGGTGAACAGGACAAAATCTGTGGAAGAATAATGAAGCAATTCAATCACACCCTCGACCGTAAAGCTAGATTCAATAAACGGTATTCTGAGTTTGCGCGAGTTGGTGAATCCCCATCACGAACGAGGTCCTCGTTACATCGAAAAAAAAAATATTCAGAAGCTCCAAATCACAAGTTCTGGAATTTTTTCCTGTGGTTCGAAAAAGTAGGGTTGGGAAAGCTGGAAATGTGGCAGTTTGGGAGTCATGCTTATGTGTTTGTCAGTGATATGGTGGTTTCAACAATCTGATTAATGCGCTGAGTTTCTAATGCGTGTAATTGCCACTTTTGTGATGGATAGCCGATCGCAATAAAAATTAATAAACACGTGCGGATAGTTCGGTCGCTGCAGTTTGTCACGCCCTCGTAATACGTGTCAAGTTATTGGGGGAAATTAACAAAGGAAAATAAATAAGTAAAACTCCCCATTCCCACTCAGCTTGTTTTCAGCTTTTCAAAGTGAGATCTAATGTGGAAGGTGACCGTCACAAAACGCTCTCATGAATCTCTTTCGTTACCGGAATATCCTTCTTTAGGATCTTCCATAGTTTTTATTTTTTTCCAAATAGTGTGGCCTCGCGTGATACTGAAAATCTAATAATCAGGCGTTCGACACATGCCCATTTTATAACATGGCAGATGTCACATTCCGACTCAGTTACATTCTAGAATAGTCTTAACGGGGTGATCTTTTCAAGGTCGTTCCTTCCTGGATGTCCTTTCCTGATCGCTCCGCTGGAGGGTGTAGGCTGGTCGGTAGCTCCAGATGCCCTCTGGTTTTTTGTAGCGAAGTGCTGGATTTCTCTCGGTATCTCGCCGGTTCCCCAACGACGTGTACCTGCCGGATGGAAGGGAAACGGCAGCATTGTGGTGTTATGCCCTTCATGTAGCTTATATGCAGAGTTGGTCTTCTTCGTACGAAAGGTATCTTACGGCACGTATGACTATCAGTTCTTGACATGTCCTCTTTAGTGCTTGTGAAGGTCAGTCGACACACACACACACACACACAAAGGAAATTAACCCACTGACAATTTCTCAAATGACTCACCCTCTGTCATACAAGACGCAATACGGGACATGCAGTGAGCGCAGAAATGCCCACACATCCTCGTAACTCCAGTTCTGTACAGCCAAGGAAATGACACCAAAGGATGACATCATTATCACAAACATAAATATAACGAAATACGCACAGCAGCTAATTCATACTCATCGCTCATCCGTCCTGTATACAGCATTACGTGAAAGAGACATTTTTGCATCAATGTACTTTTACATGAATCACAATTTAATTTCAGATTGGATTGTGAAGCATGAGCATCCAAGCACTGAACACCCATATCCAGTGTGTTCATTTATCCATTTTAAGCATGTTTTAAATGGCACGCGCACACACACACACACACACACACACGCACACACACGCACACACTTTACCCGATCCATGCCTGTTCAACCATTCAGTGTGTGTAAAGGTTAGTTTGGATAGTACACCGACATTTTTTCCCATGTGTCTGTCTTTGTCTCTCTCCGATGAAGGGTAAAGCCCGAAACGCCAGCACCTTGTGATCTTTTACAGTGGATAACTACCGTATTTTCCGGTGTATAAACCGCACATTTTTATCGGCAAAAAAAGGGTAAAAGTTGGGGGTGCGGTTAATACACGGGCATAGAAAAAAAATCAGTCTTAAAACGATCAATGTTGAATTGCAATTATATTCAAAATGAACACTTTTGTCGCAGTCGGAACTGCTGTTAAGCTCAATCCCACCATTTAAATTTCGAAAGTCGGTTCAGATTAAGAGTTTGTTCAGCATTTTCTTAACCGTGTGCAGAAATTAAATAAAGTAATGGCCAGAGACACCCGGAGTTTAGGTGTGTGGCGTATATCGAGCCTCACGGCTCTGAAAACACCATGAAACACAAAAGAAGAACACCTGGTCTCACATCAAAAAGAAAATTATTCACAATAGCTGGAGTCCATTAATCCATCTAAAAAGCTAGCGGGTCAAGCTTCCGTCGTTATGTCGTGTTCAAGAGGAAGACACTCCCCAAAGACCACTTCCAGCCGGCATCATTGTTCGTGCGCAGCAGAAGGGTGGTAGATGAGGACTTTCTGGTGATGATCTTTTTCATGCATCATTTTCTACATGAACATCCGATGCAGGCAGAATTAATCCACCATGCTCGTGACTTACATGCGGACACTATGCTAGCAGATGCTGGAGAGCAGGGCGTGTGTTTAAAACTAGGAACAACCAATCAACCCCGAGTACTTTTCTCTACGAGGGCAGGAAATGATTTAAAAAGGAAGAATAAGAATCTCATGAGAAACGAGGATCCACATGGGACGGTGGAGCTTTAAGAAGTACCAGTACTGTTCGGTTTCTTTGGCTTCCTTTGGTTCTCTTCGTTCTTCCTGGTTCTCTTCGTATTCCCTCGTTTTATCAGTGGTTCCTAACTTGCTTCCCACAATTACTCGCATCGACCAGACGAACTTTCTTACTTCGCAGACCTTTGTATTCGACCCAGGTTTTCAGCGAACATTTGCTGCATCGCGGTGAAACCACCACAGACGAACTTTCCTATTTCCCAGGCTTGATATTTTCATCAGTTGAAAATCAACATTTCGTGACGTGTTTCCCGCTGGGATTTTCAACCCGGATTCCGAGGAGCATTGGCCACATGCATCTTGGTTGAACTTTCACCACTACTCCCATCGCTACGTTGGCTGAACATTATGTTGACTGGGGAGACTGCCGGCGTTCATCGGGAGGATGAGAAAGGTCGACCTTCCGATAATCTGCGGCTGGATCGTCAAGGTGTGGGAGGAGATACCGTCGGACATCAACAAGTGAGCATTTCTGAAATGCTGCACCTCCAACAACATGGACGGCACAGAGGACAATGTCATTTGGGAGGAGGAGGCTGCAAATGATGATGATGACAGTGACATGGACAGCAAATCCATTGCTCTACCCTGATTCGGACAAGGAGTTACGTGCAGTCTTTGACGAGGAAAGCACTGACGAGGATTTCCCTTCGGTTTTGCCGAAAAGCTTCATCAAACCCAAAACGGCTTTTTCAGGGCCACAAATCCACAAGAAATATGTAAATAATACCGGTTTTAATTCCTTCTCTTCCTTTTTCTAGGAACAAAAAAAATCTTCTTTATAATATTTAAAAAATAAGAAGGAAAAATAAAAACTTCTTGGTATCCTCTCTCTCTCTCTCTCTCTCCTCTCTCTCTCTCTCTTCTCTCTCTTCTCTCTCTCTCTCTCTCTCTCTCTCTTCTCTCTTCTCTCTCTTCTCTCTTCTCTCTCTCTCTCTCTCTCTCTCTCTCTCTCTCTCTCTCTCTCTCTCTCTCTCTCTCTCTCTCTCTCTCTCTCTCTCTCTTCAACTTCTTGAAATAGAGAATAAGACTTTTAGAGACGAAATTAAGCGGACATGGGAGTAAGCATGTTGATACCTCCGTCCCTTTGTTCCGTACAAAGTTAATGGACAAACATATTTAGATCTAGATCAGAAAATAAAATGATCAATATATTAATTAACTTTGAGGGTGAAAAACAGGGGAGCGGTGAATACACGGTCACAGTTTATACACCGGAAAATACGTCACAATTTTATTATGTTTTTATTCCCTCATACCACCAACACAGACCGCCAGTTTCATGCTGGAACTAGAAGGGCACTCGGGAGAGCGCACACCTCCACCATGTAATGCCTGATCCACGAGAACATATCGGGCCCAATCAATACATTTTTGAAACATCGTGCCATGTATAGTTTTTGCCTCAATCTCTCAATGGTGAAGAATCACTTCAAAAATTAAACAATTCTCGTATCCAGATCCGGAATCGGATCTTCACCAAAATCTAATCAATTCGTCCGTGCCACACACCCAACATGTCCACCAAGTATTGTCCGAATCCGTCCCCAACTTTTTGAGATATCCTGTACACAGACAAACAGACAGAAAGGGGTGAACACATAACCTCCTTCACCTTAGGTGACAGAGGTTATTAGCAACTACATTTACGTATGAGTACAATGGCATACCATTTGAGAGATATTAAGGGATATTGTATTACAACAAATCTCACTGCATCTGCATTTGGGAGAAGGGCATCCTGGAGATGGGAATACAAAGTCAGCTGTCCTTTTAGCCTTTAGGTTGTAGACGTGTCTGAGATCTTGAGCTGACCGCCTACACTGCACCAGAACAGACATTTCAGTTGGATTTGATCGAGATAGAGAGACAGACAGCTTAGAGGTGAGCCCGTTATCGACCATGCTATCCTGCTATCCCTCATCCTATAATCCCGACACTTCCGTAGAGGTCTCCCACAAACAGAGCCCACTCCCTGTTGCATTTATTTCAGGTGAGGTGAGATGATCATGTCATGCATCCTTGTTCCTCTGAGCACAGAGTCTTTATGGGCTGTAAACACCGAATGATGAAGCAGTGCTCTGTTATTAAATAAATAGTTATTATGATTGCCACTCCTTTAGTCAAGGACTCTATCAAAAATGTATTTGGCTAAAATTGTCTTTTTACTTCTCTTTATGAACTTAGTGAGCTCCGATTGTGGTTTTTCTTCGCATGATTTCCTGTTTAAAACTTCCACCCAACTCTGCATCCTACCAGCAAAGGGTTGATGCGCATGAATCGCGGCCAGTCAGGGTCTGTGGGTGCCATCTCCTGGAGGGTGCGCCCACTGGGATCTGTAGCCCGAGTGCCCATAAGCACCGCACGTACAGTAGGATTAGAATCCCTGAACTCTGCAAGAGATTCAAGCAGCCCACCCTCCAAAACGCGCAGTTTAACGGCATACCTGGAGGAACAGGTAGAACAGACGGAGGTAGATATGGACTTGCAAGTTCTACCGAGAAAGAAGGGCCGACAGTTTGTGGTGTAAATCAATCTTACCTGTGGCATGTCTGCTCAATAAACTTCTCCAGCTCAGGGAATGACTCTGGTTGCCTTACATAGAAGCATAAAAGTGATTTTTTCTTTGTTGGGCACTTCCTAAATGGAGAAAGAAAGCAAAGTGCATCTATGAAATACAAAGTTAAGAGGCAGACAGAACAAGTATCCTTTAACGAACCAAAAAAAACCGGATCAAAGCATTTCAAAAAGTAATTTATATATAAACATGAATAACGAGAACTCGGTGGAGCGCACACCTCTCCAAGGCTGCACAGTTGACATTTTGTAACACAGATGGGCCAGATCTAGATGTGGACCTCAACCAAAATCGAAAGCACAGCCGGGGGGGGGGGGGGGGTTAAAAACACATTCATTTACCGGAGTTGGTCAATGGCGGAATGAGTTAATCTCAGGTATCTTGCGTTGTTTGCCCGATCCAAAGGTGATGCAGAGGGCTGCTGGGGTTCGAATCCCATCGATGCCGTTTGATTAACTCGGTCCACATTGGGCTGATAACTGGGCATGAGGGCGCCTCTGCCATGTGAATGATACGTATCGAGGCCATGACTGGTTACATTTACATATGGATTCCAGACACTGATGAGGCTCATGAAGCATGCCCTGACCACACGCCAATTTTTTTTGAGAACTAATTAATTAATTAATTAATGTAAATGTGACTGTTTGGGGCTTCGTTTTTATTATGTCATGCCATGTCCCATTCCCTGTTCCAATCAATTGGTTTTAAATGCTTTATTTGAGAATAGTTAAATTTCTCACTCGCAAATACAACCCGTCGCTTTGCTTATGGGTCAATAAAGTGAGTGGGGGGGGGAGGGGATGGAGAAAGAGGGAGGAAGAGAGAGAGGAGGCAGGTGTAGGGTGAGAGGGGAAGGGAAGGCAGAGAGAATGGAGAAGGGAGAGTTCGGGGGGGGGGAGGTGGGAGAGCGACACTTCAGCAAACGTTGCTATATTCACTGCGGGGGGAGGGGGGCATGAGAACAGACGCACGCACGCGCCGCGCGCGACCGCCATGGATACTTCGAACCTGTGAGGGATGTGTAGCACCTTCTGAAACCCACACATGGAGATAACCAAAACACATGCGCGCACACACCACACACACACACACACACACACACACACACACACACACACACACACACACACACACACACACACACACACGCACGCACGCACGCATGAGCTGGGGAACAAGCTGCTGTAAAGCAGGGGAATGAGTCCCTAAAACAACAACAAGCATGAGAAGCCCCGCCTTCCCGGGTTTGGGGGCAAGCAGGTCACGCCCCGGGGGCGATGGACAGAGAGGGTGATAAAAAGAGGAAGGTTGGCTGGCACAGGGCGAGGAGGTTCCTACTGGATGGGACGAGGGAAGGGAGTGATCGAAGGCACAGGAGAGGCAGGTGCATTTATTGGATAAAAAGGCCTTCAAGATTATTGGAATCTCCCAGGATGAAGCTGAGTCTACGGGCCAATCACTTCGCCATCGCACACAGGTCGGTGGTCTCCGTCTTCTACCACCTCCTTTCTGGTCTTGCACCCTCTGTTCTTCCCATGATTTGTCCTCCCCAGGTTTCTGCAGGGCACACACCGTCCACCATCAATCCCCTTCTGGTGAAACGACCTAAATCCAGTGACCCAAGATCCAGTGACTCACTGTGACCCAAGAAATGGGACTTGATTGATGCTATACTCGACTTCGTTGTTCAGCTTTCGATATTCATTGGTCTGAAAATGTGACAAATATAATGAGCTCTGGTTCTCTTCCAAGGCTGTTGGTTAAACTTAGAAGAAGATGTCTCAGAATTTCTGGGCACTGCGACTGCTGCAACAACGAACCTGTTTCCATCCTTACACTCTGGACATCTAAACAGGGAAAGCCAAAGCAGGGCAGACCAGCTGCTCTCAAGGACATCGACATGTTGAAGAAGGATGTGGGCCTGGAGAGAGAGGAACTCAATGCTCGATCAAGAAGATTGGAAGCCGAGGATCATTGTCATCTGAGAGAGGGGACTTAAGAAGAAGAAGAAAACAAAGAAGTTGGGATAAACAATGGTTGCTCTTTATAGCCAAAGATGGTCTTTCACATGTGATGTGTGAACACCTGGGTGTGTGAATTTTTTTAGTTGTGCATTTTAAGAGCTTTGCTCCTCACACAGCGATGACCCTCTGAGATTGGGAGCAGTGTACCCTTGTGTGAAGGAAGAACAGAGCATGCACAATGTACAGTTTATGGCAGGAATTTTGAATTTTGCCAGGGTATTTGGCAATACCTCGTCTACTCTCCATTAAAAAAGGGATTTTGTACATCCAATTAATGCTAACAGATGGGACACATGAATTAACACCCCCATTTGAGGAAGAGCACAACAAACACAGACTTCACAGCTCATGGTGAACGAAAAACGTCAGTGATCCCAATGAATGCATTTGTAGATTTTAACCAATTGTACAAAATGATGGTTTAATGTCAGTGATGGTATACGTAATAATGTGCAGATGAATAACACTTAGTGAATAGAGAGTTCACAGAACACCGTACCCTGCACAGACTTGAGAAAGAGGACGTGGGAAGGATCTTTTCAACTCTTGCTTTGCACTTCCGAGCACAATCTACATTTCCTATGAGCCGCCATTTTGTCTGAATCTCGATATCCTCCAATGTTGAGAGCGCGAGCGGCAAATTTGATTGGTCAAGACGGTATACAATGGTGTAATATTTAGTCCAAGTATTGCTAACTGGAGGTTTTTGAAAGTGCCAACAAAGCAATTTGTGTTCTGCAGAGTTTAAGTATATAATTCAAATGAAATACAATAAAGATTTTAGAGGTTGTACAAAAAAAAAACTTTTTGCAGAAGTTTACCGCCGTTGATGCAGCATCTTTTTACGCCACCTTATTTAACACTTTACATAAGTTATTCGTGCCTGTTGTTTGTGTCCTTTATGACTTCATTAAAAACAGTAAGTTTCCTGTTTGGAATGATTTTCAATTTTGTTCGACTGCGAGATAGGCAGAGTTAAAAAAAAAAAAAGCGCACCCGTGTCCGAAGTGGTGCAGTTTGGCATTTGCTTCTCGTGATGCTCGGCAGCTACAGCTCTCCCTTGTGTCAATTCAGCGTCTGCACCACTTAAAATTTTTTTTGAGGGAAGGATGGACATACCAGATATTGAAGCTGCTACACCGCTTAAAAATTACCATACTCCTCTGTGTGAATGTTCAGTCGGGACGAGATGCCGTACAATTCACCAAATTCAGAGCCAAAGTAATGCTAAACCGCAGGTTTGTGTTCTCAGTCACATTCTGATTCATGTTCTGCAGTGTTCAGTGCTGGGGTGTGCCTCTGCCCAATGAAAGAGTTGGAGGAAGACACCATATCTGGTTTGGGTGCTTCTGAATACCAATGGGCAGGACATATCTGGGGCTTGTGAATGTACGGGGTAAGTTTAAAATGACCTTTTAAAATTAAAATACTATTAATAATGTGGGGGAGGGGGCAGGGTGGGGTTGAATGGGAACTGTTTGAAGGGGCTGTTTATAAATATATTGTCTGTCTGGTTCTCATAATTTTTTTTCATCAGCGGGGGGGGGGGGGATTTTTTTCATCAGCAGGGACTTGCTGCCCTCTTGAGTGTCCTTGATAAAGATAAATGTCCTTGAGTGGCCCAGTCAGAGCCCCGACTTAAATCCAATCAAAAATCTGTCGCATGACTTAAACATTGTGTCCATCAACACTCCCCACGCAACTTGACTGAGCTTGAACAGTTTTGTGCAGAAGAATTGGAAAATATTGCCCAATCAAGGTGTGCAAAGTTGGTAGAGACCTATCCCAACAAACTCACAGTTGTAATCACCGCCAAAGGTGTTTCTACAAAGTGTTAACTCAGGTGGGTGGACAGTGGACACGTATCCAACCAAGATGTTCTAGTTTTGTATTTTTAATTAATTTTCTGAAATATGTAGAACTTGTTTCTCATTTGTAAGTTGTGGGTTACGATGTATAAATCAAGGTAGTAAAAGTCTGATTTAATGAAATTTAATTTCAGGCAAAAGGTAAGAAAAAGGTAAACATTTTGAAAGGGGGGTGTAGACTTTCTATAGGCACTGTGTACAACCGAGAAAGTTGTTCAGTTTCACGTGGACCCCAGGTGTGCCTGTTATCGTTAAAAAGACTAACTGAATTACAGATTTTGCATTGGCGACGGCAGGTTAAAAAGTGCCCGTGTTAACAGAGGTGAGTCACTGGAAAAGTACACTGCACGTGCACAAAAGGCCACGTTAGCATTCATACATCATTTTGAAAGCCCCGTATTGCTTAACTGCTTTTTAGCTTCGTGTGCGGGGTAATAAAGACAGGTGGGCTCGCAGGATGGCCAAGAGGTATGCACACTCATGTCCAAGCCGTTTAGCCTGGGTTCAAATCTAGACTCGGCGAGAAACTGTCACCTCGGTGTTTCACAGGCAGGGTTATTCATTATTGTGTGTGCCGTTCCTCGGATGGACGTTAAACTGGGCGTCACATCTGCCGGCATTAGTTGGTGGATGTCAAAGATCCCACGGTGTCCTTCGCGAAGAGAAGTCGAGCTCTCACTGGCACCATGAACAAATTCTAAATTCCTGCCATGACTTCCTCTGAGTGGCAACCCATCCAGGATTGCAACTCGAACCGAGAAACTGCTTCGGCAGAACCCAACGCTCTGTACAGAGCATGATACAACATCAATAAAGACTGTATTGCATTGGAGCATTAAAATGTTATTTTATTTCATTTCAGTACCAAAATCAAAACTGAAATGCCAGTACTAACCGGCACAATGCGGCGTGCAGGAGGTGCAGCAATGCAGTGCAATCTTTTCCACCGTTGAAAGCGAGCGAGAGCTCAGAGAGAAGATACTGGGAGAGCGTAGCATTAATGATATCCAGCGCCTCCCTCACTCGCCCTCCCAATTCAGAATCTGGAGAAAAGGGTCGGATGAGTGGGAATTAAAATAAATAAAAACCACACTAGGATTGAAAGATAATGACACCCAGAGAAGGAGAGGGGGTAAACGTTGAAAACACTGAGCTCAATATGGGTTTATCATGGTTTGGAGGGAGATATGGATGTTGATGAAGTAAAGCAGAATAAATAAATAAATATATATTTGAAGTAAAACAAATACATCAACTTTTGGTATAAATTCATGATCCCCCCCACCTTTTTCAGCCAAAGCATAGACCCGTTCCTCAGCCACCAACTCCGGCCTGGTCTCCAACTCGATGAACGCAGCTGATGGCAACCGCTCCACAATCCAGCGCTTCGCGTGCTCCACATGGTCCTTTGACAAACCATCCACAGTCACCTTCACCCTGTGGTAGTTGCTCTGCCAGTCTGGATAAGACCCGATGGACACCGAATCGGTAAACGTTGCTTGTGCCTCAGAAAGCACACCCGCAACCGAAACCTCATCAGACACCAGGTAGAGTTCTGTCGAAATTGTCTGACTTCCAATTCTGAAGAGGTGTTCCAAACCTTCAAACGAACGTTCCAGGAGTGCTGGGATTCCAGGGAATACGAATACATTTCCGACACTAACGACAGGAAATGGAAGCCGATCTCCGGTGGTGGGGTCATGGCCATAATTGAGTGTCGCTGTTGCCGGCACGCAGGCAAGCTTCAGGTGTGGAGACCCTGGCATCGATGGCCTGAAGAATTGTTGGCAAAGGGACAGAAGCTCCGGGTGTTCTACTAGCGGTTGCCCAAAAGCCCTTGCCACGCCAGCAAAGGTGACATCATCATGTGTCGGACCAATTCCACCTGTGATCAGCACCATGGAGTGACGAGCAGACAGCGACTTAACCTCGGCGGCGATGTCAAACTCACAATCTCCCACAATCGATATCCGCGTCACAAGGTGACCGTACAGATGCAGACGGTGACACAGGAAGTAGGAATTTGAGTCTTGGGTCTGTCCCTTCAGGATCTCGTCACCGATGACCAAGATCGCCGCAGAGCGTGGATCAGGGACCACGTTTGACGGATGTTTAGGAGAAGTGTGTTGGGTTTGGGAAAGAGCACACCGATAGATGAATGGAAAGCGTAACAATGGAGTGCGCAAGAGGCAAGACATGGTAAACCGAATGATTTTGGAGAAAAATTAGGACAATGGGCTCAATAAGGAAAAAGTGTGGTGTAGTAAGAGAAAACTAAATATATTTTGGGGTGAATGACATAATGTACAAGGTGACGTGGCCATAGGAACAGAAGTAATGAATGAGATGCACCTGCACCCTTGGTGTGGCAGTGATTGTAGTTCGGTTGAAGAAAGAAAGAAAGAAAGATTGAAAGAATGAATGAAAGAAAGATTGAATGAAAGAAAGAAAGAATGAAAGAAAGAAAGATTGAAAGATTGAAAGAAAGAAAGATTGAAAGAATGAAAGAAAGAAAGATTGAAAGAATGAAAGAAAGATTGAAAGAATGAATGAAAGAAAGATTGAAAGAAAGAAAGACTGAAAGAAAGAAAGATTGAAAGAAAGAAAGATTGAAAGAAGGAAAGAAAAAGATTGAAATAATGAATGAAAGAAAGAATGACAGAATGAATGAAGAAAGATTGAAAGAAAGAAAGAATGAAAGAAAGAAAGAATGAAATAAAGAATGAATTAAAAAAAGAATGACAGAAAGAAAGAAAGATTGAAAGAATGAATGAAAGAAAAAGAATGACAAAGAATGAAAGAAAGAACGAAAAAAAGAATGAAAGAAAGATTGAAAGAAAGAATTAAAGAATGAATGAAAGAAAAAGAATGACAGAAAGAATGAATTAAATAATGAATGAAAGAATGAAAGGGAAATGAAATGAAAGAAAGAATGAAATATTTAAAGAATGAATGAAAGAATGAAAGGTAAAAATTAATGAAATGAAAGAATGAATGAAATATTTAAAGAATGAATGAAAGAAAAATGAATGAAATGAAAGAATGAAAGAAATATTTAAAGAATGAATGAAAGACGAATGAATGAAATGAAAGAAAGAGTGAATGAAATATTTTAAAGAATGAATGAAAGAATGAAAGGAAAAATGAATGAAAGAACGAAAGAAGAATGAATGAAATATATATTTTTTTAAAGTTTGCCAATATTTAAATAATTTTTTTTTGGGGGGGGGGTGTACAAACGGTTGATTGTTTAAGACAAGGAATAATTAGTCGCAAGATAACTAGTTTTACACTAATTGTTCAGTATACTTTGTATGGAAGAAGAAGAATCATGAATTTACGTCGAGAACGAGGTCGAGATGGTTTATTTCACGCAATCGGAGAGCTCACTCACGACTCACGTCCTTCATACGAATCAAAACATGAAATTAAATTGCTATTTTAGTTGAAGCCGGTTTTCCTCAACTTCAAGTTAAACATTCGATACAAATATCTGGGTAACGTTAACACAAACTATTAACGTCGCACTCGTCAACAAACCGTCGCAGCCATGAAGGATATAAATCGCTGAAACCGCCGCCGGTTACACCGCACAAGTCGCAGGATTTGAAAGAACGGACAAGACGAAATACGCAGTCGAAAATAAAATTACATTTCCCTTATATATATACATATAAATACAAATTATTAAATAGAGTGTAATTATTCGTTGTTCATTAAGAGGGAAACTTAAACGATTTAAAAACGGCGCCCAAGGCCGGAAATACTGACACAAACTACTCTGCCGAAACTGATAGAGACTGTACGAAGGAAGCGCTGGGGAAATGTAAAAATAATGTCCATGAACGGTTGAAGAACTCATAATTTTACATTTGTTCTCCCAGTTCAACACATAAATCAATGCAAGAGCGATGACGTCAGTTCCGCCGGATGTAAGGCGCTCACATGGCGACGCATATGGCGAACGCTGTTCGCTCGGTGCGATTGTGGTCGCGCCACGCTCGGTGCTCCGGCCTTGCTGCTCACGGAGTCAGGATCGCCTGCCTCCCTTCTTCAGAGCCCCAATGGCGGAATCCTCGGGACAAGTCGACGCGATCGCTCTCACGTCCGGCTTTGCGGACTCCAATGGACTCACGTGCTCGTTCATCGGTACCACGAGGTGAAGCACCAGAGCGGTGTTCGACCGGGGTCTCGTCCCGAATCCCTTCAACAGGGACCGCAGGTTCAGCTCGAAGTGCGTGGAGAACGGGCGTTTCGCTCTTGGAACCGTCCTCGTCTGTCAAGGCATTTGGTCCGTGGAACCTGTCGGACAACCGTCCTGGTAGTGCTGATTCTGGGGACTCGGTGGAAGGTGGTGGTGGTGGTGGTGCTGCTGCCGGGGAGAGGGATGGAGAGGGAGACGGGGTCGCGGGTTCTGGCAACGGGGAGCAAGCTCCGGGGAGTTACGGGGTCGGGGTCGCTTTAGCCACCTTGGTGGTGCCGGAGGTTTTCCCACATGTTCCAGTACTCGCTGTGACCAGGAACCCCGTGTTTCCAAGATTCGTCAAGATCATTGAGGTAGTGATTACTGATCACGTGGTCTCAATGGAGTGAATAAATGGAAGGGAGGAAAAAGTGGAGATCGGAATAATATCTTTAACTTGTAATTACATGAACACTCTGACACATCACTTGGAGTGAGAGAAAAATTCAACCGGACCACCTTCACACCGCCACTCCACTCCACTCCACTCCACTCAACACGAGCGCGACCTCCACTCCACTCCACTCACATGAGCGACCTCCACTCCACTCCACTCACACGAGCGACCTCCACTCCACTCACTCGCACCGCCACTCCACTCCACTCATCACTCCACTCCACTCCACTCCACTCCACTCACTCCACTCCACTCACTCCACTCCACTCCACTCCACTCCACTCCACTCCACTCCACTCCACTCGCACCCCCACTCCACTCCACTCACACCCACTCCACTCACTCGCACCGCCACTCCACTCCACTCCACTCACACCGCCACTCCACTCCACTCCACCACCACCGCACCCACCCCTCCACTCCACTCGCACCGCCACTCCTCGCACCACCACTCCACTCGCACCGCCATCCACTCACACCGCCACTCACTCGCACCGCCACTCACTCGCACCTCCACGCCACGCCACTCACACCACCACTCCACCCACCGCCACGCCACTCGCCCGCCACTCCACTCGCACCGCCACTCCACTCACACCGCCACTCCACTCGCACCTCCACGCCACGCCACTCACACCACCACTCCACTCGCACCGCCACGCCACTCGCACCGCCACTCCACTCCACTCCACTCACACGAGCGACCACCACTCCACTCACACGAGCGACCGCCACTCCACTCCACTCACACGAGCGACCACACCACTCCACTCACACGAGCGACCACCACTCCACTCACACAGCGACCACCACTTCCACTCACACGAGCGACCGCCACTCCACTGTACTCCACTCCACTCGCACGACCGACCGACCGGCACTTCCACTCCACTCCACTCCACTCCACTCCACTCGCACGACCGACTCCGACCGACACTCCACTCCACTCGCATGACCGACCGTCCGCCACGCCACTCACTCGCAACGACCGACCGACCGCCACTCCACTCGCATGACCGACCGGCACTCCACGCCACTCCACGCGCACGACCGACCGTCCGCCACGCCACTCCACTCGCACGACCGACCGGCACTCCACTCCACGCCACTCCACTCGCACGACCGACTGACACCACGCCACTCCACTCGCACGACCGACTGACCACCACGCCACTCCACTCGCACGACCGACTGACCACCACGCCACTCCACTCGCACGACCGACCGGCACTCCACTCCACTCGCATGACCGACCGCCACACCACTCCTCTCCACGACAACGACCGGCACTCCACTCCACTCCTCTCCCACGACCGACCGACTGGCACTCCACTCCACTCCACGACTGACCGACCGGCACTCCACTCCACTCCACTCACACAGCCGACCGCCACTCCTCCACTCCACTCCACTCCACTCCACTCCACTCCACTCCACTCCACTCTACTCGCACGACCGGCCACTCCACTCCACTCTACTCGCACGACCGACTGCCACTCCACTCCACTCGCACAGCCGACCGCCACTCCACTCCACTCTACTCGCACAGCCGCGACTGCCACTCCACTCCACTCGCACAGCCGACCGCCCTCCACTGACAAACCAAAAACCGACCTGCCACTCCACTCCGCTGCACGGACCCGACCGACACTCCACTCGCACAGCCGACCGCCACTCCACTCCACTCGCACGATCCAAAGAACAACAGCAACCAACCCAACCATTCCAAGGCAAACAAATATTTCTACCAATATCCCGTCATCACAATGAAGAAAATAATTAATTGCTATTGTAATTGTGTGTTCTGGCTGAATGATAAACTTGCTGTTTGGATCAGTGATCCGTTCATTATCGAGGTTTTGACCCTCTAATCCTGGAACCTCTTTGCGTAGACCTTCTACAGCCTTGGTTGTGTACAAAGTCTGTTCAATGAGTCGTTCAGTGGAGTGAAATTATTTTTATTTTTTTTATTTTTTTCCATTGAATTGAAAAATGATGAATCGGACAGCCAATCGGTCAACCTTACATCGATCATTTGAGAAATGCTTTCCCATGTTTGCGTAGGTGAAAAGTCCACGCTTGGTGGAGCTCCTCAGGCAGAAGGTGCGTCTGGCTCAGCCTTTTGCTGGAGTTTTCATGAGGAAGGATGACAGGTAGGACATATAGTGAGGTGTTGGTGTTGGGTTGTTTTTGAGTTGAGCGTATCTTCTCCATGGACCATCGCATGATTGGTGTGTGTTGGGATTTGGTGTTGAACATATTGTTGTGGCCCGGGGGTCGGTGGCGAGAACAACCACTAGGTGGGGAAAGCTACGTCATCTCCACCAGACTCCCCGGAATTGTAGGCCGTCGCTCGGATAACTCCGCGAGCCGGCGGGTCGTTTAACCAATCGTGGTCGCCAATATTTCAACCGCGTAGCGTAGGGTCTATTTGTCTATAACCAATTTACCTAATTAACAATGCGATTTCGAGGGTACCGGGAAACCAGCCCTCAGCATTCTTGCTCGAACCGGGTCACTCTACCGACTGCGGTAGAGTTCCAACTACCGACTAAACTCCGGTTCGGGTGCAGCCGAGCGGAAACTGCAAAGCCGTGCCGGCTGGAATGAACGGATTATCGGGGATAAACCCCGCCTAAAATCAGATCCGAACCATGCTGGACAATTAAAGAAGGGACGGAAACGAACTGGGAACATTTCTAACAAGTTTTATTTACAGTAAATGAAGACACAAAGCAAGACTTAATGCGAATATGTAAACAAGGAATATTTACAATGATCCAAAAAACACTTATTCAGTTCTACTTAAAGACGGGCCCACACGCAGACACACAACAATGAAAACTAACCCAGAGTTCTTTATTGGACCCTCGCAGCCAAGGAGAGAGACAAGCTGGGGGTCAGAGTTCAGATGGGTACTGGCCGTCGGAGAAAGGGGGGTACTCCATGCTGCGGCACCCGACAATGGTCGCTGGTTTGGTCCCCAGTCGCATGTGGGACTCGAAGTTCGGGTGGTGAGGCGGGGTCCGCGGAGGGGGGGGGTCGGGTCGCTCTTTCCTTCTTGTAGAGGGCAGCAGAGACACGTTCGCCGCCGCGATGACCTTCGTAACAGCAAACCCTCCAAAACTCTGGTTGTCGGGGATGGCTTGTTGGGGGTTCGTTGGATGTAAAGAATTTAATAACCTAACTAAAAAAGAATCGCAATGCACGCCTTTGATCTCCCACTAAACAAAGGAAGGGGGTCTGACTGCGCACATACTTAACAACATAACTGACTTTTGGGACATCTGTATGTTGAATGCTTATGGTTTTCAGATCCGTAACAATATGTTACCATTTCTGTGTCTAGTGAAGCTGACGAGGTGCGATCGTTGGATGAAGTGTACTCCGTGGGGACATTTGTGCAGATCCACGAGGTGCAGGACCTTGGGGACAAGCTCCGTATGATTGTCATGGTCATCGCAGGTGGTGGAAATATTGTGCTTACTTTTGTGGCTGAATGCTCTTTAACCTTTGGGGTTGAGGTGGGTGAGGAAGGGAGGGGTCCTCCTTTCCTATAAGTTTACATTTTAAACTTTTTATATATCGGGGCGTATTATGTGATTCCGTCTTCCTCCGTCGTCGTCCCTGTGCACTCTAACTCCCAAAGTTTTCAACTTTCACGTTCATATTTGGTACATAGGACTGGAGATGTTGTTGGACATACGTTCGCATCTAATGGTTGCCATGGCAACCAGGATGCTGTTTTCCATGTAGTAGCACAATTCTGTATATACTTCTTTGTTGGGCGTATATTGTGCTCACTTGTTTATAATATTATTTTCATGCTGTTGCGATGTCTCCTTTGTTGAAAGTCTACATTTTATGTCAGGTGAATGCTCACCTGCTCATCTTCACTCATTCATTCCTCTTTTTTTGTCCCACCTGTAGAACAACTTCCATACACTTCAATCTCATTCTTCCTCCAGGTCTTCAAGACAGCTTCTTCACCACCATCTCTAGATCATCTCCAATCAAAAACTTTTTTTTTTCTACCCTCATTACCCCCCCCACTCACTCCACCCCAAGCCCACCTCCTTCCAAAATTCGTTTGTTTTTTGTCCTTCTTGAGAGTTTGCTTCTGTATCGTCTTGTCAATCCATGCATATTCCCCTCGCCCTCATTCCTCCACACCCTTAGTTTGCCAAGTCTCCCTCTATTTGTTTCTTCAACTCCTCTGTTGGTGTTACCCCAATCTTTGTACTGTTCTTTTGTTTGTTGCTCCTGATCCGTTCGGTTGTTCTATCTCTTCCATGGGTTTGACTGCTACAAAAAAAAGTCAAACACTGTTTTGGGTTCTTGTCAATCAAAACATTTTTTGACGTGACATTATTTTGCCACAAAATATAGCCAATGGTGTGAGACCATATGTTTTATAGATACTACTACATGTAAGACCTCGCTTCCAGAGAATAAGTATAAATGAACTTTCACCTTTTTAATAAGTGCAAATAAATTTTGAAATATCGGCTGCTTTTTTTTTTTGTTCGTATCGTTTCTTCACCGTGTTGCAAGTAGAGCGACCTGCTTTGTGATGCTTTAAAAGGCGGTGTATAATCAGACATACTGTTTGATAGGGCGATATGTTGCTGTTTTATGAATAGAATGGAAAAGTTGAAAAAGAAAGTGTTGAATATAGCGAGCGTTTTCTGTATCTAATCGATATGAGAAACGTGATTGAATGAGACTCACTATATTACTATACAAGTGAAGAAGACGATGAAGGAGGAAGAGTTTTCGTTTTAATGTAAATTGAAACCAGCCCATCTATCCTCACCTTCCTCAACTACATCATACTGTTTGCAGATT
Organism: Eptatretus atami; assembly: GCA_035128595.1. Classification (NCBI taxonomy): domain Eukaryota; kingdom Metazoa; phylum Chordata; class Myxini; order Myxiniformes; family Myxinidae; genus Eptatretus; species Eptatretus atami. The sequence continues at coordinate 71,317,440 of CM068955.1, read as the reverse complement.
GGAAACCAAGGCATTTAGTATCATTTGGTATCTCCCGCGTTGAGCTGAGTCTTTGGGTCTCTCACTGTCTCACCGCAGGCAGGTTGGTGGTCTTTCTGTCTTCTACTGTCTCCTCTACGGCCTCGCCCCCTCCCCCAACCCCACTCTGTCTGAGATATGTCCCCTCCATATTTCCGCAGGATGCTCAAGGTCTGCCAACAACCCCCTTCTGGTGAAACTACCAAAATCACGAATCGCTGCTCACCTTCACTCTTTCATTCCTCTTTTTTTTCTTGCCTTTGGAACAAACTCCCGCACTCTCTTCAATCCCACACTTCCCTCAGGTCTTGAAAACAGCTGTTCACCACCATCTCTTATCTTTCCCCATCCAAAACCATGATCTTTTCTACCCCCTTTCATTCACCCTAAACCTGCCTCCTTCAAATTCCCTGCTTTCCTTCCTGAAAGTCCCTGTTTTGTAAGGACCTGAAAGTCCCTGTAATGTCCATCTTGTTTACTCTGTGTACCCCACTCCATCCCTCTCCCTTCCACAGATCTCATGTCTCTGTTCCCCACTGTTTTGGCCTTCTCCCTCCTGCCCCTCTTTGCTGCTGTTTCCCTTGTACGTTGTGTGTGCTAGCTCTTGTATGAGCCTCGACATTGTTTACAAAATCATTAATTTGTCTTTTTTTTGTTATTAGGATTCGGATCACCAAGCAGTTGGAGTTGGAGACTGAAGCAGAGACATCAATTGAGGCGACCGTGCCTGTGTCAGAGGCAGACATTGAGAAGTCATTGATGGAGGGTGCGGATGAAGGCAAGCTTCAGTCAGATGCCGAGTCCGATGGCACAGTTTATGCCACCGAAAAGCCGCAAGAGGTTCTGATGGTTGAAGTTGAGAATATGACTCATGAGGAATTCCAACAGACAGAGGAAGTTAAGGTTTGTTGAGCATTGTTGATATCCCCATGCTTTTTGAAGAAAACTGAGGGACAGTTGTAATCGGCTCTGTCTGTTTGGCTGTCTGTCCATCACACTACCTCCTCCTAAACGGTTGTGCAGAAATTCATTAAACTTGGTAGTTAAGATCACCACATGGCAGGAAGGTGTGAGAGCAGTATCATTTTTGCCTCCACCCCCTGACTGGGGTGGGATCAAAAGGCCAAATACCAATTTTTTTTTGCAATTACGGGCACACTTTTCAAACATTTTGTAATGAAACTTCCTATATGCAATCAACATTGGGGGACGCATTAAATATTTAACGATTTGTTTTGATTTAACCCTCAATTCATGCCCAAGGGGGTGGACACTTGGGGTCACAGGGGTCAAAATGTGAAAAAAAATTTAACTCAAAATTTGATATCTGGTCGTTCCTGGTGAAACCTTTTGCCGTCTTTCAACTCTGCTTTCGGTGGGAAGCGTGGGGGTTTGAAACCGCGTGCCATCGACTTTGCTCTAGTTTTTGTTGTTGTGCAAGTGGAAATGTAGCATTAACTACCCAGTTTGTTGTTTATCATTTTCTTAAATTCTTCACCATTCTGCTCGACCCTCTGAAGGCTCTTACAGCAGAGATTGTGAAAACCATCCGGGACATCATCTCCCTCAACCCCCTGTACCGGTAAGGATCTTCATTCCACATAACAGCTCTCAACATTCTGTCTTTAATGTCATGAAATGTGTTTTACAGTGGAGACAACCTGCAGAGTGAAAGTTGCATTTCTTGACATATTTGCTTTTGTCTTGTGTAAATTTCACCTCTTGCAGATTTTCGTTCATTATATTGTTACGGTTCTATAGTACAGTCAAAATGTCGGATGACATCCCACAAATTGTAACAAAAGCAAACTCAACAGATTTTGATTCCTGGATATGTCCTCAGAGACAGAAAAAAAAGTCCTAAGGGATCCTCCGGGGGGAAAGTCCTGAAATCATGAAATACGCAATATGGCCGCCACCCGGCTTCGGGGAAAATGGAAAATTGTAAAGATTGATATTTTAATATGAAATATGTTTTTCTGCATTCTAATTGTTTCTAGTTATGGTCGTATATTGATATACGAGAATAATTATTAAAAGTTAATGTATTGAGGGTAAAATAAAAATTATAGCTTTTTTGTCCAAAAATGTCAATTTTTGGTCCACGATTTTTTTTTACCTGATGTGATTTTGGCTCCTGACCAAAAAAATAGAAATGTTGAAGAACAAGTTTATCAAGTCTATGGCAATCATATATTATAATGTAAATCAATTTGCAAAATTCACAATTCCACTCGGCAATCACATCTGCCTGACGAAGGTTTCGAAATGAAATTCGCATTAAACTCAGAACTACATCCTATTATAACTTGCTATACATGTTGAGAAAATCAAGCGTATTAAAGTTAGAACTCGACAATGTCGTCATCATCCTCATCATTTTCACATGGAGTGTTTGTGCAGCCAGAGCCCCTGCAGTTTCCACAAGCTGGAGTGCACTCAATGTTGTGCTTCTTGCATGTGCATCTCATGGTGCTACTTCAGCTGGCAGTTGCACCTATGACACGTAACATCTTTTCAGGAGCTGGAGCTATTGATGTCTGAAGTGGCACAAAACCCTCATCCAACTTCTGCCAACCCCAGTCTGTCAGAAGAGTTCATCTCACATCCCTTCCATTCTTGGACTTGCAGATCACGCGCAGGCTGTGATACATTGCTGTTCTGATGTTGGTGGTAACGTCTGTGGTTGCACGTGAGAGGAGCTCGAGCCACCTTGTCCCATACCGCTGATACCGGAGGGTGTCCAGCGGGTGTCAGTTGATTTCCGTTGTAAGTTATCACAATGTTTTTTTCTCCTGCATCTGCCACATCACATATGGAAGCTGGATATGTATCAAAAACTTGGCTGCTCACGGAATGTGTTTTTGCTTTGAACTTTTTGAGGGAAGCTCCCTTTCAATCCCATGAAGACGAGATGTCGTGTCGCACCCAAGAACAAGAACAAGCATGTAGAAACAGTATGTGCTTGCACATGCCTGTACCAATCATTTTCTTTGCAGCCTTGATGTTCCAGATGCGAGGCTTCTTCGTGTTCTTCTTTGGCTCGGGACAAAAGAAGAGGTCATGGGATTCTAAGCTTGCATGGTAGCATAGGAGGACGAGAATCTGTGTCATCACCAACTAAACACGGTTGGTGACAGTAGCAGACTGCACGGCCTTCAGTACAATCAGGAGATCAGCATCCCTGAGGCATGGTGTGTCTCACAGTTCTTCTTCTGAAGCTCTTCACACTCAACATAAAAATGATCGCTGTTTATTTCTGCCTATTGGCAAGAAACTGTTCCTTCTTCATTGTGAGCGCATGTCAGCTGTAAATGTCACAGTAGTGCCAGCATTCCCTTTAGACCATCTCTGGTGTGTCATGTCCTTCGTGTTGGTACTCTCATAACCATCAAACACGATATGGCATCTCCGTACTTCTTCGTTACATAATCAGTGTACTGGTGATAATTGTCTCTGTATGTAGTCCACGAGACCATGGAATGCGTTGAACAAGTGCCCCGCCATCCAAAACATACTTTGCCCATCATTGGGATATCGGCTGGGACATCGGATCCAAGAAGATCCCAGATGGCATCAGCAAAGACTGGCTTGTGTGCTTCTCGGAGCTGAAGAGAGGAATCAAAGAGGGCTGGTGGATAGCTGCACAGTTCATATTTGAAGGCTGATTCCTGTTCTTCTGCTGTCTGTGCAACAGTGATCAGTTTCTGGAAGAGGAGTTTGGGTCAACCTGGACTTGCTCTCCATCAATCTTGACAGATGATCATGCCGAGGGTGACAACTTGGTCTTTCCTCTTAATGTGTACTCGGCAGGTGTTTTCCCATCCATAGATTTCAATATTTTGGCTCCTACAGCATGTGCTGTATCGACGTTGACGGTGGGTGTGCATGAACTCCAGTGGCAATGTTCCTCAGACGTGGATCACCTGAATGGATTCCGTTCCTGTAAATACTGAAGAGCTGATAGTGTGTCCTTCCAGTCACGAGATTGTCTTGCCTTGGCCATGTCCTTCTTCTGCTCTCCAGTGTTGTAGTTCACACCTGTGAGCTCCTGCATTGCCTGGTTTATTTTGCACAGGCAGGCATTGATAGTAGCCATACAGCCGTTGTTGCTCTGTCATTCCTCGCCCTCGTGTGAGCCCCCCGCTAGTCTTCAAACTTCTCATCAGATCTTGTTCGATGATCAGGTCAGATGAGACCTGCCCACAGGCGATCACTTCGTCGAACCACATGGAACCCCCTCAAAACGTTGTTGGACTTGGGATGTTGAGTTTTGAGGTTGGCTCTGCTGCAGATACACCCTCGCAGATTTGGCATACAGGTTGTGCCATGACAGTAAGCAGCATTTCCTGGATGGCCTGTAGATGTAGTGGTTCCCAGTGCGCTCTGCCTTGGATGTATTGCGTAGAATGTCTAGCATGTCCATATACTGAACCCAGAGGCTGAAGTTCTAGAAGATTCTTTGCAGACTCGGCATGCTTTCTGAAGGTGGTCTTTGATTCGTTTCGAGTCAGACTTGCATACTTCTTCCGACAGACTGGGGTTGGCAGAAGTGTGACGGGTTTTGTGCCACTTCAGACATCAATAGCTCCAGCTCCTGAAAAGATGTTACGTGTCTATTAGGTCGCTGCAGACTGAATGTAGCACCATGAGTATGCACGAGAAGCACAACATTGAGTGCACTCCAGCTTGTGGAAACTGCAGGGCTCTGGCTGCACACACCTCCATGTGACAATGATGAGGATGATGACGACATTGCGTTCTAACTTTAATACGCTTGATTTTTCTCAACATGTTATAGTTTATATATGGATGTATTATTGAGTTAATGCGAATTTTCATTTTCATTTCGAAACCTTCGTCAGGCAGATGTGATTGCCCGAGTGGAATTGTGAATTTTGTCATGTTTCAATGATTTACATAATTATATTGTTTGCCATAGACTTGTTTCATCTTGTGTCTTCAACGTTTCTTTTTTTTTTTTTGTCTCAGGAGCCAAAATCAGTATCAGGTAATATATTTTTTTTCGGGACAAAAAATTGACCTTTTGGACAAAAAGCTATAATTTTTTATTTTACCCTCAATACATTTCACTTTTTTTATATATTCTTGTATTATCAATTACTGACCATAACTAGAACAATTAGAATGCAGAAAAACATATATTTACATATTAAAATATCAATCTTTCAGTTTCTCATTTTCCGAAGCCGGGTGGCGGCCATATTGGATTTCTGATTTCAGGCTTTCCCCCCAGGATCCCTTAGGACTTTTTTTTTGTCACTGAGGACATATCAGGAATCATCTGTTTGGTTGGGTTTTGTTGCAATTTGTGGGAGGTTGACCAAATATTTCTGCTAAAATGCCTGTACTACTAGGAACCGTATGCACACAACATACAGGTGTCCCGAGTCAGTTATTCCATTATGTATATGTGTAAACAGATCCCTTCCTTGTGTTTAGTGGGAAAATTAAAGGGGTGCGTTGCGATGTT
>CM068955.1:71290657-71311903 GCA_035128595.1 Eptatretus atami | reverse complement strand
TATTTAGTTAGATTAATAAATCTTTATATCCCCACTCCATTTCATTGCAAAGGCAAATCACGACAAACCCTCTGCCTGCTTGCCCCTCTCTCACTTGCTACTCGGCATGGGCTGAACAACCGTGTGTTCACCTACTCGCCTAACCGGTGACTCGCTGTCCGAGGCAAAATCCTCTTACAGTAGTTCCTTTTGGCGAGTTTTGCACGCTTCCCGTATGGCCGAAACCCCGACCAGAAAGGGCGGACCCATGGAAGCCCCGTCCAATCAAGGCGGACAGTGACATTAGTTTCACAAAGGCCCCTCCCCCTGAGGAAGATGGATAAATCACGACACCATCCTCAGGGTGGAGTGCTTGGAGTTAGGAGGGTTCGTGAAGTGCTGAGACAGTTGGTTCTGTGCTGGAGTCTTGAGTTCTTTGGCGTCTGGAAAAGAAGCAAAACTGCAACAGACGCTTGGAAGCCCGAATCCTTTCCCAGACCAGGATCGTTTAAGAAAAACTGTGGAGGATCCAGAGTTCTTTGGGTCGTTCATAGAGAGTGAGAGACACAAAGACTCAGCGTCATCGTGGAGATACCGAATGATCCTGGTGGCTTGGATTCGACCACACACAAACTCCTCACGTGAGCTGTGGGCCGAGCTGCGCGACCATTGTCAGGCGCCGCACCACGGAGCACCCCTCCTCCAACGTTAAGGTACCCCAAAATAACTGCGAACTCAGCTCACCTCCCTCTCTGGCTGCGGGGGTCCTTTGCAATACACATGGTTTATTTTCATCTGAGTGTGTGGCGCCGTCTTTAAGTAGAACTGTTTAAGTGTTTGATCATTGTAAATCTTGCCTGTATTCCTGCGATAAGTCTGCTCTGAGTCTTTTGCAAGTGATTGTAAATAAATTATTGTAGAAATTTCCCAGTCTTTTCGTCTTTTCCTCCATTGGTCCAGCATGGTTCAAATCTGAGCTTAGGCAGGTTTTATACCCGAAAATCCGTTCATTCTAGCCGGTACGACCTTGGCAGATCCGCTCGCTGCATCCGAACCAGAAAAGGTAGTTGCAGTTGGTAGTCGGTAGAGTGGTCCGGTTCAGGCAAGGCGTACTGAGGGCGTGGTTCCCGGTAGACGACACAGCGTAGTTGATTAGGTAAATTGGTTCTAGCAAAAAGACCCTACGCTACGCGTGGGAGGTATTGGCGTCCACGGTCGGTTAAGTGACCCGCCGCCTCACGAAATTATCCGAGAGGGACGGCCTACAATTCGGAGGGTCTGTTGGGAGACGACGTAACCTTCCCCACTTAGCGGTCGTTCTCGCCACCGACCTCCGGCCCGCAACAATATATTTATTTTGTGTTCATAAATGTGCCTTCAACTGCATTTGGCAATCACACAAACCTTTATGACGAGTTCCCTTCATCGCATTTTATGTCAAATTATTTTTGCCATGGAATCAAACTTTGAGGGTTCACACGATAGAATAGATGAATGTCAAGCACATGCTCTTAATTGGCTGAGCGAGCAGAGGGAGATCTTGACTGATCACTGCTGCTTGTAATTTCCTTGTTTTTCTACTATAATGTGCTAGGCTACATGAGGTCAGGCTGGCTCGCTGAACTCGGGTACGGCTGGCTCGGTTTTTGTTTCCATAGCTGTATTGCATGATATTTCAAAACTTGGTGGATGGGTTGGGTCGGTGACAAGAACAAGCTGATTCGATTTCGGTTCAGGTCGGGATGCCAATCCGGCTATGAATGGATACGAAAAGTATACGGTTCAGCCTGGCAGAGGTGTGCGCTCTACTGAGTGCTGTTCCAGTTGCTGTTTGTTTTGTTGTTTAAATTTGAAATGCATTCTTATAGCATAGCCAATCGTGATGTTTTCTTGGCCATTTCTACTGATTTCACTTCATATATATATCCCTGATATAATCTTGTGATTAACACTGCAGGAAGCATAGTTGTGCTTTAATATGCTTAAGTGGCTGTACTTCATGCCATTGAACAATGTTTTCTGAAAGTGTAAAAACTATGGGGTATGTGTCTCTATCTCACCTACCAAAACAGTCTCATGCAACGATTATACTAGTGGTTTGCCTTTGCCTTCCCAATGGTAGTCGGGTAGGAATTTGGCCAGGGTGTCCTACTCTTCACGAAAGACACTTTGTGATGCAGCCGCTTTCCTGAGAAGCACCAATTCGATGGTTATAGTCAGCAGGAATCAGGCCCAGCCAGACAGCTAAAGGTAAATGTGCTCACCATGCACTATCCTGTCAGATGATGAATCTAGCCTTTGTTTGTAGCATATACAGAAACTGTTGTTTGCATACATCTCTATCCTGTATATAAAAATTAAAAACGCTGTCATTAAACCGTTCAACCGTCCGCGTGAAGCCGTGAAGCTGTGAGTCTGTGAAGCCATGTGACTATATACAGTATGCCTATTAATTAGTACTATTGGAATGTTCCTTTCGACGCGTTAGACTGCTGAGACCTCTTCGACTGTTGAAGACCCAAAAGTTCCCAAAGATCCAGAGACCCCAAAAAGACCCTTAAGACCCATTAAGCCCCTTTTACCTTTAAGACCCTTTCGACACTTGACACCTTTAGATCCCTTCACTGCTTAAACCTTTTATTACCCTTTTTACCTTTGCAGCCCTTCAAGTCCCTTTTGATACCGTAGACTTTAACACCATTCAGACCCCTTACACCATTAAGACAAATTAGACAGCTTTGACCTTGACCATTTAGAGCTTTCGAGCACTTGGACTTTTCAAATATATTATAATTCAAATAAATATATACAAATAAATTGTACAAAGAAAGTTTGTACAGTATTATGATTGGTGTAAACCATGACAACACAGCAAATCTGTCATGTAAATCTCTCTAACAACGTGTGAGAGGCGAGCTTAGCGAGCCGCGAGCGAGAGGTATATAACCTGCTGTGGTTCACATTACTGTATTTCTGGTGGCAGGCTATCCTGCTGATATTGTCTCCTATAGATCATGGAATCTGCATTCTCTTGAAACAACCATTCCAACGCAATTGTTAAACAATTTGCACACAATGATGAGGCAAAGCAGTTGTATTTCCCTCTACCTACATCTAACTCCACCTATCTGCAGCTGCGACGTTGACACTGAGGTTGGCCTAATCACCATGTTGCCTTTCCACCTGTCCTCACGGACTTCTGTCCGGTGCCACTCCTCGTCCCTTCTTCACCTCTGCTCTTTCCTTCCCTCTTCTATGTCTTCACTTCACTGCTGCTAGTTCCGTTTTCCTTTTCCTACATTCATTGGGCAATTTGAGTCGCACAGATGTCTTCTCCTACCCTGTAAACTGTCTTACTCTTCTTTTCAAAATTCTTACTTAACAGCCATCTGTGCCCCTTCTCTCTCATGCTACATCCCTCCTGCCTCTGCCACTACTGGGTCAGTCAATACTACTTCTGTCTCTGCTTCCATTGGACCTCTTCTACCTCTGCTTCCGCTTACTGTTTTATCCCCCGCCGCGTGGCGGAAGGGGGATATTGTTATCGTCTGGCTGTCCGTCCGTCCGTCGGCGGCTGGGCGTCACATTTATAGCTGTGAGTGCGATAACTCATAAACTGTTCGCCATATCGATTTGAAATTTGGGTCACACATGTACCACCTAAAAGGAAGAACCCTATTGATTTGGGCGTGGCCGGATCCAAGATGGCCGACTGGGGTGGCCATCTTGAAAAAATTTTTTGTAATAAATGGAAAACCGCTTATTTGATTTCAATTATTTTCAATGGCGTGGGATTCCCCATCTCTGATGGTATTTTATACCTCTGCTACTGCTTTGTTTGTTGCTGTCCTTTCTGTTTCTCATGTCTGTTCGACTACCGGGTCGTTTCTCTTCCTCAACCGGGCTGGTCTCAGTGCTCAGAGCCTTAAAACCGCCTTTTCAATTGGTCAAATCCCTCGGTTGTTCGGTCCGCATATTTGCGTTTGGTATCGCATTGACTTTAGCTTGGGTAGGTATTTTTGGCTTTAGCGTCACGATATACCTCCACCCACATTATTACATCATTATACACACATGTGCAAAGTTTGAGTTCAATCCCTTTAGCTGTTCTCAAGTATCAAATATTTACCTGACATGACCTCTGCCTTTGTCCTCTTGATGCCGAAATCGAATCGGTTCATGTTTGCATCATACATAATATACACTTGTTCCAAGTTTGGTCAAAATCCTCTCACTGGTTCACAAGTTAACACGGTCACTAATTGATAACAAATGGACCTTTGACCTCGACCCATAATCTAATCGGTTCATCTTTGCGTCACTATACATACTTGTACCAAGTTTGACTTTGATCCCTTCAGTCATTCTTGAGCTATCGTGGTCATGAAAACCTATCACACATGCATGCACGCACAGACAGACAGTGTAGAGGACAACCAAAAACATAATGCCTCCAGCGATTTCATCGGCGGAGGCATAAAAACTAAGGGTGGATGAAAAAAAAGAGAGGGCCTCGGCCGGTGTTCCACAACGTGGGCAAGGATGGTTGTGGGCGCCTATTACTAGTTTTAAATTATTTTGTGTACAGTACTTTTATCTGCTTCCTTCACTTTGCTAACACACTTTTTTTTTTCCCATGAAGGTCAAAGATGTCTTAAAATTTGTCTGAATCAAACCAGCTTTTACAAAATTGTGGATTAAAATACTTACTTAAATCTGTTCTTTCAGATTCTGAAAAAGCCTGGTTTTAGCTTAGTGCTTAGGGTGGCTGGCTTGGGATCTTAGGGTCCTGAGTTCGAGCCCCGTTGGCTGCTGAATTAACACCAGGTGGGGTTGACTCAGCCTGTCATCCTTCCGAGGTTGGCGAAATGAGTACCAGTGCACTGGTATAGGGGCGCAGCATCAACGACACAGCGCGCGCCAACAAAATGATAGCTGCCATACACAGAAAAGAAGAAGAAGATATCTTAAACTAAAAATAAAAATTCACCTGGAGCAAGCTCGTCAATTGAATTCAAAACTTCAGTTTATCCAGACTTTATTGATATAATAAGATGGAGTTGAGGTTCCAGACAGTTACGCAAAGATATTTCCTTGATGTGTGCAGCGAATCGGTGGTGCAGATGATGCAAGCCGGCAGCGTGTGATCGATAACCCGTTGTACCTGTCGGACATGGGTGCTGCACTTACTGGTGCGGGTCCCCAAGAGCTGCAGGATGTCTTGGAGGAGACCAATGTAAGTTTAACTGAAACTGTAACCTCTGTCCAATCGTCAAAATTGTGGAACCCATCCTTTCAGTAAAATTAAAACATAGACCACTGGTTTGACGCTCACCTGGATCAGGAGCAAGTCACTCAACCCCCGCAGACATCCTAGACCTGAATTTTTTGATGCTGTGTACAAACTTTGGTACATCACGGTGAGTGATGAACGTTGTCATCAAGTTTTATTGAAGTCATTTGTGTAGTTTCGGAGAAGAGAGCAAATACCTATTTTTGGGTGGGGTTCAACCCCCGCCACCCCCATAGACCCCTTTATGATTGCAGATTTTAATGTGGTCGATACACTTTGGTACATTACAGTGATAAAAGTTGTGATCAGCTTTCATTGAAATTGTGTGTGAGTTTTGGAGAAGAGAGCAAATACCTATTTTTTTGGGGGGGGGGAGTCCACCCCCACCCCCTTAGACACCCTTGATGAGCGCAGATTTTGATGTGGTCAACACACCTTTGTTCGGCATCAGATATGAAGCTTGTGGCCAAGTTTCATCAAGATCGTGTTTTAGTTCAATCTTATAATGACTGAAGTGTTACTGACTGACTGACTTCACCTACGGACACTGCTCCATCATATAACATAAGCTCCCGCGAACCATGTTCCAGGAAAGTGAAAAATGAACAATATCACGTCTCCCACCCCCACTCCCTTATTCTTCCTCACCTTCTTACTCTATCCTTGCACAACACCCACCCACTCCCCTTTCCTCCTCTTCCTCACACATCTTCCCTTCACCTTTTTCTCTCTCCCCCTCTCGATCCACGTACACGCTTCCTTGTGCTGTCTCTCTCTCTCTCTTCTCTACAGATTCCTAAGCGTTTGTACAAGGCTCTGTCTTTGTTAAAGAAAGAATACGAGCTCAGTAAGCTGCAACAAAGGCTGGGCAGGGAGGTATGTAACTATGGCCTATAGCATTGCAAGTTCTAATTTTTATTTCAATTACTCATGCGAACGACATATTATTACTGCATTTTGAGATGAATCAATATTAGAGTGAGATAAAAGAAAAATAATTGATCATTTACCTCCCAATTGACATGTTTCTTTCTCATCTGGACATGTGAACATCCGTTACAGGTTGAGGAGAAGATCAAACAGACACACAGAAATACTTGCTTCAGGAACAGCTTAAGATCATCAAGAAGGAGCTCGGCCTTGAAAAGGAAGACAAGGATGCCATTGAGGAAAGTTTTCGTAGAGGTTGCAAGGTCTCGTTGTTCCTCCCCATGTTATGGAGGTCATTGATGATGAGTTGAACAAGCTCTCCTCCTGGACAATCACTCTTCTGAGTTCAAGCGAGTTCACTTTAACGACCTTTTTTTTTCACCTCTTCTTTTTATATCATCGTCATCGTCATCATCATCCCTCTGCATGAAGCCTCCTGCATTTACTCTCCATCTCCATTTTCTTCCTTCCCACCTGAATTTTTCTACTTCACATCAATGTTTTCCTTTTTCATTCCCTGCACTTACTCCTCCTCTGCATATTTCTTTTATGCTTTTAACTTCTGTATTTCTTCTCCCCCTTCCAGGTGACTCGAAATTACCTGGACTGGTTGACGTCGCTGCCATGGGACGCTGTGAGCGACGAGGAACTGGATCTGCAACGTGCCCGCGCACAGCTGGATCATGATCACTACGGAATGATGATGTCAAGAAGAGATTCTTGTAAGGGCTAAAAATGTGCCATGAGTCTAATCCTGTGGCCAAAACAATATGGTGGACTGTGAGGCTAACCGTTTGCTAATGTGATCCAGAAGAGAGTTGAGTTTGCAATTTTGATCTCTCTTTGTTATTATTTTTTCTCAAACGCACGTTCTTTTGCAGGAATTTGTGGCTGTAAGTCAGCTGAGAGGCAGCCACCAGGGCCGCATCCTATGTTTGCATGGCCCGCCTGGCGTTGGCCAAACGAGCATAGCGCGCTCGATCGCTTGTGCACTTCGGCGTGAATACTTCCGCTTCAGTGTCGGAGGCTTGACTGATGTGGCAGAGATCAAGGGCACAGGTCAGGGTTTCAGGATGGTATTTGAGTGACGGCATTGTAATGTATCGCATTTCTGCACATAAGATTTGTCTTCTTGGTGTGGTTCCTGACTTTTTATTATGACGATTGTGCTGCGCTGTGTCCAAGCACAGACGGACCTACGTAGGAGCCATGCCGGGGAAGATAATCCAGTGTCTAAAGAAAACGAAAACTGAAAACCCCTGGTGCTCATTGATGAGGTGAATGATTACATCAAAATAACTGTTTTGTTGTTGGTTTTTTTTATCTCTCTTCTTTTGAGGAAGATGGATAAATCACGACACCATCCTCAGGGTGGAGTGCTTGGAGTTAGGAGGGTTCGTGAAGTGCTGAGACAGTTGGTTCTGTGCTGGAGTCTTGAGTTCTTTGGGCGTCTGGAAAAGAAGCAAAACTGCAACAGACGCTTGGAAGCCCGAATCCTTTCCCAGACCAGGATCGTTTAAAGAAAGATCTGTGGAGGATCCAAGGAGTTCTTTGGGGGTCGTTCATAGAGAGTGAGAGACACAAAGACTCAGCGTCATCGTGGGAGATACCGAATGATCCTGGCTGGCTTGGATTCGACACACACACAAACTCCTCACGTGAGGCTGTGGGCCGAGCTGCGCGACCATTGGTAGGTGCCGCCACCACGAGCACCCCTCCTCCAACGTTAAGGTACCCCAAATAACTGCGAACTCAGCTCACTCCCTCTCTGGCTGCGGGGGTCTTTGCAATACACATGGTTTATTTCATCTGAGTGTGGCGCCGTCTTTAAGTAGAACTGTTTAAGTGTTTGATCATTGTAAATCTTGCCTGTATTCCTGCGATAAGTCTGCTTGAGTCCTTTTGCAAGTGATTGTAAATAAATTATGTAGAAATGTTCCCAGTCGTTCGTTTTCGTCTTTCCTCCATTGCCAGCATGGTTCAAATCTGAGCTTAGGCAGGTTTTATACCGAAAATCCGTTCATTCTAGCCGGTACGACCTTGGCAGATCGCTCGCTGCATCCGAACCAGAAAGAGTTGGCAGTTTGTAGTCTAGAGTGGCGGTTCAGCAAGGCGTACTGAGGGCGTGGTTCCGGTAGACGACACAGCGTAGTTAATTAGGTTAAATTGGTTCTAGACAAAAAGACCCTACGCTACGCGGTGGAGGTATTGGCGTCCACGGTCGGTTAAGTGACCCGCCGCCTCACGAAATTATCCGAGAGGGACGGCCTAAAATTCCGGAGGGTCTGTTGGGAGACGACGTAACCTTCCCCACTTAGCGGTCGTTCTCGCCACCGGACCTCCGGCCCGCAACAATATATTTATTTGTGTTCATAAATGTGCCTTCAACTGCATTTGGCAATCACACAAACCTTTATGACAAGTTCCCTTCATCGCATTTTATGTCAAATTATTTTTGCCATGGAATCAAACTTTGAGGGTTCACACGATAGAATAGATGAATGTCAAGCACATGCTCTTAATTGGCTGAGCGAGCAGAGGGAGATCTTGACTGATCACTGCTGCTTGTAATTTCCTTGTTTTTCTACTATAATGTGCTAGGCTACATGAGGTCAGGCTGGCTCGCTGAACTCGGGTACGGCCTGGCCTCGGTTTTTGTTTCCATAGCTGTATTGCATGATATTTCAAAACTTGGTGGATGGGTTGGGTCGGTGACAAGAACAAGCTGATTCGATTTCGGTTCAGGTCGGGATGCCAATCCGGCCTATGAATGGGATACGAAAAGTATACGGTTCAGCCTGGCAGAGGTGTGCGCTCTACTGAGTGCCGTTCCAGTTGCTGTTTGTTTTGTTGTGTTTAAAGTTGAAATGCATTCTTATAGCATAGCCAATCGTGATGTTTTCTTGGCCATTTCCTACTGATTTCACTTCATATATATATCCCTGATATAATCTTGTGATTAACACTGCAGGAAGCATAGTTGTGCTTTAATATGCTTAAGTGGCTGTACTTCATGCCATTGAACAATGTTTTCTGAAAGTGTAAAAACTATGGGGTATGTCTGTCTCTATCTCACCTACCAAAACAGTCTCATGGCAACGATTATACTAGGTGGTTTGCCTTTGCCTTCCCAATGGTAGTCGGGGTAGGAATTTGGCCAGGGTGTCCTACTCTTCACGAAAGACACTTTGTGATGCAGCCGCTTTCCTGAGAAGCACCAATTCGATGGTTTATAGTCAAGCAGGGAATCAGGCCCAGCTGAGACAGATCAAAGGTAAATGTGCTCACCATGCACTATCCTGTCAGATGATGAAATCTAGCCTTTATGTTGGTAGCATATACAGAAACTGTTGTTTGCATACATCTCTATCCTGTATATAAAAATTAAAAACGCTGTCCATTAAACCGTCCATCCGTCCGTCGGTGAAGCCGTGAGTCTGTGAAGCTGTGAGTCTGTGAAGCCATGTGACTATATATGCCTATTAATTACGTACTATTGGAATGTTCCTTTCGACGCGTTGGACTGCTGAGACCTCTTCGACTGTTGAAGACCCAAAAGTTCCCAAAGATCCAGAGGACCCCAAAAAAACCCTTAAGACCCATTAAGCCCCTTTTACCTTTAAGACCCTTTCGACACTTGACACCTTTAGATCCCTTCACTGCTTAAACCTTTTATTACCCTTTTTACCTTTGCAGCCCTTCAAGTCCCTTTTGATACCGTAGACTTTAACACCATTCAGACCCCTTACACCATTAAGACAAATTAGACAGCTTTGACGCTTGACCATTTAGAGCTTTCGAGCACTTGGACCTTTTTATATTTCAAATAAATATATTACAAATAAATTTGTACAAAAGAAATGTTTGTACAGTATTATGATTGGTTTAAACCATGACAACACAGCAAATCTGTCATGTAAATCTCTCTAACAACGTGTGGAGAGGCGAGCTTAGCGAGCCGCGAGCGAGCAGGTATATAACCTGCTGTGGGTTCACATTACTGTATTTCTGGTGGCAGGGCTATCCTGCTGATACATTGTCTCCTATAGATCATGGAATCTGCATTCTCTTGAAACAACCATTCCAACGCAATTGTTAAACGAATTTGCACACAATGATGAGGCAAAGCAGTTGTATTTCCCCTCTACCTACATCTAACTCCACCTATCTGCACCTGCGACGTTGACACTGAGGTTGGCCTAATCACCATGTTGCCTTTCCACCTGTCCTCACGGGACTTCTGTCCGGTGGCCACTCCTCGTCCCCTTCTTCACCTCTGCTCTTTCCTTCCCTCTTCTATGTCTTCACTTCACTGCTGCTAGTTCCGTTTTCCTTTTCCTACATTCATTGGGGCAATTTGAGTCGCACAGATGTCT
The DNA here is from genome assembly GCA_035128595.1 of Eptatretus atami. Taxonomy (NCBI): domain Eukaryota; kingdom Metazoa; phylum Chordata; class Myxini; order Myxiniformes; family Myxinidae; genus Eptatretus; species Eptatretus atami. The sequence continues at coordinate 71,301,325 of CM068955.1, read as the reverse complement.
TCTCCTACCCTGTAAACTGTCTTGCTCTTCTTTTCAAAATTCTTACTTAACAGCCATCTGTGCCCCTTCTCTCTCATCCCTCCTGCCTCTGCCACTACTGGGTCAGTCAATACTACTTCTGTCTCTGCTTCCCATTGGACCTCTTCTACCTCTGCTTCCGCTTACTGTTTTTATCCCCCGCCGCGTGGCGGAAGGGGGATATTGTTATCGTCCGGCTGTCCGTCCGTCCGTCCGGCTGGCTGGGCGTCAACATTTATAGCTGTGAGTGCGATAACTCATAAACTGTTCGCCATATCGATTTGAAATTTGGGTCACACATGTACCACCTAAAAAGGAAGAACCCTATTGATTTTGGGCGTGGCCGGATCCAAGATGGCCGACTGGGGTGGCCATCTTGAAAAAAATGTTTTTTGTAATAAATGGAAAACCGCTTATCTGATTTCAATTATTTTTCAATGGCGTGGGATTCCCCATCTCTGATGGTATTTTTATACCTCTGCTACTGCTTTGTTTGTTGCTGTCCTTTCTGTTTCTCATGTCTGTTCGACTACCGGGTCGTTCTCTTCCTCAACCGGGCTGGTCTCAGTGCTCAGAGCCTTAAAACCGCCTTTTCAATTGGTCAAATCCCTCGGTTGTTCGGTCCGCATATTTGCGTTTGGTATCGCATTGACTTTAGCTTGGGTAGGTAGTTTTTGGCTTTAGCGTCACGATATACCTCCACCCACATTATTACATCATTATACACACATGTGCAAAGTTTGAGTTCAATCCCCTTAGCTGTTCTCAAGTATCAAATATTTACCTGACATGACCTCTGCCCTTTGTCCTCTTGATTCCGAAATCGAATCGGTTCATGTTTGCATCATACATAATATACACTTGTTCCAAGTTTGGTCAAAATCCTCTCACTGGTTCACAAGTTAACACGGTCACATAATTGATAACAAATGGGACCTTTGACCTCGACCCCATAATCTAATCGGTTCATCTTTGCATCATTATACATACTTGTACCAAGTTTGACTTTGATCCCTTCAGTCATTCTTGAGCTATCGTGGTCATGAAAACCTATCACACATGCATGCACGCACGCACAGACAGTAGGACGGACAACCCAAAAACATAATGCCTCCAGCGATTTCATCGGCGGAGGCATAAAAACTAAGGGTGGATGAAAAAAAAGAGAGGGCCTCGGCCGGTGTTCCACAACGTGGGCAAGGATGGTTGTGGGCGCCTATTACTAGTTTTAAATTATTTTGTGTACAGTACTTTTATCTGCTTCCTTCACTTTGCTAACACACTTTTTTTTTTCCCCATGAAGGTCAAAGATGTCTTAAAATTTGTCTGAATCAAACCAGCTTTTACAAAATTGTGGATTAAAATATTTACTTAAATCTGGTTCTTTCAGATTCTGAAAAAGCCTGGTTTTAGCTTAGTGCTTAGGGTGGCTGGCTTGGGATCTTAGGGTCCTGAGTTCGAGCCCCGTTGGCTGCTGAATTAACACCAGGTGGGGTTGACTCAGCCTGTCATCCTTCCGAGGTCGGCGAAATGAGTACCAGTGCACTGGTATAGGGGCGCAGCATCAACGACACAGCCGCGCGCCAACAAAATGATAGCTGCCATACACAAGAAGAAGAAGATATTCTTAAACTAAAAAATAAAAATTCACATGGAGCAAGCTCGTCAATTGAATTCAAAACTTCAGTTTATCCAGACTTTATTGATATAATAAGATGGAGTTGAGGTTCCAGACAGTTACGCAAAGATATTTCCTTGATGTGTGCAGCGAATCGGTGGTGCAGATGATGCAAGCCGGGCAGCGTGTGATCGATAACCCGTTGTACCTGTCGGACATGGGTGCTGCACTTACTGGTGCGGATCCCCAAGAGCTGCAGGATGTCTTGGAGGAGACCAATGTAAGTTTAACTGAAACTGTAACCTCTGTCCAAATCGTCAAAATTGTGGAACCCATCCTTTCAGTAAAAATTAAAACATAGGACCACCTGGTTTGACGCTCACCTGGATCAGGAGCAAGTCACTCGAACCCCCCGCAGACATCCTTAGACCCTGAATTTTTTGATGCTGTGTACAAACTTTGGTACATCACGGGTGAGTGATGAACGTTGTCATCAAGTTTTATTGAAGTCATTTGTGTAGTTTCGGAGAAGAGAGCAAATACCTATTTTTGGGGTGGGTTCAACCCCCCGTCCCACCCCCATAGACCCCTTTATGATTGCAGATTTTAATGTGGTCGATACACTTTGGTACATTACAGGTGATAAAAGTTGTGATCAGCTTTCATTGAAATTGTGTGTGTAGTTTTGGAGAAGAGAGCAAATACCTATTTTTTTGGGGGGGGGGGGGGGGGGGGGGGGAGTCCACCCCCACCCCCTTAGACACCCTTGATGAGCGCAGATTTTGATGTGGTCAACACACCTTTGTTCGGCATCAGATATGAAGCTTGTGGCCAAGTTTCATCAAGATCGTGTGTTTAGTTCAATCTATAATGACTGAAGTGTTTACTGACTGACTGATTCACCTACGGACACTGCTCCATCATATATATAAGCTCCCCGGAACCATGTTCCAGGAAAGTGAAAAATGAACAATATCACGTCTCCCACCCCCACTCCCTTATTCTTCCTCACCTTCTTACTCTATCCTTGCACAACACCCACCCACTCCCCTTTCCTCCTCTTCCTCACACATCTTCCCTTCACCTTTTTCTCTCTCCCCCTCTCGATCCACGTACACGCTCCCTTTGTGCTGTCTCTCTCTCTCTCTTTCTCTACAGATTCCTAAGCGTTTGTACAAGGCTCTGTCTTTGTTAAAGAAAGAATACGAGCTCAGTAAGCTGCAACAAAGGCTGGGCAGGGAGGTATGTAGATCATGGCCTATAGCATTGCAAGTATTAATTTTATTTTCAATTACTCATGCGAACGACATATTATTACTGCATTTTGAGATGGAATAAATATTAGAGTGAGATAAAAGAAAAATAATTGATCATTTACCTCCCCAATTGACATGTTTCTTTCTCATCTGGACATGTTGAACATCCGTTACAGGTTGAGGAGAAGATCAAACAGACACACAGAAAGTACTTGCTTCAGGAACAGCTTAAGATCATCAAGAAGGAGCTCGGCCTTGAAAAGGAAGACAAGGATGCCATTGAGGAAAGGTTTCGTGAGAGGTTGCAAGGTCTCGTTGTTCCTCCCCATGTTATGGAGGTCATTGATGATGAGTTGAACAAGCTCTCCCTCCTGGACAATCACTCTTCTGAGTTCAAGCGAGTTCACTTTAACGACCTTTTTTTTTTCACCTCTTCTTTTTATGTCATCGTCATCGTCATCATCATCCCTCTTGCATGAAGCCTCCTGCATTTACTCTTCCATCTCCATTTTTCTTCCTTTCCCACCTGAATTTTTCTACTTTCACATCAATGTTTTCCTTTTCTATTCCCTGCACTTACTCCTCCTCTGCATCTTTCTTTTATGCTTTTTAACTTCCTGTATTTCTTCTCCCCCTTCCAGTGTGACTCGAAATTACCTGGACTGGTTGACGTCGCTGCCATGGGGACGCTGGAGCGACGAGGAACTGGATCTGCAACGTGCCCGCGCACAGCTGGATCATGATCACTACGGAATGGATGATGTCAAGAAGAGAATTCTTGTAAGGGCTAAAAATGTGCCATGAGTCTAATCCTGTGGCCAAAACAATATGGTGGACTGTGAGGCTAACCGTTTGCTAATGTGATCCAGAAGAGAGTTGAGTTTGCAATTTTGATCTCTCTTTGTTATTATTTTTTTCTCAAACGCACGTTCTTTTGCAGGAATTTGTGGCTGTAAGTCAGCTGAGAGGCAGCACCCAGGGCCGCATCCTATGTTTGCATGGCCCGCCTGGCGTTGGCAAAACGAGCATAGCGCGCTCGATCGCTTGTGCACTTCGGCGTGAATACTTCCGCTTCAGTGTCGGAGGCTTGACTGATGTGGCAGAGATCAAAGGGCACAGGTCAGGGTTTCAGGATGGTATTTGAGGTGACGGCATGTAATGTATCGCACTTCTGCAATAAGATTTGTCTTCTCGGTGTGGTTCCTGACTTTTTATTATGACTATTGTGCTGCGCTGTGTCCCAAGCACAGACGGACCTACGTAGGAGCCATGCCGGGGAAGATAATCCAGTGTCTAAAGAAAACGAAAACTGAAAACCCCCTGGTGCTCATTGATGAGGTGAATGATTACATCAAATAACTGTTTTGTTGTTGGTTTTTTTTTTTAGTTGGGTGAATGTTATATCCATGAATATTTTATGGAAATTGCAATTTGGAAAATGGAAAACTCAAAAAGTTTTTTTTTTCTTTTCTTAAAATTTCAAAAGCTTCAATAGTCTGTCTTTTTGACCACAGGGTGGCCTTCATTGTCCATTATGCAAGCGGCATTTTTCCAGGGTCTCGTGGTATATTGCAGGCCTTCTTTGTTCGGCTCCGCTAGGGTGGTATTTAACATCTGAGCACACATGCCCTGTGTATTTAATGATAAAGGTCACCCTGTTGTAAACTTTGGATTCCTGGGTGGTTTGAAGAAAGTGTTGACTGTGTGTTCTCAACCCTGCAGTTTGTGCATCCTTCACCAACGTGCAGTAGCACTTTGTCTGCAGGCAGGCAGGGCTAGGAGTTTTCAAAGATCCAATAGTGCATGCATGGGCAGTGAAACAAATCGTGCGCGAAGTTGCTAAAGTGCTGAGACCGTCCTGTACAGACAAACACAATATCATTGTTATTTTTGGAGATGGTTGAACATATTTTTGTGCCACAAACCTTTTGTCGAACCAGGTAGACAAGATGGGCCGTGGTTACCAGGGAGATCCAGCTTCAGCACTGCTCGAGTTGCTGGACCCGGAGCAAAATGCAAACTTCTTAGACCATTACCTGGATGTCACAGTGGATCTGTCAAAGGTTGGGAATCATCATACGATGCTCATCCTTTTTTGTGCTTTGGTAACGGTATATGGAGTATTTGTGTCCGTGTTTCTAACTTTGATGGACAGCGTGATGCATCACAAAGTGTTGGGATGGGGACGTTCACTGCTCCTTAAAAAGTTCTGAATGAATATTAAAGTGGGAAGTGAGGAGGTTTACATTCAATGCCTTCTGCCTCGTACGTTTTTGTATCTATATGTATTTATGTGATGTTGCCAAATACAAGTATAGTCGACTCATTTCAGAAGAAATTAATAGAAAAATGGACATGAATGAATTTTTATTTATTTATTTTGTCATTATCTTCTCAAAATTTGTTTCAAATATTTCATCTTGATGAGAAGCCCACAGTAGTGGAGAGAAATTGCAAGTTCCTCTTTTGCAAATGGAATTTAAAAAATCGACATTTTGGAAAGATTTCTTCGTGTTTTACACAAGTGAAATCACTTTAAGGTATGTCTATGTATGAAATGCACAAGGAGGATTGGAGGAGGTAGGAATAAGGGAAATGGGGGGGGGGGATCTATTGAACATATGGAGGGAAGACTGCATTGTTCGGATGAAAACTATCATTTACAGAGGGTAAGGTAGAGATAAATAACGGTCATATTTGTGGATGTACTATGTAGATGGGCCAAAAAGTATTTGATTACAAGTTAAATTAAATAAAAATTATGTTATGGTTCCTGGAGAAAGGCATTCAAGAGAAAAGGAGAAAGGCATCTCTCCGATTCTCTGGAAAATCCTCTTTATCTCTGCTGATGACTCCACCCTCTGCCGTACCATCTGTCATGCCTCAGACCGGCAAGCAGCAGCTTCTTCGCCTCACTGCAATCTGGGTAAAATCACAAACTGGTCCAACACGTGGACATGTCTTTCAATCCTGACAAATGTCACACTCTCACTATACTCTTCGAAAGGACTGTTTGGCAACCCCCCCCCCCCATCCACTTTCTCAACAATCCTCTGGAAGAAGTCCTTTCTTTGAAGCTTCTGGGTCTCACTATCTGCTATGATCTTTCCTGGGAAAGCCACATTTCAAACCTCGCCTCCAAAGTCAGTCGCCGACTGGGAATCCTCCGCCGTGCAAAGTCCTTCCTCGGCCCACCTGAGCTCCTGACCACTTACAAAGCTGTTGTCCGCAGCCTGATGGAGTACTGCTCTCCCTCTGGGCTGATGCTCCTGCCTCTCACCTTCCTCAGCTTCACGCTGTGGAAACCAAGACATTTCAGATCATTGGCATCTCCCGCGATGAGGCTGAGTCTTTGGGCCTCTCACTCTCTCACCACAGGTTGGTCAGTGGTCTTTCTGTCTTCTACCGTCTCCTCTTCGGTCTCGCCCCCCCCTGCTGTGTCTGTGATTTGTCCCCAACATATTTCCGCAGGGCGCTCAAGGTCCGCCAACAACCCCTTCTGGTAAAACTACCAAAATCACGAATCACTGCTCACCTTCACTCTTTCATTCCTCTTTTTTCCCGCCTTTGGAATAAACTCCCTCGCTCTGTTCAATCCCATTCTTCCCTCCAGGCCTTCAAAACAGCTGTTCACCACCACCTCTTATCATCCCCCATCCAAATCCTCGATCTTTTCTACCCCCGTTAATCCACCCCAATCCCACCTCCTTCAAATTCCCTGCTTTCCTTCCTGAAAGTCCCAGTAATGTCCATCTTGTATTCCCCATGTTCCCCGCCCCATCCCTCTCCCTTCCACATATCTCCTTATATGTCTGTTCCCCACTGTTTTGTCCTTCCCACTCCCCCCCCCCTCTTGTCTCATGCCCCCCCTTGCTGTGCATTTTTGCTCTCATACGAGCCTCAAGAAGGTATCCAAAAAAAAAAAAAAAAAAAAAAAAGTGTTCAGTGTTGGTGTCTGTGGTGTCCCACTTTTTGAAGAATATTTCCATATTTGAATTTTTTATTGCTATTTCATTATTCAATTTTTTTTCTTCCAATTATTTCATTTTTCATTTATTTAAATAATTATCATTTTTCAATCATTTAATTTTTCCATTATTACCTCTGCCACCGAAGGTGTGAAGGAGGTTGTTTTCACCCCTTTCTGTTTGTGGACAGGATATCTCAAAAAGTTGTGGACGGATCCGGATGAAATTTTGTGGAGAGGTTCAGTGTTTGGCAAGGACGAACTGAATAGATTTTGGTGAAGATCCAGATCCGGATCCGACTAATATAATTTTTTAAGTGATTCTTCGCCATTGAGAGATGGGGCCAAAAAAGTTATATAGTGTGATATCTCAAAAAGTTGTGGACAGATTTGGATGAAACTGGTGGACAGGTTGGGTGTGTGGCAAGGACGAATTGATTCAATTTTGGTGAAGATACGGATCCAGATCTGGATACGAGAGTTATTTAATTTTCAAAGTGATTCTTTACCATTGAGAGATAGGGCCAAAAACGATATAGTATTTCATAGCATGATAGTTCATAAATGTAATGGGCCCGATATGTTCTCGTAGATCAGGCATTACGTGGCGGAGGTATGCGCTGTACCGAGTGCCCTTCTAGTTTAATTTTTCAATCCTTATGGTTCCTGGAGGGAGGCATTAAGTGTTTTTCGTCTTGATGTCCTGCTTTTTGGAAAAGAAAACAAAAACGTTTGTTTTCATTATGAGGTTGAATTTTAAGTACGACCAATTTGTTAATATATGACTTGGCGATCTCAGATCGCAATCCTCTAATTTTATTCGTAAATAATATTAATGTCGATGTTTGTGGAAGAGCAGAATGGCAAGGGGCAAAGGGTGAAAGCGATAGAGAGTGGGCCGAAGTGGAAACAGAACACATGCATGTCCCACAACATGAGAAGGGTTACGGGTGAACGCGGCTTAGTGTCTCAGGAGGTGAAGAAAGGCTCAAAGGTAGAAATGGCAGTGCTATGAGCTGGCACTCGGATCTGACCTCTGGCCAAAATAAATATAGAAGTTGCATTTTTGGAAAACATTAACAAGAACTTGTAAACAGTTATTTGGCATGGTGCGGAATAAAAGTTTTACAACTCCTTGTAAATGATCTCATTTCCAAGATTGAAAAACTCATTAAAAAAATATATATATTAAAAAAATAAATAATAATAATAAAAATATATATATGATGTATATATATCATTAAAAATATATATATAATATATATATACAGTAAGGATTATACCAGTATTACCAGTATTATAATAGTGGTGCTAGGATTCATTTAAGGGATTAATATGTTTATTATTGGTATGTTATTATTGATATGCTTGTATAATCAATAAAATACGTTTTGTGCGCACGTTTTGTTTTTCATTACTGTATACCTACTTTTGCAGCCCCCTGTATATATATATATATATATATATATATATATATATATATATATATATATATATATTTTAAGACCTTCAGATTAGAGCACCTTTTAAAACGTTTATAAAAACCACAATCATTACTGAGTGGCTTTAATACCACACAATAATTGATTATATACTGGTACGTTGTTGTAAATCGTCGTTTAATTTGGAATTATCTTACCTGAGTTTATTTTCAGATCGACAAATAATGCATTAGACTTTAGAATTCTGGAATGTGTGGGATACATATCTGTTTATATATGTACATACATACATACATTACTGTATATAGATATATACATACATACATACATGCATATTTGCTTCCTGGAGTCTTGGCTTGAACAGTCACTGAAACACCGGTATCTCGGGTGGAAAACCAACAGCTCTATATTTTGTGCAGGTCCTGTTCATATGCACTGCTAACGTCACTGACACTATTCCCGAAGCCCTTCGTGACCGAATGGAGATGATTCAAGTGTCTGGCTACGTAGCCGAGGAGAAACTCGCCATTGCTCAGGTACTGTAATCCTTTATTTACAGTTGTTGTATATTGGGGGGTGGGGGAGGTCAATCGCTATGAGGGTACCTCAAAGGGCAATTACAAACTAAATAGGAGCAATAAATGGTGACATTGGGTGATATCTGGACCTGAAATAAAAACATCATTTTATGATGATGTGCTGCCATAAATTACCAAAGGATGACTACTCATCTGAAGAGGTGTGCAAGCAAGCCTGTTTTCAATCATTCCTTGCACATGCGTTTTAGCCTCGAGGCTGCAATGACGAGACAAAATTATGCTTCAGAAGCGGGAATGCATCTGGAAAAGAAATAAAAATTCAAATTGCCAGACTTTGACTAACTGGCAGATTTCTGCTCATTTCCTTTTATTACAACGTTATTATCAAGGTCAGTGCAAAAATATAGAAACATTTATTTATCGGGGAGTGTTGGGTTGGTGCTAACTGATGTTGCATCATTCTTTCTTTCCTTGTAATCATTTTGGTGAAACTTGTAATTTCTATATTTCCGATATTGAGATTAAGATTGTCTAAGAAGTACAATATTGTAATGTGGACCAGGTCTTCCTCTCCCTCACCCCTCCCCGGCCATGTGGGCTCCGTCCCGAATTCCCGAGAGGTTGATTGAGGAACGTAATATCGTGTGGTTGTGTCCCACATCTTGTTACTGTGCCAGTTTTCACGTGTTTTTTTCTTTCTTTTCCTCCGAGTACTTTTAGCTACCTCATTGGCAGGGAAATGATGCATCCCCACATGCACTGATTTGCGCATTAATTTTAATACAATTATAAATAATATGCACAATAAATGACACAAAACAATTTATATCCAGAAAATTTTTTTTTTTGTCTCACCTCCACACCCATTTCTTCTACTTTTTGTTATTACTTATTGCTTTTCCTCTCAACCTTTCCTTTCCCTTGGTAGCAATACCTAGTTCCCCAGGCACGGGTGGCAGCCGGTCTGAGTGAGGAGCAAGCGCACATCTCTTCAGAGTCCTTGTCTCTCCTCATAAGGCAATACTGCCGGGAGAGTGGTGTGCGTGGCCTGCAGAAGCACATCGAAAAGGTCATTATATCACGAAGCATCACCTTGAACTACGAGTTGATAGGATAGCTGAGGGAATGCACCCACCTTTGAGCTGTGAAGTCTGCGTTTGATTCCTGACCTGCCAGACATAATGTGGCGTTTCACATGCAGGGCATTGCATTGGTGTGCGTGTGCTGTCCATTGGACGGGACTTTAAGCTGGGATCGCATTGGCCAGCATTTACTGGTGTATTAAATATCCCATCGTGTCTTTCACTTCTTCTTCTTTCGTATGTCGCATCATTGGCTAAGAACGTGGCTGTACCACTGATGCAATGCCCCCCTGTAGGTTAGAGGAGGAATTTGGCCGTGGTGCCGGCGATGACTCTCCTACTCTTCATGAAGGACTCCATGGGATCTTTAACATCCGCCAACTAATGCTGACAGAACACCCAGTTCAATGTCCATCCGAGGGATGGCACACGCATTGATGCCCGGCCTTGCCTGCGAGACACCAGGATGACAGTTTGTAGCTAGGCCGCAATTCAAACCCAGATGAGACGGCTCAGAAGTGAATGTGCATACCTTTAGGCCATCCTGCAAGGTGTGTCTTTTATTAAGGATGGGCATTTATCACTGCCACCATAACCAAATCCCTGCCATCACCTTCATGGAACACCGTCAGTGGTACAGTGGTTTTCCCAGAAATGATACAACCTGCAGCTCGATACTGTGGATGAATGCATAAATGAAAACCTTGAGACATTAAAACTAATAAAAATGATTGCCATAATCAATT
>CM068955.1:71275302-71290645 GCA_035128595.1 Eptatretus atami | reverse complement strand
TTTTTCTTTGTTTATGGTGGAATGAAATCTGGCTTTGTGATCATTGATAATTCAGAAACAATTCCTGCAGATATACTGGAAGGGTGCCTACCATTTGGTGGAGGGCTCTATCAGCAAGGTGTCCGTGGAGCCAGAAAATCTGCAAGATTATGTTGGAAAACCTCTGTACACAGAGGACCGCATGTACTTGCAGACACCTCCAGGCGTGGCCATGGGGCTTGCATGGACTGCCATGGGTAGGTTCCTGAAGCTTCTCTCATGTTCTGTTGCTCTTTGTACTCTTTTTGATCTTTTAAACTAATAAGATATTTCATGTTGATTCTAGAATGTAGCCATGTTCCAAACCCACCTTGTCATCTTTTTTTTTTTTTAATTATATATATATATATTATATATATATATATATATATATATATATATATATATATATATTGTTGTGGGCCGGGGTCGGTGGCAAGAACGACCGTTAGGTGGGGAAAATTGCGTCGTCTCCACCAGACTCCCCGGAATTGTAGGCCGTCGCTCCCGATAATTCCGTGAGCCACGAGTCGCAGAACCGACCGTGGTCGCCAATATCTCGATCGCGTGGCGTAGGGTTATTTGTCTCGAACAAAGTACCTAAGTATCCAGCAATCTCGTCTCCCGGGATCTACGTCCTCGGAATGCCTGGTCGAACCGGATTTACTCTACCGGCAGCGGTAAGTTCACACTACCGATTACCGCTTAACCACCTACCTTTCCGGCTCGTTGCAGTTGAGCGGCCTGCCCAGGACGTCCCGGCTATGATTGACCGATTACCGGGGATGAAACCCCGCTTATACTCAGACCCGGACCATGCTGGACCAATGTAAGAGGGGCAGAAACGGACTGGGAACATTTCTAATAAAGGTTTATTAACAGTAAAAAACACAGGCAAGACTTAACGCGAATATGCAAGGAATATTTACAAGGATTCAAGCACTTACACAGTTCTACATAGACGGCCCACACGCAAAACACAAGAGAAAAGAAACCCAGAGTTCTTTATTGGACCCTCCAGCCGATGAGAGGGAGAGAGCTTGGGGTCAGAGTCCGGATTGGTACCTGGTGTCGGAGAAAGGGGGTACTCCATGCTGCGGCACCTGCCAATGGTCGTCGGCCTGGTCCCAGTCGCACGTGGGGGACTCTTGGTTCGTGGCGGAGCTCGGGTGCTGAATAGTCGGGGTCCACGGAGGGAGGTCGGGGTCGCTCTGCCCTTCCTTGTGGAGCCCAGCAGAGACCGTTCGCCGCCTCGATGACCCTCTGCTCAACCCTCGTGACAGCAAAAACCAACTAAGAACTCGTAACAGCCCCTCGTAACCACTGCTCGTAACACTCAAGAACTCCAGCGCAACCCAAAAAACACGACCGACCCCCTCAGAACTCTCGACAACTCTCTACAGAACTCTCCGCTGAGGATGGGTCGTAACTTTTATGGACCTCCCTCAGCGGGGAGGGGCCTTGGTGAAACTGACGTCACTGTTCGCCCGATTGGGCGGGGCTTCCATGGGTCCGCCCTTTCTGGGTGAGGTTTCGGCCATACCGGAAGCCCGCACACTCCACACGTGTTCGAGAAAGGTGGTGGTGATGAAACTGCCTCGAACATCCTCGAGATTCCGCCTCAGAGGGATTTACCTCAATAGGCTTTCGGGTTTGGGAGCGAAGCGCTCTTTTAGGAGCAGGTTGATGGTGGGTCGTGGATGGGGATTGGTTGTTCGTTGGATGTAAAGATTTAATAACCCAACAAAAAGAAGTCGCAACGCACGTTTTTGATTCTCCCATTAGACAAAAGGAAGGGAATCTGATTACACATTACTTAACGGGATAACTGACTTTTGGGACCTGTATGTTGAATGCAAATGGTTTCCAGATCCGTAACATATATGTTTTTATTTTTATTATTATATATATTTTTTTTAACCTCCACCGCCAAGGTGGATGGAGGTTATGTTTTCACTCACCCCTGTCTGTCTGTCTATGAGCAGGATATCTCAAAAAAGTTATGGACAGATTTGGACGAAACTTGGTGGAGAGTGGATGTGCGACAAGGACGAATTGATTCGATTTTGGTGAAGATCTGGATGCTATAATTCTTTAAGTAATTCTTCACAATTGAGCAATCAGACCAAAAACGATATATATATATATATTGTTGTGGTTTCGCCGGCGCGTGCCACGAGCACGACCCTCGATGGAGCAGTGGGGCCCCTCGGCTCGATCGCCCGGAATTGCAGATCGCCGGCCGGAGAAGTCCAAGCGGGCGGGTCCTGGTTATTTTGGACCGAAATACGCCAATGGGTAGACCACGTGGGGTAGGGTTAATTGCCAACTTCAATTTACCTAATTACCCACTGGTCCAGCTACCGGGAAATTTCACCCTCGAGAAACTCGTACGGAAACAAGCCGCTTAAGCGAGCCCGTTCCGTGTGCGATGCCGAGTGGTTTCATCGCCAAGTTCCGTCGGCCCATATATCCTGTTACTCCGTTATAGCGGCAATTGACTGCTCACTTTCCACACGCACGACACACCCATCAATGGAGAAATGACACGACGAGCTGAGTACATTTAAACAATTGGTATATTTATTTACCAATGATGGGGGACTAGGGGAGCACGCAAGAGGAGAGCTATACTGAATATCAAGCAAGGCAAATAATATACAGGCAAAAGCACTTAACAGTTCACTACTTATATCAGACGGGCCCACGGACACACACACACACACACACACAAATGGACCCTCGGTCTTTATTGCGGCTCTCCAGCCGAGGAGGACAGTCGGCTGTGAGAGCCAGGGGCGGCAGGCTACCTGGCCACGTAGCGCGGCTGGACGTCCCCTTCTCTTGGGCTGGTGTCGCCGTACTAGCCAGGCGCAAAGGGACGAGACGTAGGCTCTGGAGCGGGACGAGGCCGGTCGCCGGAGAGCCAAAGCGATGAGCCGGGAGCGAAGAAGCGGGAGGAGAGGACAGAACTGTACCAGAACAACTCCAAGAGAGCCGACCCCAATATCTCCTAGGACCCTTATATCCGCCCCCTCCCGCTCAGTCGAACCCTTGTCTCCTCCCGCTCGCTCTCCCATTCGACAGGAAACATCGTTCGACTCCTTGTCCGCTCGCCATTGGACGGCGCGCGGTGGCGGGCGCTCCCATCCCTCTGGGCGAGTCTCCAGCGGGGGAGTTTCGTGGCTCCGCCTACCGCTTCATCTCGATTGGTCGAGGGCCACCGCTGGCCACTCCCCGAGCTCCGCTTCTTCACACCGGACGACCTTCTGCGCATGCGCCCTCCATTCCTCTCATTCGCCAAAAGGGCGGCAAACCCCACGATTGGCCAGGTGGAGAAAGCGAATGCAGGCGAGGGCGATGCGGTGTGGTCGGCGGTAATGTCGGTGGCGCTGGCGGTGGTGTAAAAATGAACTAAAAGAAAACCTGACTATTATAATAAATCACAGCGCAGGAACATTTAATTACCCGTTGACTAGGGAAAGGGCTATCTATTAAACACGTACTTACCGAGATAACTAATCTATAGGAACCTGAAGTTCTGTGTGCTCATGCCTTTCCAAATCCGCAACAATATATATATATATATATATATATATATATATATATATATATATATCACGATATCATAAAAGTTGTGGACCAATTATGACAACTTAGTGGATGAGTTGATTAGGTGATAAAAACAAGCCAATTAGATTTGGTTCAGGTCTGGATTCAGATAGGCCATTCAGTGGGATACAAAACGTAAACTGTTCATACTGGCGGAGGTACGCACTCGACTACTGCCGTTTTAGGTTTTGCTTTGTTTCCATCATTTACATGTGACCTGCCATTTCTTTGCCTTCTGTATCCCTCACCCCCAATTATTTTGTCAATTCATCTACAGCACTTTACACATTATCTCACCAATATCCCCTCCCCCCACCCAAACCACTCCTGAATCTTTTTATTTATTTATTTTATCTCTGTGCCCAAACTACGTTTACCATTCTTCTTTGTGCATAACTCCAATTCCTTCATCCATACCCCTCCCCCTCTCTCATAGGAGGTTCCACGCTGTTTGTGGAGGTGGCACTACGGCGTCAGTTGAACCCAAAGAGCGAGGATGATGGCTCCATTGAGGTGACTGGACACCTTGGTGATGTGATGAAGGAGAGCACTCGGATCGCCCTCACCTTTGCACGGTCCTTCCTACTCCAAAAAGAGTCAAAGGCTGCGGTGTTGCTCACTTCCGGGCACCTTCATCTACACGTTCCAGAGGTGAGCAGAGAGAATTGGCAATGAGTGATGAAGTTGAGAAATTATCCATCTCTATTTTCTTTCCTGTCTTTTGTTGTCAGTGTCCTCGCTCCCCCTCCCTTTGTTGCACTCTCTCACATTTCACTTTCACCTATCCATTTTCTTCTCCTTGTATTTCCCTTCCGTTATCCTCTTTCTTCTCCATAGGGTGCAACGCCTAAAGACGGACCTAGTGCTGGCTGTACTATTGTGACAGCATTATTGTCATTGGCTATGGGTCGTGCTGTACGAGCAGACCTGGCTATGACGGGGGAACTCTCACTTACTGGCAAAGTGCTTCCTGTAGGTGGTATCAAAGAGAAAACTATTGCGGTGAGTGACCGACAGTAGAGGGCACTGGTACTCGGTAGAGGTTTTTGAGTAATGTTATTCTATATTTGGAATTTCCAGAACATGACCATGGATTTGAGGAAAAGGAAATTTGATCATTGTTCCTTGCTACTCAGTTGTTGAATGGTGGAAAGTCAAAAGAGACGAATTCTCATGTTCACAAATATGCTGAATGTATATTTTTCCTTCCGTGACTTTGCCAGAAAAGCATTAATATTTTGATTATAGAATGAATAGAAAGTTGGATTTTGATCCCAGTGCAGGAATTGATCTTAGCATTCGAGATGAGGGAATCTTTCCAAACTGAAAGATCTGTTCAATTGGCAGAAGTTCGCATTTTTAGTTTTTTTTTTACCATTACACTTGTGTCGATCATCACCACCGGTCTTGTCACAATAAGTTGGGGTTGAAGACCCATAAAAACATTGTCGACCCAAGGCTTTCATGGACCGGCTGCCTAGGCTTGCTCTTTGACCGGAGTTCGTTAGTGCCGGGATTTGGAATTTCGGCAGGATGCGAGCATACTTGCCTCAAAACACTGTGGGATCTTTGACATGCACCGATGAAAGATGGTGCGAGATCTTTCACGTGCACCCGCAATCGATGCTGGTAAACGGGTTCCCAGCTTAACCTTCACGTCACACGGATGGCGCACAACTTGATGCAACGCCCTGCCTTTGAAACACCAGGGTGACATTTTCATACTGGATGGAAATAAACAGGATGTTGATTGAGGTATGACAAACGCTGTGGGAAGCAAGGAGAAAATGATGTTTTTGGGCGTTAATTTTTCGGGCCCTCTATTGCTGAGAGGAAGGGTAATGCCCGAAACCTCAGCTTCTCCTTGCTTCCCACCGTGGTAAGTGTACCCTAATCAACTTATTTATTTCATCCAAAATTCTACATGCCTGCCACTGCAGATCAACACTAGCTAGCCTTCACCAACAAGACTAGTTCTTCATTCTACGGAGAGTTTTATAGTCAGGTGAGGAATTGAACCCAGACAAGATAGCTCTCAGAGGCAATTGTATTGCCTATAAGCTAACCTATTTTTCTTGTGCAGATGTTTTGATAATATATGTGATTGGTTTCCTTAATTCAAATTAAATGAAAGTGGTTGGTTTAATATGAACACATCTATATGCCTGGTGTTGGCTTAATGGTTGGGGTGGTGGGCTTGGGATCCCAGGATCCTGAGTTCAAATCACACTCGGCTGTTGAATTAATACTGGGTGGGGTTCACTGCCTGTCGTCCTTCCGACGTCGGCAAAATGAGAGCCAGTATGCTGGGATCGTGTGTCGGAGTGGCGACCCGTCCACGATTGTGCCCAATAGCCAAGGAGACTGCTGAGACAGCACCAACGCTCTGCACAGAGTATGGTCCCAATGGATGGATGGAACACATCTATAAACAAGTGAAATCCTTCAATACAGCACGTGTGGTGAAGCAAATGAGTACACTAATGTTAAAATATGGCAATTTATGCTTTTTCAGTTGAAAAACAATTAAAAAGCGTACTTAATATTTGAAATGTAAAAATCTTGTTATTATTGTGATAAGCACCTTTATATATAACAGAAGGAATGAAATCGTTCGATACAGCGTCGCAGGGGACCGCAAAAGAATGATAGCATAAGAAGAACTTGCTTTCAGCATTCGGCGATCGGCCGAAATGCGATGGTGGGCGGAAGTGACGTCTTTCGTTCGTTCGTACATGAGGGGGGAGCGTTTCTTCGTTTTTTTCCGTCAAGCAATAAATTAAATGGTTTTCACATATATAACATTAGTTTCACAAATTTCCATTGAAATACTCGGGTATTTCCGTCAATTGTCGCCATTTCCGTCGAGTTACGCACTGCATCTACCGGACGGCCGTCATTGGCTGTCTTGAGGCACGTGGGGGGGGGGGGGACACCGGACACACCGGACCACCGGAGACGTGGTAGACGACGCCGGGGACATTTCAAACTCGGTGCAATTGTATACAGTGCACGCGCTTGTAATAGAAGGCTGAGAATGTTACCTCATTTTAACATGTGGTTCATGCACGTTTCTATTTATTTATCACGATAACTTAAAAATGTAATGAAACTGCCTGTGTGGCTGCATGCATCTGAAGCCTTCTGGTCAAAACCCATTGGCTGGACAGCTGGCCTGACTCCACCCACATTTGTAAGCAGGAAAATCGTCCGTCCCCCATTTTGGTGCGATGGTTAGCCTGAAGGTGTCTCCAGAAGTCTCATATTCACAATCACCATGCCCTATAACTTTTCTGTTCAGTGTAAAACAACCAAAACCACTGTTAAAAAGATCATCAACTATCTAAAGATTGGAGCTGATAAGCGTCACGGCTCTTGTGAAGGTGATCGGCCCCAAACTTGGACCCCAGGCTTCAGGTCTCGGCCAATGGGCCAGTACAATTGCAATCTCTTCGAGCTCTGTAACCACAAT
Source organism: Eptatretus atami (assembly GCA_035128595.1). Lineage (NCBI taxonomy): Eukaryota > Metazoa > Chordata > Myxini > Myxiniformes > Myxinidae > Eptatretus > Eptatretus atami. Next base: position 71,283,543 of record CM068955.1, on the reverse strand, counting down.
GTATTATAGACGTATGTCCATAAGCAGTGACCATGATTTTGCTTCATGCAGGTAACCCGGGTTGTTTCATATTTTTGGGAGTGATCAAGGCAGCGGTCTGTTGCCAATACACCAGCCAAATAAAGGGATGAGCAATTTGGATAATAAATGAGGGTTTCAGCCTGACTGAGCTTGCTACACTTATCCGCCAGGCAGCTCTCATTGTGTGTGATCAAGCACCTATTGCGCGTCGCCAAATGCTTGAGGCAGTCCACCGGAGATTGCGTGATCCGACGCAGGATTTGCCATTCGGAGGCAAGGTAGTTTTACATGGCGCTGATTTCATTGAAGTCCTGCCAGAAGTAAAACGTTGTTCATGGCTGCAAATAACGGACGCACGCATTAAACGCTCTGCTCTGTGGCAGCGCTTCCACATTTATGAGCTAGGTGAAAATGTGAGGGCACGACAACATTGACGAGCATGGCGAAAGATATGCCAAATGCCTTCTACAACTGGGTAGTGGTGAACTAATAGATTCGAAAAAAAAATACCTCTACAATGGGCTGACTGTAATACGTACATCACCAATTGCATACGCATAAAGAGATAGCCTGACTTTGCAAGCAAAGCTGCACACAGACTTGACTTTGCGTAATAATATTGTCAGTTTTTTCTTTTTCTTTCTGGAAAGTGATTATGGTTGCTTAGGAAATAATTTTCTCAGATGCTCATTCGAAGCCACATGAAATCTGCCCAGGTCAGGGGGATTTTATTTTGCCATGATGTAGGCATGCGTTTTTATTTTTTTTTTGGCAGGAATTTTAAAGTTTTGGTACTCAAACGTTCAATGGCGAGTAGGCATTGTTTAAATCATGTTGGAGAACACTAGAGAAGGAGCACTTGGGAGTGGGAATTTTGAGATTTGATACTGAAGTGGAAATGAAACTATCCATTTTTTCCCACAGGCACGGAGAGCAGGCGTGACCTGTATTATTCTTCCATCCGATAACAAAAAGGACTTTGCGGACTTGGCAAAATACATCACAGAAGGTCTCGAGGTCCATTTTGTAGAAAACTACAATGAAATTTTTGACATTGCTCTCTGTGAACCATCTTCCTCTTCTCTTCTTGAATCCACAACATGAACCATCTTCTTGCTAACCGGAACAGTTTATACTTTATTTTTGGAAAAGAAGGAAGCCCATTTATTTTATTTGTTCCCTTTCAATCAAGCAGGCATCTGCTGAAGATCTCCACAGATGTGTAATGAAATGTGGCCGAGGGATGTATCATCGTTAAAACGATGGACAGCGGCAGCAACTTTGCTTTGATAATGTTTTTGAAGCGCAATTGAGATGTGACATTCGTTTTGTGTTGCTACGATGTCGGACAAGATTAATGTACGAGATATCCTGATAGAGATTGATGGGTGCAACAGATAAGATTTTTACAAGGATAAAACTGAACTCTTAATCTGTTTGTAAGTCTTACTAGAACATTGGTCAGCAATATGGCGTAGCTGCTTGTCCTCTTATAGTGTTTCCGCCTGACACTATGACCACACTTTGATGTTGGGTAGTAAATAACCACAAAATCATTCCTAGGTTACCAGTAATTTGGGGCCTGGATGCATTGATATTAAATTTAGAGCATAAGTTTTGGACTTTACGGCCTCTAGATGAACCAAATGGGTTTGCCGACCATCTCGACACCACGCCTCGGTGTGGAGACTTGAACTTGTGTGTGAGTGGCCACATGAAGAATCCTTCAAACATGCCCTTGAAAACAAAATGCATCCTCTGGAATCCTTGCTGTCATTTTTGATTCAATACATTTTGTGCCATATTCATTCAAATCTGTAGCTCTGAGTCAAACATTCAAGATTCCAGGCTGGAGAGAAGTAAAATAATAAAGATTTAAATCAAACGGTCCATTGTCTTGTCTATTTTTTTTTTTATTTCTTTGCTTGATATATAATCATGGTATATCATGTCACATCAGTGATTGTTTGATTACATCGGATATAAGCTCGAGTGTTATGTCAAAAACTGAGTTTAACTAATTCTCATTTGAGGCTCTGCGTTCGTTTAACAGTCTGAGATGAGCTTCTCTACCTTGAAGGCAATGGCAAAAGCAAATTACCTAATGTATTCGTTTTTTCATGGTACTTTAGGGTGGTGGCTTGGGATCCTTCGGATCTTGAGTTCAAATCCCACTCAGCTATTGAATTAATACCAGGTGGGTTGACTCTGCCTGTCATCCTTCCGAGGTCAGCAAAATGAGTGCCAGCACGCTGGTTTCCTGTGTCGGAGTGGCGATTACGCTGCTTTGGCAGCGTAATCTCCCATGTTAGGGGATGATGTATTGGATTGGATTTAAATTCATGATCTTAATCTTGTCAACCCCTGTCCCCCCCCTCCCCCCAAAAAACAAACAACAAACCATTTTTACTGGCTTGGATTTTGTGTTGGGTCTTATCCACATCAGTCTCAACATTTTGAAGCTAGAACAACAAATATAAACCCATATTTTGTTAGAAATCGCAAATTGTATCGAATGCGGAATGAAAGATCTCCTTTAAGAGTTGTGTTGCAAAATCCAACTATCAGTGTCAATGTTTGCTTGTAGGGGAATTAAATAAGGAATTAGAAGGGCACTCGGTCGAGTGCATGCCTCTGCCAGGCTGAACAGTTTATGTTTATATCTCACTTCTTCTTCTTTCGGCTGCTCCCGTTAGGGGTCACCACAGCGGATCATCCGTTATGATCCGCATACTGATTTGGCACAGGTTTTACGTCGGATGCCTTCCTGACGCAACCCTGGTCGCCTCTTACGACACCGGGAATAAGGATTTGGTTTCGCCATGATTCCGGGCTGCCCTACACCCTCTCATAGCGCGGCCCAGCGCAGAGCACCCGTCATCAAGCGATCCTCCAACCCAAGCCTCGCGAGTAGCCGGATTACAGGTGCACGCCACTACGCCCGGTTATGTTTTATATCTCACTGATGGGCCAAATTCGAACCAAAATCGAAAAAATTCCAAACCGAAAAACCCCAAAATCAAATCAATTCATCTTGTCAAAGGCCTTTTGAAGATTGGGATTGGGGCAAGAGGCTTGGCTGTGTAAGAGATATTTAATGTTCGTGGCATCGGAGTGGTGGAGGTTGAAGCAATATTGCACATAGTGTGAAGGAATAGGCCAATTGAGAAGTAAAATATCTTCATTTAATGTTAGCAGCTCTGGTCACAGACCACGAGTCAGAGGCCAGGCCGCAAATAAAGAACTGCGTAGACAGAAAAGTGAAAAAAGAGAGAATAGTCGAAGAGTTTATGAGGAAGTAAAAAGAAAAAAAAAAAAAAAGTCTACTTTTTGAAGAGGGAAGGTCATAACTGTTTGGAAAAACATGAAAAGGTAAAGAGTTCGAGTTTGGCAGCGGAGGTGAAGAAACAAACATCATAATGACCCACTCTTGAGTTGCCAATGGCCACACAATGATCATGTGATCTAGTGGTTTGTTGAGTATTTTTTTTGTTCTTGCTAATGGCGGAGGTACACAAGCAATATCTATGGAAAGGAGAAAGCCAACTTTGCGGCGTAATTCGAGCAAGTCGTGTTTTGAGTCAGATTGGGAGAGTTGATAAGTCGGATTACTTTGGATTAAATTCTGTCCAGTAAGTACGTGGAGCTCGAACCTCCCAGATGTGAGGCAGTACTCCATACAAGGACAAATCAATTCCTTATATGGTTGAAGCAACTGGTCAGAGGAGACGAATCTTCGACATTTGAACAAGACTCCTTGTTTATTCGAGGCAGACTTCGCTGTTTGCATAATGTGTGAATTCCAGGATATATTTGATATTGGAGTAATACCTTGTAGGTTTACTGTATCACATGGTGTAATTGTGGAGCTTTCAAAGGAGATTGGAGAGTTGAGAGGAGTTTTTGAGAGCCATGGGAAGAAATTGAGTTTTAGAAGCATTAAACTTAACTTGATTAAATTTGCCCCACTGGAAGATCTTGTCCAAATTTAAAGAGGTGGCTGTGATGAAACGAGATGTAGATCGAGTGAGGGATAATGGAGCAGTTGGGGGAAAAACATGGAGGAGTGTAAAGTTGAGTCATCAGCAAAACGAGTGCATTTGTTTATTTGTAGAAGAAAGGTCATTGATTAAAAAAATAAATAAGGAAGAGTGTTGGAGACAGGACAGAACACTGAAGTACACTGATGTTGATAGGGGAGGAGGAAGATAATGAACCATCAACAATTACGTCGATAGAGCGGTTGGAGAGAAAGCTCAATTATGAGAGAGCAGAGTGAAGGAGGGAAGCTTGGATATCAAACCCCGATGCCAAACTCTGTCCAAGGCTTTTGAGATATCAAGGCCTACAACAAAGGATTCCCCAAAGTCTCTCAGAGAAGAAGCCCAGACATTCATAATATAAGAGAGGATATCACCTGTCGATCTTGCCTTGCGAAAGCCATATTGGTGGTCAGCTCTCAGCTCTTTCAGCTCCCGATTACCTCTTTACTTCTCAGCTCCCCATTACCTCTTTCACACTGTGAGCTCTCAGCACTAGGTCATCAGCATACAGGAGTTCCCAAGGTGAGCCTCCTCTAAATTCCTGGTATAGCCTCAAGAACCATAATGACCAGGATTGGGCTCAAGACTGACCCCCTGCTGAACACCCACTTTCAATTCAAAATCCTCACTCTGCACTCCATTTACCTTCACTGAGGTTTTTGGCCCATCATACATTGCCATGACTACCCTAACTAACCAATCCTCCACACGTAACTTTCTCACGGACCATTGCACCACTTCCTGAGGTACCCTATCAAACACCTTCTCCAAATCCACAAATATAAAGTCCAGTTGTTTATTCTTCCCCAGATATTTTCCTGTAATTGCCCAACTGTAAAAATTGCCTCGATCGTGCCCCTTCCTGGCATGAAACCAAATTGCATTTCATGTATATTAACTCTGTCATCAATTTATCCACGACTCTCTCTACCACTTTCATTCCATGGTCCAGCAACTTCAGACCCCTATAGTTGCTCTGAACTAAGGCATCACCCTTCCCTTTATAAATATTCACCATTTCACTCTTCAACCAGTCATCTGAGACAGATGTCTCCCTAATAATTGCATTTATCAATTTAGTAATTAAATTCACTCCAATATCACCAGATGCCTTCAGCATCTCTGCGACGATACCAGTGCTGCTCGCCGCTGTACCATTCTTCATTTCATCAATGGCTTTCTTCACCCATTCATTCTTTTTCTCAGGTGGTGGGCCCTGCACCGTCTCCACTGCCTCCAGAATATCCCTGTTCCAAGGGAACTCCTCATTTAGCAGGTGCTCATAGGAATTCCTCCAAGCATTTCTAATCTCCCCATGGGTCAACCAGTACATTTCCCATATCATCCTTCACACATTGTTCTATGAGATCCTTAGCTTTGCTATTCTAAATATCTCCCCTCTACTATCTGCATTATTTATCAAATCTGAAAGTGAATCCTGCACTAACTTTTTATCCTTGTAGTAAACTTTTTCCAAACCCTAAACAGTTTTCTTTTTTCTTGAATCGCTTTATCCACCTCATTATTCCACCACCATGTAGCCTCACGTCTCGCCGGGTCCTTCGACCAGCCACATGTCTTTTCAGTGACACACAGCAGCCCATCTTTTAAAGAGTTCCAACAACTCTCTCCATCCTCTCCTTCCATGGAGTTTCCAACATTAATTTCCAGAAGTTCCCGATAGAAATGTTCCTTTACATTCTGATCTCTTAGTTTCCATATTGTTCTCCTTGGGACGTTAAGGTTTCCTCTTTTCCCGACTCCATCTTGGCTTTCCATCACACACTTGCAGCCGATGTTGGAAGGCGCATTCTTCTCCACCGATCATTTTCACATCCTTAACCAACTTCCTATCTAATCTCCCAACTAGAAAGTAGTCAATCTGGCTCTTTGTATCTCCTGACTCATCAGTGATTGGTCTGCTTTGCCTTTTCGGAAACATTGTGTTGCAAACGACCATATTTAAAGCATCCCCAAACTCAAATATTCTTACACCTTCAGTGTTTCAAACTCCGAAACCTGATCCTTCTGCCAATGCTTCAACATGTCCATTCAAATCCCCTCCGATCACAACAACAACTCTCTCACTAATCCCTGAAACTACATGCACAAGTGTGTCCCAAAACTCATCCTTCTCCTCCTCACTTAATCTTATCTGTGGCGTATGTTGATACTACTGTTAATATATGCTTAACAAACAGTTTTAGAACTATCTCAAACAAAAATTGTCAACACAAGGGGAGAGGGGAGGGGGTGGGGGTAGTTACAGATGCAGTGCCCAAGGTCTGAGGATGTCTTAACCTGACCCTGCTTGCACATGTCCGAAAGTGAGTGGGGTGGGGGTTTGGGGGGGTTATAAATTTTTTTTGAAAATATTTTTCTCGAGAGCCTGGGTCCTCCGCTCGTGGTATATAATCCGAGCTGTGTTGGTTCATAGAGCTGTTTACGTCCTCATCTATCTATAATTCCAGCAATCTTGTGTGTGTGTGTGTGTGTGTGTGTGTGTGTTGTGTGTGTGTGTGTGTGTCTGTGACCGCTGTTCTCGACAACCGCTGGTCCGATCTAATTGAAACTTGCCAGGTATATTGCTGGGGCCCTGAGGATGTGCCTTTTCAAGGTTTGATATTAATCGGACAAGTGCTTCCCAAGTTATGGCCATTTATTTACCAAACAATGACAAGACACGTTGTTGCGTGGGCGTGGCCGATGGGGAAGGGAAGCTCAGCCGCGTTCCCCATTACGGGTGACAACGTACGGACTTCCGGATAATGATGACTTCGTGTATTCTAATAATTCTCGATTTCTTATGCGCATTTATAGATAAACACAATGCCGCAAGTTATGATCGTTTCATATTAGACGGTGCATAAATTTCGGTAACATCAGATGCTGGTGTGCTCCAAACCAGGAAGTAATTTTTTCTCTCTCTTCTCTTCTCTTTTTGTTTTTCCTTGCGATGACATTGCGAAAAGGTAAAATACGTTGGCGCTAATTGAATAATTGGCCATTAAAACCTAAATTGCGAATCATCGTAACTGTGATATGCGAACTTCCGGCAACACACGTACGGGCACGCGAGAGCGAAGAAACGGCCTGTGGTTGTTGTTTGTTGCTCGCGGTTTGAATATTTATTTATTAATTATTATTATTTTAATTTTTTACGGGCACGTACTAGTATCTATAATTCCAGCAATCTCTGTGTGTCTGTCTGGCTGTCTGTCTGTGACCGCTGTTTCTCGACAACCACTGGTCCAATATAATTGAAACTTGCCAGGAATATTGCTGGGGACCTGAGTATGTGCCTTTTCCAGGTTTGATATTAATCGGACAAGTGGTTCCCAAGTTATGGCCATTTATTTACCAAACCAATGACAGGACACGGTGCTATGACGTCATAATTCTTTTTTTTTTTTTTTTTTTGGACGTACGGGCTCGCACGTTCGGGCACGCACTAGTGTTTAAAATTACGATAAAAACCATTGCGGTCATTGTACTTTATTATACCCGTTTCCATTCAAATAGGAACTAAACAATCACTCGAACAAACTTTCCAAATAAATGATTCAACATTTAATTTCGTTCACGTCATGTTGATAATAATAAACTGTTCGGAACGGAACTCTGAACTTTCAGCAAAACTCGTTGGTGAATGGTAATGAAAGAAGGAAGAAGAAGAAAAAAAAAAGAAGAATGAAGAGCGCGACGAGGAACGATGTATTCGCACGTGAGCGCGTTACTCCACCCCTTCATTCAGAAGAAGAAGAAGAAGACGAGGGTGTATTCGCACGTGAGCGCGTTACTCCACCCCTTCATTCCAAAAGAAGAAGAAGAAGAAGACGGAGGGTATTCGCACGTGAGCGCGTTACTCCACCCCCTTCATTCCAGAAGAAGAAGAAGAAGACGAGGGTGTATTCGCACGTGAGCGCGTTACTCCACCCCCTTCATTCCAAAAGAAGAAGAAGAAGAAGAAGACGAGGATGTATTCGCACGTGAGCGCGTTACTCCACCCCCTTCATTCCAGAAGAAGAAGAAGAAGAAGACGAGGGTGTATTCGCACGTGAGCGCGTTACTCCACCCCCTTCATTCCAAAAGAAGAAGAAGAAGAAGAAGAAGACGAGGATGTATTCGCACGTGAGCGCGTTACTCCACCCCCTTCATTCCAGAAGAAGAAGAAGAA
>CM068955.1:71221339-71235902 GCA_035128595.1 Eptatretus atami | reverse complement strand
AGAGAGAGATTCACGTAAAAGGGTTCGTAGTGGCCTGATACGCCCGATAATTAATCAGGAACCGTCGAGGCCGACGATAAACACCGCTCGGTTATCCCCATAGCACGGAACGGACCGCTTAAGCGGTTCGTGTCCGAAGTCGACCTGCGGCGAGGTGCGATCGCCGGTTTACCATCCGCGTGGGTATTAGGTAGGTCGAGTTTGGCGAACAACCCTATCCACGCGGGTGGCCGATTGGCACGATCGTGGTGAGGCCGAAAGGCCCCACCCGTGACTGGCTCCCGGCGTTAGTCTGAGAGGGTCACGACAGAATTGTCCGTCTGGTGGGCGACGTGCCGCGATTCGAGTCACGTGGCCGTTCGCACGCCGGCGGGCGCGAATTCGCAACAATATATTATAATATCAATATTAATTAAATAATTTACCTCACTAAAAATTATATTATTTTATTTTTACATGAAATGCAATGCAACAGGAACGTTTTCCACGAAACCAACCAAACTTATATAAAAGGTGTCGATGGTTCCTAAAGATTCCTAATTTAGATTCCTAAAGACATTCTCACAAGACCTGATCAAACAATCAGCCAAATATCCTTTGTTTATCATGATGGAAAAAAACCTTCTCAGCACGTTCCACAAAATCATCCTTCACTGAACAAATTCTTGTAAATCTAAGTAGCTGAGATGAAAAGACATTGTAACTTCATGTTCTGGGGTTGCTTTTCATCAGCAGGGATGGCAAGCTTGTCAGGATAGAATGTGACAATGGATGGTGCAAAGTACAGGTGAATCCTTGATGAAAACCTGCTTGAGTCGGCCATGAATCTGAAACTCGGTTGGAGATTCACATTTCAGCAGGACAATGATCCAAAGCACAAAGCTGAAGCCACACTGGAGTGGCTGAATAAGAAGAAAATAAATGTGCTTGAGTGACCCAAAGTCCTTATTCCCTCCTTTCCTTATTCCCCACATGACCACATGACTTCCTGTGCCGACTCTTCTTCCTCCTTCTTCTGGGGACCTGCCATCTTCCTTCTATTTTAGCCGACCTACATTCACCATATATCTTCATGATTTTTTCTTCAACCTTTCCGTTACCTAATCATTAAAAATCAATCCCCCCAAATTTTTTTTCTTTATATTTTTTTCACTTCTAACCTTGCACCTCCCGTAATCACGTTTCTCAACCCCCTCTTCTTCTGCCTGTTACTTTCATCGACCTACCAGCTTCCATTCATGGCTTGCAGACTTTGTCTCCTGTCACAGCTAACGTGTGACCCTTAATTGGTTCTCTCATCCCCTCTTCCTGTCCAGGCTGGAGTTCCTCAAGGCAGTGTTCTGGGCCCTGTTCTTTTCTGGTTTTCATCAATGATCTCTTCAACTCTCTAGAAAATCTTCTATCTCCTGGCCGATGACTACACCCTCAGCCGTACCATCTGCCATCCATCAGATCGGCAAGCAGCAGCTTCTTCACTCTCTGCAGATCTGGATAAAATCACAAACTGGTCCAACACGTGGAACATGTCTTTCAATCCGGACAAATCTCACACTCTCACTATGTCTCTCCGAAAGGACCATCTGGAACCCCTCCCCCCCAATCTACTTTCTCAACAATCCTCTTGAAGAAGTCTTTTCATTCAAGCTTCTGGGTCTCACTATCTGCCATGATCTTTCCTGGGAAGGCCACATTTCCAACCTTGCCTCGAAAGCCAGTTGCCAATTGGGTATCCTCCATCATGCAAAGTCCTTCCTTGGCACACCCGGGCTCCTGACCACATCGAAAGCTTTCGTCCACAGCCTGATGGAGTACTGCTGTCCCCTCTAGGCTGGTGCTCTCCCACCTCTTACCTTTCTTGGCTTCACACTGTGGAAACCAAGGCATTTAGGATCATTGGTATCCCCTGTGATGAGGCTGAGCCTTTGGGTCCTCTGCAACTTCCTTGCCCTCCCCTGCTCTGCGATATGTCCCCCCCCCCCCCCCATATTTCTGCAGGGCGCTCAAGGTTCGTCAGCAATCCCTTTTGGTAAAACTACCAAAATCAATAATCACTGCTCACTTCACCCTTTCATTCCTCTTTTCCCCCTTTGGAACACACTCCCACACACTTCAAATCACCAGAATCTTCCCTCTAGGTCTTCAAAACAGCTGTTCACCACCATCTCTCATCTTCTCCCATCCAAAACCTCGATCTTTTCTACCCCTGCTAATCCACCCCAAACCCACCTCCTTCAAATTCCCTGCTTTCCTTCCTGAAACTGCCTGTCGTGTCAGGATCTGAAAGTCCCTGTAATGTCCATCTTGTTTACCCTGTGTTCCCCACCCCATCCCTCTCCCTTACACAGATCTCCTAATGTCTCTGTTCCTCCCTGTTTTGTCCTTCCCTCTCTCACGCTCTTGTCTCTTGCTCCTCCTTGTTGAACGTTCGTGTGTTCGCTCTCACACTTGGCAGAACTATTTTCACGTGAAGCATGTGCAAAGATTTCACCATCTCACCGTGCAAAGCTGGTAGAGACCTACCCAAAATACTCATAGCAGTCATTGCTGTAAAAGGTGTTTCTACCAAGGACTGACCTCAGGGGCTGAATACTCTTTACAACCAGTGAATTTTGATTTGTACATCTTTTTTGCAGGTATTCCTGACATGTAACCTCCTTCAACTATAATGGTGTTTAATTTGATCTCTTAAGTTATGAATAAAAAAGTTCATTTGGACAAATTGTTTGTTCATAATTTGTAATTCATGTAAATGTGACATTATTGGTCAGGGGTGAATAGTTTTGCAGGCTGTTAGGCATGTACACAGCATAAGCACACACACTTCGAGATAGTGAGTTTTGATTGTAACATTGTGTGTGTGTGTGTGTGTGTGTGTGTGCACGCGCACATCTTCTCATGCCTGTGCCTGCTCAGATGGACAACCACCACCAGGACACATCCAGGCATTCACCTCGTATCCCGGTGTCACCTATTCTATCGATGATTTCTACGACCTTAGCAGTGGCCTGGTAAATGATTTATCCGCTCTGTTTACTCACTCCCACAAACTTAATGCATCAAACTTTATCTTTACATTCATTAAAAACTTTTAATCTCTGTATTCAATCATTTCCTTTCCATATTTCTCATCAGTTGGTTCTTCATATTGATTGAATCGATGTGTGAAGACGTACAGATGTGAGCCAGAAGGCAAAGTCTAAAAATCGTTACCTCCGATGGGTGTTCACAAAGTTTTAGAATGAGATGCTCACGATGGTCCAATAAATGCAACACTTTTTTTTTTTCAATATTCAATTGGTTGCAAAGAAAATTTTTTTTGAATTACATTGTTATAAAAACCGGAATTTTCACGTATTTTATGTTGATACTAGCAAGGGTACCTGGCATTGCCCAGTGCTGTTCTGATCTTGTCGGCATTCTGAAGAAATCAAATTTTGTTGTTTTTTTACCCTTGATGAAGGAGAGGGTATTGCATATTTGTTTGTTTGTCTGTTTGTTTCTCCGCACAGAGCTTTAGTGTTTTTCTCCAAAACCACTTGTCGCATTGAGACAAAATTTTCACAATTGGAGCGACTGCTCATGTGGAATGTTTTATTGATAATTATGACGTCCTATGTCACGTGGTGTGGCAGCCATGTTGGAAAAAACGGAAAAACTTTGGACTTCTGTATCTCTGAAACCGCACCAAGGAAAAAATTTAAACTTTGAAAATGGCAAGTACTCCTCATGGGGAATAAGTGTTTTTTTATGACGTCATAGGTGCCTTCATTATGACGTCATCATTGCATATGTAGAATGCTAATGTGATCAGTATGAAAATTTTTGAGGGTCATCTGGGGATAAAATGGTCCACAGAAAAAGAACTTGATGACTTCATCGGTCACGTGATTCGGCAGCCATATTGTTGTTTTTTTTAAATTAAAAAAAACCTTCTTCTCTGAAGTGGTTGAACAGATTGAGGTGAAACTTTACACATATGACTGCCTAACCATGAGGAACAAAAGGTTCACACATATGACGTAGGTCACATGGTTTGACAGCCATATTGGATTTACTCTAAAATCTATGAAAATGTTCTTCTCCAGAATGGCTGGACAGATCGAGGGGAAACTTCACACAAATGTTCCCCAAGCCTTGGGTGTACAAGTTTGTTAAGGAGTAATTGATAGGTCACATAGTTTGGCAGCTTTATTGGATTGAATCCATCCATCCATCTATTGGTACCATACTCTGTGCAGAGTGTTGGTGCTGCCTCAGCAGTCTCCTTGGCTATTGAACACAATCCTGGACGGGTCGCCACTCCAATACAGGAGACCAGCAAGCTGGCACTCGTTTTGCCGATCTTGGAAGGATGACAGGCAGTTAATCCCACCTGGTATTAATTCAACAGACAAGGGGGTTTGAACTCGGGATCATAGGATCCCTAGCCCACCACCCTAACCATCAAGCCAACACCAGGCATATTTGATTGAATAAAAATATTAAATAATGTTTTCGCTGGAACCACTTAACCAATCGATGTGAAACTTAACAGTTATGATCTTGTATTGATGCAGAATACAAGTTTTAAATTTCAACTTGATCGGACACATAGTCTGGCAGCCAGAATTATTAATTTTTTTGATCTGGGTTCTTTTGTTTTTCTTCTTCTTTTTTTGAATAAGGCTCACTTGGCTGTGCCTGGTTGGGTTTGAGGGTAGAGGAGTAGCAGCTGAAATGTGAATCCTATCCAGGTTCCTCCTGATGACTTCATCTTTGCTTTTTGCTTGTTTGGGTTCTTTCTGATGACTCCAATTTAGGACTGAACCTATTTGGTCTTCCATTTGATTTGAATTGAATTTATTTTAATCCCATTCAAAATTCAATTGAATAATAATAAAAAACGTCATGGGTCAGGGTCAGGTGTCCAATCAAAGTGGGACGTCTTGGTACCCGGTCATCACTGCCAGCAGTTATAAAGTGGCAGTTCTAGTTATGCCTCTTATTAATTTTTCCATTTTTTTTTGTGGGGGCCTAAAACACCTCCCTACACCCATGAGGATTGGGGTTGGGATCATTTGATATTACCTTTCAGAATAGCTATAAAGGCTTAAGCACTAAATCTTCCTTCCCTCTATTGATTTTGAGAAGATAAATATCTGGAGATAAAGCGTAAGTTGCAAATTGAAGAAGAAATTGAGGCCTCAGTTCGAACTAAGACACGGAATACAAATTTACTGTTGCACGGCAAAAGTGATCACGTCCATGTGCGGTAAGATTATTTTAATGAATCGTTATGCTGATAATGATCATATAAATTAGTGATAGTGTACTGCAAAGCACTATCATTATCCTACACAACTCAATGGTACCTGTAAGATTGTTAGGTAGCGTTATTCGCTACCAGGATACGTGCAGTGCATTATCACAGTGAAAATGGACTAAACACAGGACAAATGGGAAATGGCGAATCCTTTCGAGGAAATTTTGAGGTCTGCTTCCTTAAGGCCCTGAAAGACTTGCGAGGGCAGAATTATTGACAGTCAAAGGATATAATGCATTTTAGAAACCTCTTGCACTCTGTTAGTTCAGCAATCTTTCGGTTGTCACGTGATAAGGCACCTTCTGCCCCCCCCTTTCCCACCTCCGTCCTGGCATCTCTGATGGCACTGGAACACTGATTTTGCTTCTGTTTGCTCCTTTGCACAACTTGAGTACCTCTCTGAACAAGTCAAAATAACTTCAAAAGGAAGAAATTAATAACTTACCCATGAGTTCTGATTTGGATTCTACAAGTGGGGTAAAGTTGGTGAAATGAATTTTCTTTAAGACCAGAGGAGAAATATTTGGGGTGAACCATAAATACAAGGGATAAAGTATCTTTGTGGAGGTGTGGAAAGTTCAGTTGTGAAAAAATGCTTCCCCAGCAAAAAAAGAATGTTGTATTTGATCGAACTGAACTGTGCAATGAAGTTCACATCAAGATGGGAATTCGAACAATGCTTCTCTGAGACTGAACTTTATGTTAAAAAAATACAATAGATTCTGATAACACTGCCGTGCCAATGAATGACATAATTAACTTATTCACACATCAACAGGTGGTGATGGAAACTACGATTCAGAACAACAACCCCATGTTGTGGAAGGCAGTGACCCCATTCACTGTTCCTGAATGGTTGAGAAATGTTGTGGCCAATCGATTGGCAAGAAATGCAAGTCACTGGGCACAAATTTTCAAGCAACACAACAGTGGCACGTGAGTTTGGTACCATGTCTGTTTTTTTACAGGGAGTGTAACAGTGCGTGGTTGTAAGGGGCACAGAGCAGCACTGTGCAGTTGTAACAGTGGTTCTACTGGTGCGGAGGCACCATGCGTCCACGGCCTGGGCGGTGGCACCATGCCTCCACGGCCTGGGCGGTGGCACCATGCATCTGCGACCTGGGTGATGGCACCACACATCCGTGCCTGGGGCAGTGATACTCTGCAGCCAGGGCACTGTGTGTCTGTGGCCTGGGCAGTGACACTCCATGGCTCAGGCGGTGGCACCTCACATCCGTGTCCGAGGTGGTGACACTCCACGGCCAGGGAGGTGGCACTGCATGTCCATGGCCCAGGTGGTGGCACCACGTGTCTGTGTCCTGGGCAATAACACTATGTGGCCTGGGCAGTGGCAATGCGCATCCACAGCCCGGGCGGTGGCGTCTGCATGTCCGTGGCCCAGGGGGTGGCGTCCGTGGCCCGGGTGGTGGCGTCCGCGCGTCAGCAGCCTGGGCGGTGGCGTCCGCGCGTCCGGAGCTCGGGTGGTGGCGTCTGGGCGGTGGCGTCCGCGTGTCCGTAGCTCGGGTGGTGGCGTCCGCGCGTCCGTAGCCCGGGCGGTGGCGTCCGCGTGTCCATGGCCCGGGTGGTGGCGTCCACGTGTCCATGGCCCAGGTGGTGGCACTGCCCGTTTGCAGCCTGGGCGGAGGCACCACACGGTTGCAGACTGAATGGAGACATCCCGCGGCCAAGGCGGGGGTATCATATGCCCATAGTGCATTATCGGTTGTGTCCAAAAATTACTTTCTCTTTCTACACTGTTTAAAATCACTGAGTAAAATGTAAACAACAACAAAAAAGATATTTTTGTTGTTCAAAGTGATGGTATGAGCGATTGTACTGCAGTGAAATAGCAAGGACAGTTCAATTGTTATTATTTTTATCCTTATGTTGTTTAAGTTTGGAAACCGTTCTTTTCTTTCACTTTTTTTTTCTTCTCATTTTGTCAGTTTCAACACTTAACCTTTCCATTTTATTTTTGTTCGTCATCTTGATTACAGGTACAACAACCAGTGGATGGTGGTGGATTACAAGGCATTCAAACCTGGGAAGGCTTCAACTGAGAATGTCTTCGTTGTTTTGGAGCAAATGCCGTGAGTGGGTGTGACGTGAATTTGGGAGGGAGTTGTGTGGTGGATAGTGAGTTAGTATACAAACAAATAACTGAGAAAATATACCACTGGAGTATAGTATTGCAATTACGGGTACAGGAAGAGGATTTGTGTTGAATATTGTATTGTGGTGTGTGTGCATATCTATTGTTCCGGTTTTTGGAGATCCCGGAGAGACAAAAACCACATATAAGGGATCCTGAACGTAGTTATATCTGGAGTATTTTGTCTGGATAAATTACCTCTCCCCTTCTATCAGTGGAGGATGAAATGCATTGTGTTTGTGTAGAAAGATTTGAACCCCTTTGTGCATCTCCTCCATCTAAATCCTCTGTCTTTCCCTCTTCTTATCTCCCTCCCTATCTCTCTCTCCACACCTCTGCAGCACATCCATGCATGCCTTGCAACACTCAGACATTACACTCAACATTTCAACCAATACTGCAAAAACGACATTACAAACCATCGTTGCAAATCACATCCACAAGGAACATCATCCGGCAGCACGGGCCGGCACAGGATTTCCACTCAAGTTGAATCAAACTCTTCATCGTGCCAGCAGATGGGCAGGCCTCCATTGACGAAGTTGACGTCCGATGCCCCACCCGAGCCATCAGCACCACGGCATGAGCTGCGGTCGGCCAATGAGCGTCACACAGCGACAAGAGTGGACCAGAAAGGAGGCAGTGCCCACGAAGCTCAAGCTGCCGTCGGAATGCAGCTAAGAGCTGGTCGGTACTCAAACCGTGCCTCTCCTTGGGTCTATATAAGCCAGTGAATTGAAGGGCTCAAGGATTGGCACGTCTGGGGAGTTGGTGAGGAAAGACCGAAACTGTGAGGGTGATCGGAGCTGGTGAACACAGTGCAGCGGAGGGCTGGTCAGCGGACCAAGCGGACCAAGCGGAGGTGTTTCCCTGGACGTGGTGGCTAATACACTGATTTACACTTTCTGTCTTTGGCCTTCCGTACTTATAATTTGTTGACTTTGAATGTACAAGAGTATTCAACATTAAGCCCTCGTCCCATTCAGAGAAGGATTACTGACTCGCATCTCACACTTTCCTCTGAAGTACTGCAGGTATTCACCTGCACCTCTCCCTATACTGCACACTACATGCTCTACCCTCCTATTCTTCCCCCCCCTCCCCTTTTCCATGTTGGGCCCAACGTAAGCCCGCCGAATTGCATCAGGTGAGCAAGGGGCCGCCAACACGCCATGTCTTCTTCTCTCTCTCTGTCTCTGTCTATCACTCTTACTTGTCTTGTTTCCCCGGAATGATTGAGGTGCCTGCTGTGTGTGGAATTGTGATAAGTTGACGGACTTAAAGAGCTTATGGACTTCGGGGTGAGGTCTTTCTTGTGTTGTGTGACACTGGCTGCTTGGAAATACGTGTCTTTGCTAAACTTTTATATGAACCATTTTCCAACTGGCCGAATCGTCTCTTTCCATTGGTTAGACCATAGTGTGTAGTTGTGACGGGGAGTTCTGTCCCGCTGTTTCGTTATGGTTAGTCATTACCCAACGTCCCATTTACGCTATTGCTCGGCCGTTTTAATTGACAGCAGTGGAGCGTTGAGGGCACGGTACCCCATCTAGGGGTGTGGGGGGGGGGCATTAATTCACCAGAAAGGTAAAGCAGAGTTAGACGCTGGATGCTGCCTGAATTAAACATCTTGTATGGTATCTGTGGTTGCGTAGAAACTCGTCATGCTTTAGGGTCATCAGCCAGGAAGTGGGTCCGAGTACTCCCCTCACGAACACACTCCCCCCAAACCTGTAACAAAACATATTGTGACGGTTTTTGAAACGTACCCCAGGGGGAGAGCATACATGGACATGTAGGTGACCTGAGGATGAGCTATTTCAATGATCTATGTGTAGATAGACCCTCTGTCCCTCGTCTGTCTCATGGTTTGGGTGGCAAGCATTGAGGTTAGTTTGTAATTGCCTGGCATGATGTCCTCCCTCCCCCACCCCCCTAATCCTTTCACTCTTTCCTCCTTCACCCCATCGGTCCGTTTCAACAATTCCCCCCTCTAATACTTTCAACCCCTATTGGTCTGCTCCAAGTCCTCTGCCTTTCTCAATCCACCAATAACCCCCTTCACGAAGCCTCTTTTTGACGACCCCTTTCTTCACCCCATCGGTGCTACCTTTAACCCCGCAGTGGGTCTGCATTCCCTCGGTCTGTCTGTAGTCATTAATTCTTCGGGCTGATCGGACTTTTCCCTTCTCACATGCATGTCCTTGGCACGAAGTGCAATGCTTTTCCGATATGTAACAAAGTGCGGCACATCGCTCATGCTGGATACAGTAGCGCACTGTACAATGAATGCTTGGGCACGAGGAAGGGAGCGGGGACGCTCATCGCGGCCCTGGGCCTGTGAAATGATGGGCGGGGGTTGTGTTGAAGTTCCCTCAGAAACAGAAGCCTTTCCCATAAGCTGCATCCTGGAACCACCCACATCAGATGTACACCATTGAGGAGGAGGCTCGCACGAGACGGGACGAGAGAAAGCTATGTCCCATGGGGAAAAAGGAGCTCAGAGGTGGTCTTTGTCGGTACCTTGAAAGCTTGTCCAGAGAGGAGCAGACAGGTGCACAGAGGGTGGAGGAGAGGAGGAAAGAGCTTATGGTGCGGAAGCTTGGTTGGTTTGTGTGGGGCTGCTCGTCTCGGGTGCACAACGGAGATAGAGAATTTGGAGATAGGTGCACAATGGAGTACCGGGGATGCATCTGAGAGGAACTTGCCTGTCTGTTTGAGTTGCTGTCATTGGAGCATGGAACAGAAAGGCGTTCGTGTGTGAGCTTCTTGCAGTTCACGTATCTTGCATGCCGGAGAGGACTTGCCTACTGGGTCTGGACGTCTCAGAGATGCGGCTGCGCATCCGATCGCACCGCATCACCACTCCATCACCAATTTTTCCATCCTTCCTCACCCCCCCCCCCTCCCCAATATATTTGGTCCAGCGCAGCCCCATTGGGCTTTGTGAGGTGAGGGAAGAAGTCGACCCCACACTCCATACTTTTCTTTTCTTCTCAAGTTCTTCTTGTCTTCTTCTTCTCCCCGGATTGAATGATGGCCACGTGTCTTTTGTGTAAATACGGTTGTTTAAGAATATGTGTTCAGGTTAAATCTGCTCTTTTGTGTGTTTTGCCTGTAAATACTCGCTTTATATGATTGTTTGCTTGTGTGTGTGTGTGTGTTATAAATAATTGTTGGTTATTATTTCAAATCTGTCTCGGCTGTCCTCTCCTTCATTGGTCCGACGCCGTGTACAAGCATAGGTAGACGGGAAGTTGTGGGATGAGATGGAACGAGCTATTCGGAGCAGAGATCCACTACCAGCCAACTTGACACAACTGTGGGAAGCATTGGAGTCAACATGGGCCAACATCCCCGTGGAACACTTCTGACACCTTGCAGAGTCCATGCCCTGACAAATTGAGGCTGTAGTTATTATTTTTTATTACCAATAGCACTTTTTAACTGGAATGGTGACCATGAACCCCTGTATTACACTAGCACTTGCTGTTGTGGTCCTGACCGACAGGGTGTGCTGCCACACATCCACTCTGTTTTTATATATATCCATTACCGGTTAATAAAAACTTTACGTAGCAGCCTGGATGATAACCGTCAACATTAAATGGGAAAACCGGCTGAGGTTGCATTCTGTGAAAAAGCCTTGTGCAGTGTGAGCTTCGACACTGCTAACCACAGCATCAGTCAGTCGACACGGCTTCAGAAGTCTATTTTGTCAGGACTCTCAGCCCACCCTCCTGGGGAAAGCAATCAATCCATGGTCATGGTTCCATCATTAGCAAGGAGTAGATTCCCCCCCAGAAAGGGAAATGACATGCCGTCCTGTGAGGGAACGTACACTTCTTGCACCCCTTAACCCCGTGGAGCTTTATTTGTGCAATTATACGATTTCTCCTGCATAACCCTTCGAGATGTCTCACATATATATATATATATATATATATATATATATATATATATATATATATATATATATATATATATCTGGGGGTGCGGATACCATGGTGTGGAAACTGCCATCCTCGGGCAAGTAGTGCTACATCAACACACCCATCCACTGATTGTCAAACGTGCTTGGAACTGTGCCTGATTACACAGTTTAAATCCCTAACACGGTGATATTTCATTGAGCATGCATCTCACATGTACCTGCCAAATGAAATCTGTTATTTTGAGGCTGCATACAGAAACCAGGATAATAACCTTTGCCTCTTATTTACATCTCCGTCGTGGGTACAGGAAGCTTGGCTTTGTGTCGGCACAAATTAATTGTGGAATTTCTTGCGAAGACGAAGCAAACATTTCCTAAAATGACCCTCAAAAAAAATAACCCCTCAGCATTGCGTATCAGAGTTTCTGAACCACCCTCTTTAACGTGATCTGTAGAAAATGCAATCGATTGCTTTCCTAACAGTATAAATCGCTTCAGTTGTGATGCTGCATTCCCATTGGGAGCTTTTGTTGTATCAGGTAAAATGTTCCACCAAAATCAAGTTGGAATGTTGTCCCATTGTCTCAACACAGGGGCTTAGTTGTTGCTGAAGACATGACATCCAAGTTGTACAAGGAAGGATACTGGGCCAGTTACAACAACCCGTAAGTGTTACTCCTTGAAGTACTTTCTTTCCTTTCTGTCATACCTTGGCACTGGTGAAGGAGGGGGTGTTAAAATAATTTGAACAATGTAATATTCATCGGAACGCTCGACCCGCGGTGTTTGCTCATTATAAACCTGCATTCTATGCTTGTTAAATGCCAATAGTTTCATTAATGTGACATTGCTTGCCACGTCTGAGTATGATCCAGAAGTTTTCTGTTGCACAATTAATGATCTTGTAAAAACTGAACATCGAGTTGTCAAGAGATTTATTTATTTAACGTGAAGTGCCAGCTGTCCTTCACCAATTCATTGCATCTCGACATCAATTGTATGACCTGACATGTGAACCCTGGAACACCGAGGCATGTTTATATCTATACTAAGAAATATCAGTGCATCAGTGCGTCAGTCCGCCAGTCCATCAGCCCGTCTCCTCCATAACTCCAAAACCATGAAACCTAGCAGCCCCAAACTTTTCATGCATACCAAGGTGGCACATGAATGAAAATTTGGTGTTTGGGTTAATTTAAACATCCCTTTTGAAGATAATTAACGGCCTTATTTAATTATCCTTTATCAAGCTTCACTCGTATCATTAAATGTCTCATCATCATATCTACGAGTCGCTGGATACATTGCAATGCTTATAAACGCCTGGAGACGCCAGTGTTCATGGCCTTATTTAATTTCCACACATGACATAACCTCTGGAATCTCTTAATCTGATCTGAATTTCAAAATGGAAACTTCTTAATTTACTTCAGCACCAGTTGACTGATTAAAAAAAAAAGTGTTCATTTGTCCAATTCCGACATTGATTGACATTCCGGGTGCATGGTGTTTATATGACCGATCGCAAATCGCTTGCCAAGCCAGCCGATACTTATCAGTTGCTTCTTTGCAGTGCTTAACCCACTTTGCGAACGCTATACAAGCTGCATGGTTGTTTGTTTCCAAGCCATCTTCATACACAACAAAAGTATTCGCACTGTCACTGAATATATTGATTGACTTGAACAAAATTCAGGCCCAACTCACCTGCGTGTGGCCCCGCGTGTCATGCTGGACAATTTTGGCTCACTCGCTGAAAATGTACAATTTTATTTTACACGATGTTTCCTGTTTTTGTGCGATCTTCTTTCATTATATGACCCACCACTTTGACAGGGATAGATACGTGTTAAAAAAAAAAACTACGTTTCGTTTTTAAAAGTTTCTTCAACCATTTTGTTGGAGTTCTTGCTTGAGTACTTAATCCACTTGGCGACGACAAGCTTCCATGGTGACATCTCCGGAGTTAGGAAGGCAAAATAAATTTGATGATTACAATGAGTAAACTAGAGGGGGAGCACTCGGTAGAGTGCAAAACTTCCGCCGCCAATACTGCTGGGTCACTTAAGTGAACCTGATATCCTATTCATTGTAGGTCAAAACGGATCAGACTCTACTGAACACGATTGAATAAACGAAACTAGATCGACGCGCATGTAGAAATGCAAAAAAAAAAAAATCGGAATTTTTTTGAAAAAAATTGCAAAATTTTGTTTTTTTCTCTAACAATTTTTTTTTTTGGGGGGGGGGGGGTTGGAAATCACTTAAAACATGTAGAAATGCAAAAAAAAAAAATTCAAATATTTTTCAAATAAAATCGAAATTTTTTTGAAAAAATAAATTTTCCGTTTTTTTTTTCTCCATTTTTTTTTTCTCTAACAATTTTTTTTGGGGGTGGAAATCACTTAAAACATGTAGAAATGCAAAAACAAAAATTCAAATATTTTTTCAAAATGGCGCCATAGCGGCCATATTGGACTTTGGACCAAGTCCAAAATCTAATGGCATGATCCTTGGACCAAACCTAATCCCCCACAAGTTTCGTCGAAATCCGTCCAGGAGTTTTTCCGTAATACTGTTCACAAACAAACAAACAAACGGGTGAAAACAGTAACCTCCGTCCATCTTCGATGGCGGAGGTTAACTCGATCGACGGCGCATGTAGAAATGCCAAAAAAAAAAATCGAAATTTTTTTTGAAAAAAAAGGTGCAAAATTTTTTTTTCTCTAACAATTTTTTTTTGGGGGTTGGAAATCACTTAAAACATGTAGAAATGCAAAAAGAAAAATTCAAATATTTTTTCAAAATGGCCGCCATAGCGGCCATATTGGACTTGGACCAAGTCCAAAATCTAATGGCATGATCCTTGGACCAGACCTAATCCCCCAAGTTTCGTCGAAATCCGTCGAGGAGTTTTTCCGTAATACTGTCACAACAAAGCAAACACCAGACAGGGGTGAAAACAGTAACCTCCATCCATCTTTGATGGCGGAGGTTAAAAATGTTTTCAGTTGTTACAAAGCAGGATAGCCGAGAGGTATGCACACTTGCTGTCAGCTGTCTCGCCTGGGTTTGAATTCTGACCCAGCTATAAACGGTCATCCCGGTGGTTCACAGGCAGGGTTTGATCAGTGTGTGTGCCGTCTCTCGAATGGATGTTAAAAATCTGCCTGAC
>CM068955.1:71205011-71221143 GCA_035128595.1 Eptatretus atami | reverse complement strand
TCTGTTAAGGAGACTGTTAAGGACTACCATTTTAGTTTGAATTTGAAACAGCTACTGCAGAGTTTAGCATGTACGAATCCGATTCGGAGTGTGCCAACCGGAGGGGTGCAAAGGTTGCTGCATGTGCAAGCAAGCAGGCAGGCCTTTGCCAAGTAGATAGCCTGGGTTTTAAATTCTCCTGCCTGGTTTTATGTAGAACCCAGCAGTTAAAAAGAAAATGTAGCTGTTTTGGGTATGTTTTATCGTCCTTCCCTTCCCCTCATGCTGCCTTCCCTCCCCCTCGCACCGCATTCCCTCCTCCTCTGACTGTTCAGAGAGGTACTCAATGTTGTGCAAAGGAGCAAACTCGAAATCCGCAAAATCAGTAGTCTCCACTGCTTCAACTCCCACTTGCTCTCACTCTAGTTCTTCAAGAAACAGCGTGATGCCCAGGACGGAGGTGGGAATATGGAGGGGGGGCAGAAGAGTGCCTATCACTGACAACCGAAAATGGCTGAAACTAAAGAGTGCAAGAGGTTCTAAAATGCATATATCCTTGACGTCAAAATTCTGCCCTCGCAGTCTTTCAGGGCCTTAAGGAAGCCAGACCTCAAAATTTCCCCTCAAAGGATTCAGCCATTTCCCATTGTCCTGTGTTTAGTCCATTTTCACTGTGAATAATCACTGCATGATCCTCTTTTTCCCTTCACCCCCATCTCCTCATCTTCTCACCATCCTAAAGACCGTCGATAATGCGTTTCTACCTCCTGCATTAATCCACCCCAAACCCACCTTCCTTCACATTCCCTGCTTTCCTTCCTAAACCTGTGCCATGTCGTGTCAGGCACTCTGTAAAGTCCTGTAATGTCCATCCCTACTAATCTATCACTGGGACCATTGAGTTTTTTCTTTTTGTGTAGGATAATGATAGTGCCTTTTTTTTCCTTTTTAATCTTTTTTTCTTATTCTTTTTTTTATTTTTTGCCCTCAGGTTATCCAATGCTCATTTATTCCTACCTATTTTTTTTTTTTTTTATTTTTTATTTTTTATGATCTCTATCTTCTCCAGGTATTTCAACGATTTTTTTTTTTTGTTCCTACCCTGTGTTCTCCCACCCCATCCCTCCTCTCCTTACACCAGAATCTAAACCTAATGTCTTATCATGTTTCCTCCCTGCTTTTCTGTCTCATCCGCATCCCCTCTCTCACGCTACTGGATGCCTGCTCCTTGTTATTAGCACTCCTCCTTGTCCACTTTGCCGTTTGAACGTTCATGTCAGACTTCGCTCGTTCTACAAATTTGCTTATCTTGTGCCGCCCAGGATACACTTTCTACGTGTAAGTCAATGGTTGCAAAGATTTCACCATCTTTCCAGCGCGATGCAAAGCTTGTAGAGACCTACCCAAAATAGCTCATGCACGTCACCGGTCATTGCTTTCGTTATCAATAGGCTGTATTGCGTCCACAAAGACTGACCCTCATAGGCGGTTCATGAATACTCTTTCCGGCTATCATACCAGTGAATTTTGATTTGATACATCTTTTTTTGTAGCGTTTCACGCTGACATGATAACCTTTCTTCTTCAACCTCCTATCTAATCGGATTTAGGAGTTTTAATTTGAGTCGTGTTGAAATTATGAAATAAAAAAGGTTCATTTTGGGAACAAATTGTTTGTTCTAATTTGTAATTCATGTAAGATAGTGTACATATTATAGTTGGTACCAGTTTGGTGAAGTACCGTTTTGCATAGTACGTCGTTTAAATTCCTTGTAACACAGCATAGCACCAAGGCACATCTATACTTTCCAAATGATGACCCGATAACCCCCAACCTTATGTGCGGTTTTGATTAGGTGGTGAACATGTGTGTGGTTTGTTAGGTCGTCCCCGATAGCGTAAAGATAGAAAAATTGAAAAATTAATAAGAGGCATAAACTAGAACTGCCACTTTATAACTGCTGGCAGGATGACCGGGTACCAAGATCGTCCCCACTTTATTGGACACCTGACCCTGCACCATGACGTTTTTATTATTATATTTCAATTGAATTCTTGATGGATTAAAATAAATTTCCAATTCCAACATCATTATTTCACGGGAAGACAAATAGTCAGTCCTAAGACTTGGAGTCATCAGAGAAACCCCCACACACTGCAACAGGCAAAAAAGCAAAAGAGAAATGTCTATCCAGGCTAGTATCTCATGACCCTGTGGGATGGCGCGATTAACATTTCCAGCTGCTACTCCTCTTCCTCAAACCCATAGCCCCTTCAAGGGATCACCAAACCCACCACCCAGGACAACAGTTGCACGACGGCCCTTCTACCTCGATTCAAAAAAAATGTCCAACAGGTGTGCGAGCCGTAAATATCATAAACCTCAGAAATGAATTCTCACCGTCACAGCATATGCAAGATAGAGAAAACCTTTAATGAATTGCTAAGGCTGATCCCAGGAACTCTTATTGCCTCGTACTGCATGTTCTACGCTACTTCACACTCACTTATAAAACTAAAGTGCATACAAAATTTAATCTTCGCTTATACCCATTTCAATTAAACTTTTAATCCTCATGTAATACTATCACTTTACCTTCCATAACGTTTCTCATCAGTTGGTTCTTCACTAACCGTATTGATTGTGAATGTGCGAGCTCGTTGAAGACGTACAGATGCTTGAGCCAGAAGGCAAAGTCTAAAAATCTGTTACCTCCCGATAGGTGGTCTTGTTCTTCACAGCGAAATATTTAGGCACACTAGATGTATTTATGCTCAACGTATTTGCGTCCATTATTACAAATCCAAATATGCCTGAGTATTTTGCTTGATAAGGTATAGAGGTGGTGGGCTAGGGATCCATGATCCTAGCGCAGTTCAAACCCCCTTGTCTGTTGAATATAAATCACCAGGTGGGATTAACTGCTCCTGTCATCCTTCCAGATCGCAAAAAGCGGAAGTGCCAACTTAGCTGCGATCTTTTCCTGTATTGACAGGTGGCGACCCGTCCCAGGATTGTTTCAAATATAGCCAAGGAACTGCTGAGGCAGCACCAACACTCTGCACAGAGTATGGTACCAATAAGATGGATGGCAATGGATTCAATCCAATAAAGCTGCCAAAACTATGTGACCTAATCAATTCACTCCTTAACAAACTTGCTTACACCCAAGGCTTGGGGAACATTGTGTGAAGTTTCCCCTCAATTCTGTCCCATGCCATTCTGGAGTAAGAAACATATTCATTAGCATTTTAGCAGATATCCAAATGGCTGTCAAACCAAAGTGACCTACGTCATATGTGTGAACCTGTTGTTCCTCATGGTTTAGCAAGTCATATGTGTTAAAGTTTCACCTTCAATCTGTTCAACCACTCACGAGAGAAGGTTTTTTTTTAATTTAAAAAAAAACAACAATATGGCTGCCGAAATCACGTTGACCGATGAAGTCATCAAGTTCTTTTCTGTGGACCATTTCTATCCCCAGATGACCCTCAAAAATTTCATATGATCACATGTAGCATTCTTGATCATATGCAATGATGACGTCATAATTGAAGGCACCTGATGACTCATAAAAAAAACACTTATTCCCCATGAGGAGTACTTGCCATTTTCAAAGTTTTAAATTTTTTCCCTTTTGGTGCGGTTTCAGAGATACAGATAAGTTCCAAAGTTTTTCCGTTTTTTCCAAAAACAATGGCTGCCACACCACGTGACATAGGACCGTTCATAATTATCAAAATAAAACAATTCCCCCCACATGAGCAGTCGCTCCAATGTGGGTGTAAAATTTGTCTCAATGCTCGACCAAGTTGCTTGGAGAAAAACACTAAATAGCTCTGTGCGGAGAAACAAACATGACAAAACAAACAAATATGCATTCCTCTTCTCCTCTCTATCAAGGCGGAGTATAAAATAAAAAAAAACAACATATCAAAATTAATATTCTTCAGAATGCCGACCGAACGAATCAACGTATATTTTTTTTTCCAGCTAATTCCAATGGTGCTTCGCGCAAAAAATTAATGTTTTTCCTTAGAGGATTAACATTGTATCTGCTATAGCTACGCAGGAATTTCTCGTCAACATATAATATTCCGTTGAAAAAAAATTCCCGGTTTCTTGTTTTGGTATACTAGCAATGTGGGGGGTCTGCGGTACCTAGGCATTGCCCAGTTTGACTGTTTTCTGTATACTTTACACGTCCAATGTAATCAAAAAAAAAAAAATTTCGCATATCTGAAGACGAGAAATCCTAGACCTTTTGTAATACAAAGTTTTATATTTACAACACTGAATGAAGGAAGTAGAAGGATTGCATATTTGTTTGTTGTCTGTTGTTTCTTCGCACAGAAGCTTGTGTTTTTCTCCAAAACACTTGCTCGCATTGAGACAGAAATTTTCACCAATTGGAAGGCGACTGCTTCATGTGGATAATGTTTTATATGATAATTATGGGAACGTCCTATGTCACGTGTGGTGTGGCAGCCATGTTCCGAAAAACGGAAAAAACTTTGGACTTCTGTATCTCTGAAACCGCACCAAGGAAAAAATTTAAACTTTGAAAAATAGGCAAGTACTTCCTCATGCGTGGAATAAGTGTTTTTTATTATGACGTCATAGGTTGCTTACCATTATATGACGTCATCATGCATATGTAAATGCTAATGTGATCAGTATGAAAAATTTTTAGGAGGGCTATCCTGGCGATAAAATGGTCCACAGAAAAAGAACTGATGAAGTCTTCATCGGTCACGTGCAGTTCAGGGCAGCCATATTGTCTGTTTTTTTAAATTAAAAAAAAAACCCTTCTTCTCTGAAGTGGATTGAACAGAATTGAGGTGAAACTTTACACATATGACTGCCTAAACCATGAGGAACAAAAGGTTCACACATATGACGTAGGCACATGGTTTGACAGCCATCAGTTGGATTTACCTAAAACTATGAAATGTTTTTCTCCAGAATGGCTGGACAGATCGAGCGGAAACTTCACACAAATGTTCCCCAAGCCTTGGGTGTACAAGTTTGTTAAGGACGAGTTAATTGATAGGTCACATAAGTTGGCAGCTTTTATTGGATTGAATCCATCCATCCATCTATTGGTACCATACTCTGTGCAGAGGTTGGTGCTGCCTCAAGCAGTCTCCTTGGCTATGGAACACAATCCTGGACGGGTCGCCACCTCCAATACAGGAGACCAGCAAGCTGCGCACTCGTTTTGCCGATCTTGGGAAGGATGACAGGCAGTTAATCCCACCTGGTATTAATTCAACAGGACAAGGGGGGTTTGAACTCGGATACTGGATCCCTAGCCCACCACCCTAACCATCAAGCCAACACCAGCATATTTGATTGAAAAAAATATTAAATAATGTTTTCGCTGGAACCACTTAACCAATCGAGTTTGAAACTTAACAGTTATGATCTTGTATTTTGATGCCAGAATACAAGTTTTAAATTTCAACTTGATCGCGACACATAGTCTGGCAGCCAGAATTATTAATTTTTTTATCTGGGTTCTTTGTTTTCTTCTTCTTTTTTTTGAATAAGGCTCACTTGGCTGTGCCTGGTTGGGTTTGAGGGTAGAGAGTAGCAGCTGAAAATGTTAATCCTATCACAGGTTCCTCCTGATGACTTCATCTTTGCTTTTTGCTTGTTTGGGTTCTTCTGATGACTCCAATTTAGGACTGAACCTATTTGGTCTTCCATTTGATTTAATTGAATTTATTTTAAATCCCATTCAAAATTCAATTGAATAATAATAAAAAACGTCATGGTCAGGGTCAGGTGTCCATCAAAGTGGGACGTCTTGTACCGTCATCACTGCCAGCAGTTATAAGTGGCAGTTCTAGTTATGCCTCTTATTAATTTTTCCATTTTTTTTTGTGGGGGCCTAAAACACCTCCCTACACCCATAGGATTGGGTTGGGATCATTTGATATTACCTTTCAGAATAGCTATAAAGGCTAAGCACTAAATCTTCCTTCCTCTATTGATTTTGAGAAGATAAATATCTGGAGATAAAAGCGTAAGTTGCAAATTGAAGAAGAAATGAGGCCTCAGTTCGAACTAAGACACGGAATACAAATTTACTGTGCACGGCAAAAGTTGATCACGTCCATGTGCGGTAAGATTATTTTAATGAATCGTTATCTGAAATGATCATATAAATTAGTGATAGTGTACTGCAAAGCACTATCATTATTCCTACACAACTCAATGGTACACTTAAGATTGTTAGGTAGCGTTATTCGCTACCAGGATACTGCAGTGCATTATCACAGTGTGAAAATGGACTAAACACAGGACAAATGGGAAATGGCGAATCCTTTCGAGGAAATTTTGAGGTCTGCTTCCTTAAGGCCCTGAAAGACTTGCGGAGGCAGACATTATTGACAAGTCAAAAGGATATATGCATTTTAGAAACCTCTTGCACTCTGTTAGTTCAGGCAATCTTTCGGTTGTCACGTTTGATAAGGCACCTTCTGCCCCCCCTTTCCCACCTCCGTCCTGGCATCTCTGATGGCACTGGAACACTGATTTTGCTTCTGTTTGCTCCTTTGCACAACTTGAGTACCTCTCTGAACAAGTCAAAATAACTTCAAAAGGAAGAAATTAATAACTTACCCATGAGTTCTGATTTGGATTCTACAAGTGGGGTAAAGTTGTTGAAATGAATTTTCTTAAAGACCAGAGGAGAAATATTTGGGTGTGAACCATAAATACAAGGGAATAAAGTATCTTTGTGGAGGTGTGGAAAGTTCAGTTGTGAAAAAAATGCTTCCCCCAGCAAAAAAAGAATGTTGTATTTTGATCGAAATGAACTGTTGCAATGAAGTTCCACATCAGAGATGGGAATTCGAACCAATGCTTCTCTGAGACTGAACTTTATGTTAAAAAAATACAATAGATTCTGATAACACTGCCGTGCCAATGAATGACATATATTAACTTATTCACACATCAACAGGTGGTGATGGAAACTACGATTCAGAACAACAACCCCATGTTGTGGAAGGCGTGACCCCATTCACTGTTCCTGAATGGTTGAGAAATGTTGTGGCAATCGATGGCAAGAAATGCAAGTCACTGGGCACAAATTTTCAAGCAACACAACAGTGGCACGTGAGTTTGGTACCATGTCTGTTTTTTACAGGGAGTGTAACAGTGCGTGGTTGTAAGGGGCACAGAGCAGCACTGTGCAGTTGTAACAGTGGTTCTACTGGTCGGGCCGCGTCCACGGCCTGGGCGGTGGCACCATGCCTCCACGGCCTGGCGGTGGCACCATGCATCTGCGACCTGGGTGATGGCACCACACATCGTGCCCGGGCAGTGATACTCTGCAGCCAGGGCACTGTGTGTCTGTGGCCTGGGCAGTGACACTCCATGGCTCAGGCGGTGGCACCTCACATCCGTGTCCGAGGTGGTGACACTCCACGGCAGGGAGGTGGCACTGCATGTCCATGGCCCAGGTGGTGGCACCACGTGTCTGTGTCCTGGGCAATAACACTATGTGCCTGGGCAGTGGCAATGCGCATCCACAGCCCGGGCGGGTGGCGTCTGCATGTCTGTGGCCCAGGGGGTGGCGTCCGTGGCCGGGTGGTGGCGTGCGTGCCTGGCGGGTCCTGCGCGTCAGCAGCCTGGGCGGTGGCGTCGCGGTCCAGGCCGGGAGGTGGCGTCTGCGCGTGAGCCCGGTGGGGCGTCCGCGCGTCCGTAGCCCGGCGCGGTGGCGTCGCGCGTCCGTAGCCCGGGGCGTGGCGTCGGGCCGGTTGCGTGCGCGTCCGCGTGTCCATGCCCGGGGCGTGGCACTGCCCGTTTGCAGCCTGGGCGGAGGACCACACATTTGCAGACTGGATGGAGACATCCCGCGGCCAGGCGGGGTATCATATGCCCATAGTGCATTATCGTTGTGTGTCCAAAAATTACTTTCTCTTTCTACACTGTTTAAAATCACTGAGTAAAATGTAAACAACAAAAAAAAAGATATTTTGTTGTTCAAAGTGATGGTATGAGCGATGTACTGCAGTGAAATAGCAAGGACAGTTCAATTGTTATTATTTTTATCCTTATGTTGTTTAAGTTTGGAAACCGTTCTTTCTTTCACTTTTTTTTCTTCTCATTTTGTCAGTTTCAACACTTAACCTTTCCATTTTATTTTTGTTCGTCATCTTGATTACAGGACAACAACCAGTGGATGGTGGTGGATTACAAGGCATTCAAACCTGGGAAGGCTTCAACTGAGAATGTCTTCGTTGTTTTGGAGCAAATGCCGTGAGTGGGTGTGACGTGAATTTGGGAGGGAGTTGTGTGGTGGATAGTGAGTTAGTATACAAACAAATAACTGAGAAAATATACCACTGGAGTTTAGTATTGCAATTACGGGTACAGGAAGAGGATTTGTGTTGAATATTGTATTGTGGTGTGTGTGCATATCTATTGTTCCGGTTTTTGGAGATCCCGGAGAGACAAAAACCACATATAAGGGATCCTGAACGTAGTTATATCTGGAGTATTTGTCTGGATAAATTACCTCTCCCCTTCTATCAGTGGAGGATGAAATGCATTGTGTTTGTGTAGAAAGATTTGAACCCCTTTGTGCATCTCCTCCATCTAAATCCTCTGTCTTTCCCTCTTCTGATCTCCCTCCCTATCTCTCTCTCCACACCTCTGCAGCACATCCATGCATGCCTTGCCAACACTCAGAATTACACTCAACATTTCAACCAATACTGCAAAAACGACATTACAAACCATCGTTGCAAATCACATCCACAAGGAACATCATCCGGCAGCACGGGCCGGCACAGGATTCCACTCAAGTTGAATCAAACCCTTCATCGTGCCAGCAGATGGGCAGGCCTCCATTGACGAAGTTGACGTCGATGCCCCACCCGAGCCATCAGCACCACGGCATGAGCTGCGGTCGGCCAATGAGCGTCACACAGCGACAAGAGTGGACCAGAAAGGAGGCAGTGCCCACGAAGCTCAAGCTGCCGTCGGAATGCAGCTAAGAGCTGGTCGGTACTCAAACCGTCCTCTCCTTGGGTCTATAAGCCAGTGAATTGAAGGGCTCAAGGATTGCACGTCTGGGGAGTTGGTGAGGAAAGACCAAACTGTGAGGGTGATCGGAGCTGGTGAACACAGTGCAGCGGAGGGCTGGTCAGCGGACCAAGCGGACCAAGCGGAGGTGTTTCCCTGGACGTGTGGCTAATACACTGATTTACACTTTCTGTCTTTGGCCTTCTCTTATAATTTGTTGACTTGAATGTACAAGAGGATTCAACATTAAGCCCTCGTCCCATTCAGAGAAGGATTACTGACTCGCATCTCACACTTTCCTCTGAAGTACTGCAGGTATTCACCTGCACCTCTCCCTATACTGCACACTACATGCTCTACCCTCCTATCTTCTCCCCCCCCTCCCTTTTCCATGTTGGGCCCAACGTAAGGCCGCCGAATTGCATTCAGGTGAGCAAGCCGCAACAGCCATGTCTTCTTCTCTCTCTCTGTCTCTGTCTATCACTCTTACTTGTCTTGTTTCCCCGGAATGATTGAGGTGCCTGCTGTGTGTGGAATTGTGATAAGTTGACGGACTTAAAGAGCTTATGGACTTCGGGGTGAGGTCTTTCTTGTGTTGTGTGACACTGGCTGCTTGGAAATACGTGTCTTTGCTAAACTTTTATATGAACCATTTTCCAACTGGCCGAATCGTCTCTTTCCATTGGTTAGACCATAGTGTGTAGTTGTGACGGGGAGTTCTGTCCCGCTGTTTCGTTATGGTTAGTCATTACCCAACGTCCCATTTACGCTATTGCTCGGCCGTTTTAATTGACAGCAGTGGAGCGTTGAGGCACGGTACCCCATCTAGGGGTGTGGGGGGGGGGGGCATTAATTCACCAGAAAGGTAAAGCAGAGTTAGACGCTGGATGCTGCCTGAATTAAACATCTTGTATGGTATCTGTGGTTGCGTAGAAACTCGTCATGCTTTAGGGTCATCAGCAGGAAGTGGGTCCGAGTACTCCCCTCACGAACACACTCCCCCCAAACCTGTAACAAAACATATTGTGACGGTTTTTGAAACGTACCCCAGGGGGAGAGCATACATGGACATGTAGGTGACCTGAGGAGAGCTATTTCAATGATCTATTGTGTAGATAGACCCTCTGTCCCTCGTCTGTCTCATGGTTTGGGTGGCAAGCATTGAGGTTAGTTTGTAATTGCCTGGCATGATGTCCTCCCTCCCCCACCCCCCTAATCCTTTCACTCTTTCCTCCTTCACCCCATCGGTCCGTTTCAACAATTCCCCCCTCTAATACTTTCAACCCCATTGGTCTGCTCCAAGTCCTCTGCCTTTCTCAATCCACCAATAACCCCCTTCACGAAGCCTCTTTTTGACGACCCCTTCTTCACCCCATCGGTGCTACCTTTAACCCCCAGTGGGTCTGCATTCCCTCCGGTCTGTCTGTAGTCATTAATTCTTCGGCTGATCGGACTTTTCCCTTCTCACATGCATGTCCTTGGCACGAAGTGCAATGCTTTTCTGATATGAACAAAGTGCGGCACATCGCTCATGCTGGATACAGTAGCGCACTGTGCAATGAATGCTTGGGCACGAGGAAGGAGCGGGGACGCTCTCGCGGCCTGGGCCTGTGAAATGATGGGCGGGGGTTGTGTTGAAGTTCCCTCAGAAACAGAAGCCTTTCCCATAAGCTGCATCCTGGAACCACCCACATCAGATGTACACCATTGAGGAGAGGCTCACACGAGACGAGAGAGAGAAAGCTATGTCCCATGGGGAAAAAGGAGCTCAGAGGTGGTCTTTGTCGGTACCTTGAAAGCTTGTCCAGAGAGGAGCAGACAGTGCACAGAGGGTGGAGGAGAGAGGAAAGAGCTTATGGTGCGGAAGCTTGGTTGGTTTGTGTGGGGCTGCTCGTCTCGGGTGCACAACGGAGATAGAGAATTTGGAGATAGGTGCACAATGGAGTACCGGGGATGCTCTGAGAGGGAACTTGCCTGTCTGTTTGAGTTGCTGTCTGGAGCATGGAACAGAAAGGCGTTCGTGTGTGAGCTTCTTGCAGTTCACTATCTTGCATGCCGGAGAGGACTTGCCTACTGGGTCTGGACGTCTCAGAGATGCGGCTGCGCATCCGATCGCACCGCATCACACTCCATCACCAATTTTTCCATCCTTCCTCACCCCCCCCCTCCCCAATATATTTGGTCCAGCGCAGCCCCATTGGGCTTTGTGAGGTGAGGGAAGAAGTCGACCCCACACTCCATACTTTTCTTTTCTTCTCAAGTTCTTCTTGTCTTCTTCTTCTCCCCGGATTGAATGATGGCCACGTGTCTTTTGTGTAAATACGGTTGTTTAAGAATATGTGTTCAGGTTAAATCTGCTCTTTGTGTGTTTTGCCTGTAAATACTCGCTTTATATGATTGTTTGCTTGTGTGTGTGTGTTATAAATAATTGTTGGTTATTATTTCAAATCTGTCTCGGTGTCCTCTCCTTCATTGGTCCGACGCCGTGTACAAGCATAGGTAGACGGGAAGTTGTGGGATGAGATTGAACGAGCTATTCGAGAGCAGATCCACTACCAGCCAACTTGACAAACTGTGGGAAGCATTGGAGTCAACATGGGCCAACATCCCCGTGGAACACTTCTGACACCTTGCAGAGTCCATGCCCTGACAAATTGAGGCTGTAGTTATTATTTTTATTACCAATAGCACTTTTTAACTGGAATGGTGACCATGAACCCCTGTATTACACTAGCACTTGCTGTTGTGTCGTCTGACCGACAGGGTGTGCTGCCACACATCACCTCTGTTTATATATATCCATTACCGGTTAATAAAAACTTTACGTAGCAGCCTGGATGATAACCGTCAACATTAAATGGAAAACCGGCTGAGGTTGCATTCTGTGAAAAAGCCTTGTGCAGTGTGAGCTTCGACACTGCTAACCACAGCATCAGTCAGTCGACACGGCTTCAGAAGTCTATTTTGTCAGGACTCTCAGCCCACCCTCCTGGGGAAAGCAATCAATCCATGGTCATGGTTCCATCATTAGCAAGGAGTAGATTCCCCCCCAGAAAGGGAAATGACATGCCGTCCTGTGAGGGAACGTACACTTCTTGCACCCCTTAACCCCGTGGAGCTTTATTGTGCAATTATACGATTTCTCCTGCATAACCCTTCGAGATGTCTCACATATATATATATATATATATATATATATATAATATATATATATATATTATATATATATATATCTGGGGGTGCGGATACCATGGTGTGGAAACTGCCATCCTCGGGCAAGTAGTGCTACATCAACACACCCATCCACTGATTGTCAAACGTGCTTGGAACTGTGCCTGATTACACAGTTTAAATCCCTAACACGGTGATATTTCATTGAGCATGCATCTCACATGTACCTGCCAAATGAAATCTGTTATTTTGAGGCTGCATACAGAAACCAGGATAATAACCTTTGCCTCTTATTTACATCTCCGTCGTGGGTACAGGAAGCTTGGCTTTGTGTCGGCACAAATTAATTGTGGAATTTTTGCGAAGACGAAGCAAACATTTCCTAAAATGACCCTCAAAAAAAATAACCCCTCAGCATTGCGTATCAGAGTTTCTGAACCACCCTCTTTAACGTGATCTGTAGAAAATGCAATCGATTGCTTTCCTAACAGTATAAATCGCTTCAGTTGTGATGCTGCATTCCCATTGGGAGCTTTTGTTGTATCAGGTAAAATGTTCACCAAAATCAAGTTGGAATGTTGTCCCATTGTCTCAACACAGGGGCTTAGTTGTTGCTGAAGACATGACATCCAAGTTGTACAAGGAAGGATACTGGGCCAGTTACAACAACCCGTAAGTGTTACTCCTTGAAGTACTTTCTTTCCTTTCCGTCATACTTGGCACTGGTGAAGGAGGGGTGTTAAAATAATTTGAACAATGTAATATTCATCGGAACGCTCGACCCGCGTGTTTGCTCATTATAAACCTGCATTCTATGCTTGTTAAATGCCAATAGTTTCATTAATGTGACATTGCTTGCCACGTCTGAGTATGATCCAGAATTTTCTGTTGCACAATTAATGATCTTGTTAAAAACTGAACATCGAGTTGTCAAGAGATTTATTTATTTAACGTGAGTGCCAGCTGTCCTTCACCAATTCATTGCATCTCGACATCAATTGTATGACCTGACATGTGAACCCTGGAACACCGAGGCATGTTTATATCTATACTAAGAAATATCAGTGCATCAGTGCGTCAGTCCGCCAGTCCATCAGCCCGTCTCCTCCATAACTCCAAAACCATGAAACCTAGCAGCCCCAAACTTTTCATGCATACCAAGGTGGCACATGAATGAAAATTTGGTGTTTGGGTTAATTTAAACATCCCTTTGAAGATAATTAACGGCCTTATTTAATTATCCTTTATCAAGCTTCACTCGTATCATTAAATGTCTCATCATCATATCTACGAGTCGCTGGATAACATTGCAATGCTTATAAACGCCTGGAGACGCCAGTGTTCATGGCCTTATTTAATTTCCACACATGACATAACCTCTGGAATCTCTAATCTGATCTGAATTTCAAAATGGAAACTTCTTAATTTACTTCAGCACCAGTTGACTGATTAAAAAAAAAAGTGTTCATTTGTCCAATTCCGACATTGATTGACATTCCGGGTGCATGGTGTTTATATGACCGATCGCAAATCGCTTGCCAAGCCAGCCGATACTTATCAGTTGCTTCTTTGCAGGTTCTTAACCCACTTTGCGAACGCTATACAAGCTGCATGGTTGTTTGTTTCCAAGCCATCTTCATACACAACAAAAGTATTCGCACTGTCACTGAATATATTGATTGACTTGAACAAAATTCAGGCCCAACTCACCTGCGTGTGGCCCGCCGTGTCATGCTGGACAATTTTGGCTCACTCGCTGAAAATGTACAATTTTATTTTACACGATGTTTCCTGTTTTTGTGCGATCTTCTTTCATTATATGACCCACCACTTTGACAGGGATAGATACGTGTTTAAAAAAAAAAACTACGTTTCGTTTTTAAAAGTTTCTTCAACCATTTGTTTGGAGTTCTTGCTTGAGTACTTAATCCACTTGGCGACGACAAGCTTCCATGGTGACATCTCCGAGTTAGGAAGGCAAAATAAATTTGATGATTACAATGAGTAAACTAGAGGGGGAGCACTCGGTAGAGTGCAAAACTTCCGCCGCCAATACTGCTGGGTCACTTAAGTGAACCTGATATCCTATTCATTGTAGGTCAAAACGGATCAGACTCTACTGAACCACGATTGAATAAACGAAACTAGATCGACGGCATGTAGAAATGCAAAAAAAAAAAATCGGAATTTTTTTGAAAAAAATTGCAAAATTTTGTTTTTTTCTCTAACAATTTTTTTTTTGGGGGGGGGGGGGTTGGAAATCACTTAAAACATGTAGAAATGCAAAAAAAAAAATTCAAATATTTTCAAATAAATCGAAATTTTTTGAAAAAAATTAAATTTTCCGTTTTTTTTTTTTCTCAACATTTTTTTTTTTGGTTGGAAATCACTTAAAACATGTAGGAAATGCAAAAAAAAAAATTCAAATATTTTTTCAAATATAAAATCAAATTTTTTTGAAAAATAAAATTTTCCGTTTTTTTTTTCCTAACATTTTTTTTTTTTGGGGTGGAAATCACTTAAAACTGTAGAAATGCAAAAAAAAAATTCAAATATTTTTCAAAATGGCCGCCATAGCGGCCATATTGGACTTTGGACCAAGTCCAAAATCTAATGGCATGATCCTTGGACCAACCTAATCCCCCCAAGTTTCGTCGAAATCCGTCGAGGAGTTTTTCCGTAATACTGTTCACAAACAAACAAACAAACAAACAGACGGGTGAAAACAGTAACCTCCATCCATCTTTGATGGCGGAGGTTAAAAATGTTTTCAGTTGTTACAAAGCAGGATAGCCGAGAGGTATGCCACACTTGCTGTCAGCTGTCTCGCCTGGGTTTGAATTCTGACCCAGCTATAAACGCGTCATCCCGGTGGTTCACAGGCAGGGTTTGATCAGTGTGTGTTGCCGTCTCTCGAATGGATGTTAAAAATCTGCCTGACCCCCCCCTCTCCACCCTCTCCCTACTCACCCACCCTCTCCCTCTCCCACTCCCACCCCTCTCCCACCCCTCTCCCACTCCTCTCCCACTCCCACCCTTCTCCCTCTCACTCCCACCCTTCTCCCTCTCACTCCCACCCTTCTCCCTCTCACTCCCACCCCTCTCCCTCTCACTCCCACCCTTCTCCCTCTCACTCTCTCCCACCCTTCTCCCTCTCTTCTCCACCCCCCCCTCTGTTAAGGAGACTGTTAAGGACTACCATTTTAGTTTGAATTGAAACAGCTACTGCAGAGTTTAGCATGTACGAATCCGATTCGGAGTGTGCCAACCGGAGGGGTGCAAAGGTTGCTGCATGTGCAAGCAAGCAGGCAGGCCTTTGCCAAGTAGATAGCCTGGGTTTTAAATTCTCCTGCCTGGTTTTATGTAGAACCCAGCAGTTAAAAAGAAAATGTAGCTGTTTTGGGTATGTTTTATCGTCCTTCCCTTCCCCTCATGCTGCCTTCCCTCCCCCTCGCACCGCATTCCCTCCTCCTCCATGCATCCTCCCCTCGCACTGATTCCCTCCCCCTCGCACCGCATTCCCTCCCCCTCGCACCGCATTCCCTCCCCCTCGCACCGCATTCCCTCCCCCTCGCCACGCATTCCCTCCCCCTCGCACCGCATTCCCTCCCCCTCGCACCGCATTCCCTCCCCTCGCACCGCATTCCCTCCCCCTCGCACCGCATTCCCTCCCCCTCGCACCGCATTCCCTCCCCCTCCACCGCATTCCCTCCCCTCGTGCTGCCTTCCCTTCCCCTCACCCTCGCGCCCCATCCCTCCCCGTTACCTCCCCGTCAAGAAGAGCAATATTCTGTCAGTGAAGCAGCAGGTAAACGTGAGAAGCAATGAATGATGTGTGTGTGTGTGTGTGTGTGTGTGTTGTGTGTGTGTGGTGTGTGTGTGTGTGTGTGTGTGTGTGGTGTGTGACTGACAGACAGACAGAACAGACAAGACAGGACA
>CM068955.1:71188784-71190655 GCA_035128595.1 Eptatretus atami | reverse complement strand
AGCGGGATATTGTAATCGTCCGGTTTGTTTGTTTGTCTGTCTGTTAGCAACTTTATGGCAAAACGGCGATAGCAAACACTATCAAATTTAATCCACAGGTGGGCAATGAACCTTGGACGACCCCATTAACTTTTGGGTCCAATTGGATCAAAGGTCAAGGTCAAGGTTACGAAAAGATCAAAATCGTTTTTTGCTCATAACTTCGTCAAAAATGATCTGATTTACTTCAAACGAAGCTTATAGTGAACCTTATTCTATTTGTCACTTATAATCCTCCCCATTCCTACAGTGAAAAATGCATATTTGTGAAGATCGGTAGGGTCCGAAGTTTTGGGGGTCATGGTCATCGGTCAAAATTACAAAATGGGCGGGATTTGTTGTGCCTGGCACCACTTGTTTGAAGTTGTTTTCTATTTTTTTTTCTTCATGAGATATCGCTGAGGGCATTGCCTCGAGATGTTCCTTCTTTTCCAAATCTGGGATCCATTTTGCTTCCTTACGTTCCAAAATTTTTCTCACTTTTCCTTTTTCAGGAGAGTTGACATGCCCGCTCGGTCGAGGGTCCCGCATGCCCGCTCGGGCGTTCGACCAGCATCGATCAATGCGCTTGCTCCACGCTCGCCAACGTTGTCCTATACTGTACGATTTCCTCAGCTCTGATCGCAGCTTAGCTGGCCGTAGAGAAGAGAAGACGTTCACCATCCGTGGAGAATCCGCTGCTGCCAGCGAGGACCGAAGGTACATTATCATGGAAAAATCTGTGCACGTCTCACGAGGGGCGTACATGTCTGCTTTCGAGCACATTCCATACAGTCCCCGCGGTTCCGCCATTATGCACGTGGCCAGTGCTCACATTCACACGATTCCGCTAGCGTGTGCGTGGGGCGAACACCAATATGTGTCGGATATTGAGGTTCAAAAGGAACAAGCCGCTTCTTACCAGCACACCCATGTCCTGCCAAGCATGGCGTGGAGTCATCTTTATTGGCCTCCGTATGCGTTTCGTGCAGCATGGGCGTCGTGCTGGCCGTGTTTCCGGTGCCGTGAAAAACACCATTCGTGCAGCCTCTTAAGAGGGATTTATTCGCATGCCTTTTTAATGCAACAGGCAATTCTCCCCAGACCAACGGAAGCTCGAGGCGACAACCCCGCACTGCCAAGCACACGACTCGCCGCACGCGCTGATCTCCACGAGGTCCCACCTTACAGCGAAGGCGCACGTGGCTGATTACCTCAGGAATAATCAGAAAAGAAGAAGAGTCGGGATGACATGAAGGAGAAAATGATTTAAACAACCTTGCTATTAGATCATCGCAACGCACTCCCTTGTTGTCCCGCTAAACAAAAGGAAGGGACTATCTACACGTATAATTGGTTAACTGTCTTGGGACACTATAGTTGTATGATGTGGTTCCCGAGAACCGCACAATATGTATATATGTATGTGTGTATATGTGTATGTATATGTATATGTGTGTATGCATGTGTGTGTAGTGTGTGTATATGTGTATGTATATGTATATGTTGTGTTATGCATGTGTGTGTAGTGTGTGGATGTTGTGTATATATGTGTAGTAATGTGTATGTATGGGTGTGTATGTGTATATGTATGTATGTGTGTGTATATGGTGTATGTATATGGATGTGGATGTACGTATATGTATATGTGTGTGTGTGTATGTGTTCGTGTACGTATGTGTATGTGCATGTATGTGTGTATGTATATGGATGTGGATGTACGTATGTGTATGTATGTATGTATATGTATGTGTGTATGTGTGTGTATATGTATATGTGTATGTATGTGTGTGTGCGTATATGTATGTGTATGTATGTGTGCGTATATGTGTATGTGTATGTATGTATGTATA
>CM068955.1:71173784-71186284 GCA_035128595.1 Eptatretus atami | reverse complement strand
GTGTATATATGTGTATGTATGTGTATGTTGTGTGTGTATATGTTTATGGATGTACGTATGTGTATGTGTGTATGTATATGGATGTGGATGTACGTATATGTATATGTGTGTATGTGTTTATGTATGTATGTATATGTTGTGTATATGTATATGGTGTATGTGTGTATGTATGTATATATATACATATACATACATACACATATATTTTTATATATGTACATATACAGTATGTATTATATATCTATATATATATATATATATGTTGGATAAGAAATGGAGACACCAAGGTACGTGGACCGTACAACATCTATACAGAGTATGGGGCCGCACGTGAAATGTGCAAATATCTTCCCGGCCGCCCTCTCATACATGTTGTGTGTGTGTATGTGTTGTTTGTGTGTGTCTATGTATGTGTGTGTGTATATGTATGTGGATGTAGATGTACATATATGTATGTGTGTATGTGTATGTGTGTGTGTGTGTGTACGTGTATATGTGTATATATGTATGTATGTATGTGTGTATGTGTATGTATATGGGATAGTACGTATGTGTATGTATGTATATGTATATGTGTGGATGTAGATATGTATGTATGTGTGTATGTGTGTGTATATGTGTGTGGATGTACGTCATATGTATATGTGTACGTATGTGTGTGTGTATGTGTAGCGTGTGTATGTGTATGTGATGTACGTATATGTATATGTGTGTATGTGTGTTGTTTGTATATGTATGTGTGTATATGTGTACGTGTATGCAAGTGTGTGTGTGTCTCTGTTGATGTATGTGTGTATGTATGTGTGTGTATATCTGTATGTATGTGTGTTGTGTGTGTATATATGTATGTATGTGTCTATGTGTATGTAATATGGATGTACGTATGTGTATGTATGTATGTATGTATGTACGTATATGTGTGTGTATGTATGTTGCTATGTATATGTATGTGTGTATGTGTGTGTATGTATATGGATGTGGTGTACGTATATGTATATGTGTACGTATGTGTGTGTATATGTGTAGTATGTATATGGATGTGGATGTTACGTTTATGTATATGTGTACGTATGTGTGTGTGTATGTATGTGTGTATGTATGTGTGTATATGTACGTGTATATGTGTATGTATGTATATGTATATGGATGTGGATGTACGTATTTGTGTATATGTGTATGTGTATGGTGTATGTATGTATATGTATATGTATATGGATGTACTATATAGTATATGTTGTGTGTGTATGTATGTATGTGTGTGTATATGTATATGTGTGTATGTGTGTATGTATATGTGTGTATGTATATATATATATATATATCTATATACACACACATATATATATATTTTATATATGTATATATATATGTATTATACAGTATGTACATGTATGTATATATGTTGGTAAGAAATGGAGACACCAAGGTACGTGGACCGTACACATACTATACGAGTATGGGGC
This sequence comes from Eptatretus atami, assembly GCA_035128595.1. Classification (NCBI taxonomy): domain Eukaryota; kingdom Metazoa; phylum Chordata; class Myxini; order Myxiniformes; family Myxinidae; genus Eptatretus; species Eptatretus atami. The sequence goes on along the minus strand of CM068955.1, from coordinate 71,184,821 downwards.
CGCCATGTGAATGTGCAAATATCTTCCCGGCCGCCTCTCATACATGTATGTGTGTGTGTATGTGTATGTATGTGTATGTGTATGTGTGTATGTATATGTATGTGTGTGTGTATGTATATGTGTAATGGATGTGGATGTACGTATGTGTGTATGTATGCATGTGTGTGTATGTATATGTGTGTGTGTGGTGCGTATATGTATGTGTTATGCGTAATGTGGTATATGGGATGTGGATGTGTAGTGTATGTGCGTATGTGTATGTGTTTATGTGTATATGTATGTATATGGATGTGGATGTGTATGTAGTTGTGTATGTATGTATGTATGTATATGTTGTGGATGTACGTATATTGCGTGTATGTATGTGTATTTTGTGCATGTGTGTATGTATGTGTGTGTGTATGTATATGTATGTGGATGTACGTATATGTATATGTGTGTGTATGTGTAATGTGGTGTGTGAATGTATACGGTATGTGTGTATGTATTGTGTGTGTGTATACGTGTTATATGTTGTATGTGATGTATATGGATGTGGATGTTACGTAGTGTTATGTATGTATGTATATGGATGTGGATGTGGTGTGTGTGTATATGTATGTGTATGTGTGTGGATAGTGTGTATGTGTTATATGGATGTGGATGTACGTATCTGTATGTTGTGTATATGTATGTGGATGTACGAATATGGTGTAATTTATGTGTATGTGTAATGTGTATGTATGTATGTGGATGTACGTATAGTTATATGCTAATGTTGGATGTACGAATGTGTATTTATGTGTATATGTTATGTGTGTGGTGTGGTATGTGTATGTATGTATGTGGATGTAACGTATAATGTATATGTATGTGGATGTACGAATTTGTATTTATGTGGTAATAGGTTATGTGTGTGTATGTATATGGATGTGGATGTACGTATTGTGTGTATATGTTGTATGTGTGTGTAAGTGTGTGTGTGTCTTGTGTATGTGTGTGTGCTTATATTATGTGGTGTGATATGTGGAAATGTGTGTGTGTTGTGTGTGTATATGTATGTATGTTATATGATGTGGATGTACATATATGTATGTGTGTATGTGTTCTGTGTACTATGTGTGTGTGTGTATGTAATTAGTGTGTATATGTGTATAGATGTACGTATGTGTATGTATGCATGTGTGCGTGCGTATATGTATGTGTATGCGTATATGTGTGTATGTGGATGTACGTGTATGTGTGTGTGTGTGTATGTGCATGTATGTGTGTGTGTGTATGTGTACGTGTATATGTGTATATATGTATGTATATGTGTGGATGTACGTATATGTGTGTGTATGTATGTGGATGTACGTATATGTATATGTGTACGTATGTGTGTGTGTATGTATGTGTGTATATGTGTATGTATGTGTATGTATATGGATGTGGATGTACGTATGTGTATACGTGTGTGTGTATGTATGTATATGTGTGTATGTGTGTGTGTATATGTATATGGATGTACGTATATGTATATGTGTGTGTATGTATATGTATATGGATGTGGATGTACGTGTGTGTGTATGTGTGTGTGTATGTATATGTATATGTATGTGGATGTACGTGTGTGTGTATGTATGTGTATGTGTGTGTATATATGTGTATATGGATGTACGTATATGTATATGTGTGTATGTATATGTATATGGATGTGGATGTACGTGTGTATGTATGTGTGTGTTTATGTATGTGTACGTGTGTGTGTGTATGTATGTGTGTGTGTTTGTATATGTATGTATGTATGTGTGTGGATATGTGTATGTATGTATGTGTGTGTGTGTATATCTGTATGTATGTGTGTGTATGTATATGTGTGTGTATTTATGTGTATATATGGATGTGCATTAACGTATATGTTGTGTGTGTGTGTGTGATTATGTATTGTATTGTATGTGGGATGTACGTATTTGTGTATGTGTGTGTGTATGTGTACGTGTAATGTGTATATATGTATGTTAGTGTGTATGTGTAATGATATGATGTATGTATGTGTATGTAGTTGAATATGTATGTATATGGATGTGGATGTACGTATATGTGTAGTGTTGTGTGTATGTATATTATGTGTATGTGTATTGTATATGTGTTGTATGTATTTGTTATGTATATGTATGATGTACGTATATGTATATGTGTGGTATTATGTGTGTATTGTATATGTAGTATATGTGTGTATATGTGTATGATATGTATGTATGTGTGTGGTATGTTATTTGTGTGTATGTAATATTATATATAATAATACATACCACAACATATATATTTATATATATATATATATATATATATGTAATATATACACTATGTACATGTATGTATATATATGTTGGATAAGAAATGAGCACCAAGTACGTGGACCGTACAACATCTATACAGGATGATGGGCCGCCACGTGAAATGTGAAATATCTTCCCGGCCGCCCCTCATACATGTATGTGTATGTATGTGTGTATGTGTATTGTTTGTATGTGTGAATGTGTATGTAGTGTGTAAGTGTGTATTGTATGGTGTATGTTTTATGTAGTGTGTGTGTGTGTGTTGTGTGTGTGTGTATGTGTATATTAATTACAGTGGAGAAAGAAGTATTTGATACACTGCCGATCTTGCAGGTTTCCCACTTACAAAGCACGTAGAGGTCTGTAATTTTTATCATAGGTACACTTCAATGTGGAAAGACAGAATCTAAACACAAAAACCTGAAAATCACATTGTATGATTTTAAAATAATTAATTTGCATTTTATTGCATGAAATAAGTATTTGATCACCTACCAACCAGTAAGAATTCCGGCTCTCACAGACCTGTTAGTTTTGTCTTTAAGAGCCCTCCCATTCTCCACTCATTACCTGTATTAACTGACCTGTTTGAACTCGTTATCTGCATAAAAGACAGCTGTCCACACTCAATCAATCAGACTCCAACCTCTCCACAATGGGCAAGACCAGAGAGCGTCTAAGGACATCAGGACAGAATTGTAGACTTGCACAAGGCTGGGATGGGCTACAGGACAATAGGCAAGCAGCTTGTGAGAAAGCAACAACTGTTGGCGCAATTATTAGAAAATGGAAGAAGTTCAAGAAACAGTCAATCTCCCTCGGTCTGGGGCTCCATGCAAGATCTCACCTCGTGAGCCTCAATGATCATGAGAGGTGAGGGATCAGCCCAGAACTACATGGCAGGACCTGGTCAATGACCTGAAAGAGAGCTGGGACCACAGTATCAAAGAAAACCATTAGTAAACACACTACCAGTCATGGAATAAAATCCTGCAGCGCACGCAAGGTCCTCTGCTCAAGCCAGCGCATGTCCAGGCCCTTTGAAGTTTCCAATGACCACTGGATGATCAGGAGGAATGGAGAAGTCATGTGGTCTGATGAGCCAAAATAGAGCTTTGGTTTAAACTCCACTCACGGTGTTTGGAGGAAGAAGAAGGATGAGTACACCCAAGAACACCATCCCAACTTGAAGCAGAGAGGTGGAAACACCATTCTTTGGGAATGCTTTTTCTGCAAAGGGGACAGGACGACTGCACCTATTGAAGGGATGAGGATGATGGGGCCATGTATCCGAGATCTTGCCAACAACTCCTTCCCTCAACAAGAGCATTGAAGATGGGGCGTGCTGGTCTTCCAGCATGACAACGACCCGAAACACCGCCAGGGCAACTAAGGAGTGGCTCCGTAAGACATCTCAAGGTCCTGGAGTGGCCTAGCCAGTCTCCAGACCTGAACCAATAAAAATCTTTGGAGGGAGCTGAAAGTCTGTGTTGCCAGCGACACCCCGAAACTGAAGGATCTGGAGAAGACCTGTAGGAGGAGTGGGCCAAAATCCCTGCTGCAGTCTGTGCAAACTGTGTTAAGACCACAGGAAACGTCTGATCTCTGTAATTGCAAACAAAGGTTTCTGTACACAAATATTAATTTCTGTTTTTCTGAAGTATCAAATACTTATTTCATGCAATAAAAACGCAAATTAATTATTTAAAAATCATACAATGTGATTTTAGGATTTGTTTTAGATTCTGTCTTTCACAGTTGAAGTGTACCGATGATAAAAATTACAGACCTCTACTGCTGTTAGTGGAAAACCTGCAAAATCGCAGTGTATCAAATACTTGTTCTCCCCACTGCTACACTATACAACATCACAATATACATACATGCTGCCGAGGCCATTACATAACAGTTACCGCAAATACACCCGTGGAGCAATGGAGAAAACATCAAAAGTCACTGAAGATGATGACGCTTATCTGACAGCAGAGCGGGAGGCCTACCTTCTTCTGTTCAAGCATGTGCGCAAGACATTATTTGTTCAACCTGAAGTTGTCAGAATGATGGAAACTGACGAAAGTTGTTGAATTTCTGCACGAACTTGGCATCAATGATGTGAAACCCTCTACGAAGAAACATATTCGCGGAAGCTAAAATGTGAATTCAAGAAGTCACTTCATTTTGTCTCTGATGATAAAGGAAAACTTCTTGTATATCAGATGGCCTTTCCTTGAGGAGGTATGTGTCAAAAAATATGAAGGCCGAAGAACAACTACAGGATGCCAATACTGAGATGATATTGAGAACATTGTCAAACTTTCTGCGAACCACTTGAGAGGCAAATTAAAAACATGAAAGAAAAGCCTTGCCTCACACCCTGCTGAACTGAAATCTGGCTATATTGAATTGCCAGAATCTTTAAAGATGTTTCTGAAACTGCTACTTCATGGACAGAACAAGATGGAACGCAGAAGGTGGAACGAGTTGTCCAATCGGTAGTCAGGATTGTATCTATGCTGTCAGTAGAAGAAAAGTCGTCCCTGCTAAACACATATTGCTACCATGGGTGTTAAGTCACTGACAGGAAATGTTGAGCTCATCAAATGCTCAATCGCCTTGGCCATGGTGTTTCCTACTCCAGCTGGAAGAAATAGACACTGCATTGTGCCTTCAAAAGCAGATGAAAGAAGCAGACCGAGGTATAGTTCTACCATCATCTTCCCATCCCTGCATTCCCCTCCTATCACTTGCCTATGACAACATAGATAGGCTTGAAGAAACTTTAAGTGGTGCTTTTAGTGGTCGCGGAATGCTCGCTGCACTTAAATTGTTGATGCTACATGATCACTTCAGAGATGTATTCGCAAAACTGGGGAAAAGAATGGCAGCTCACTGATGAAATTCTTAAGGTCTTGGAAGAATTCACATGTCGTCTCTACGTAAGCAGTCAGAAATCTGTGATGGAATGAGATGCGATATGAACTGTTCCGTTAAAAGATGGAAACGTAGAATCTGGACAGTTGCCCCCTTCCAAAACTGTCTGCTCTACATGCAACGAGGGCCAACTATCAGGCTGCCATCTGGCACAAGCATTGCAGGCAGACCCAGAAGTCCCAAGTCCGCTGGAGAACAAAGGCTGGTCCTTGGGTGATGACGGAGAACTTATCAACTGGATGACAGCTGCACCAGCACCAGACACAGTCTTGGAGTTCCTGTCTTGCAAATGCAAGAAGTCGTGCAAGTTGCCCACCTGCCAGTGTATGGTGAATGGACTGCACTGTACTCAGGCCTGCTTACTGCAGGAATATGAGAACATGAAAAACGAGGAGGTCCATGCTGAGCAGGAAGAGGGATCTGATGGTTCGGACAGTGACACATTATAAACAATAATCAATATCATTTGGTGTGATTCAATTCATGTAATTCTCTCCAGTGGTACATCCCATGGAAATGGACTTGTGTTTTTCATGTTGTTGGTGTCAATAAATACTTGCGAGTACACAATGTGTTTGTTCTTATGTCAGAAAATATGACGTTTTTCTGAGTAGACCCCACCTATGTTTAAAAGGCTCTCCTGAGCTTAAGCTGTGAGTCGCAGATGTCCATCATGGTGCATTGAGTTGCAGATACATATAGCTATCAGAAAATCACAATAAAGTTTGGTGCCCCCAGGTGGTACTAATTGGTCAAAATCAGGCGACTGGCTCACGGACTAAATCTCTCAAACATTAAAAAAAAATTATTTTTTACACAGGCCTGTGGCTGCTGGTTCCATCATTAAGCTGGTACTCATTTTGCTGACCTCGGAAGGTCGAGAGGCTAAGTCAACCCACCTGGTGATATTTCAATGGAGGCCTGGGGCTCAAACATGAGATCCTAAGATCTTAAGCCAACCACCTTAACTATCAAGCCAACCCCAGACTTTCTCAAACATTTAATATACTACAGATGTACACACCTTTACATCATCGATGTTCATATGGTTTCCATGGTGACAAACCCTTTTAGCAATCTCCCTGTCGCAGAACTCCACAAAAGCATAGCACTTTGATGCGCCGGTCACCACATCCCGCACGAGGCGGATGGAACGAATCGAACCCCAAACTGAAAATGCCGCTCGCAAGCTGTCCTCGGTCGTGTTGGGGGAGAGCCGACCAATAAAGAGTGTCCGAGAAGGATCCCCTTGGACTCCCTGGATGTGGATTTTAGGGGTTGGGGATTTCAAGTGAGATCAGTTATGCAATTAAATACAATAATCATTTCATCTCGTCCTAATTTCTGGCAAGCCACGACAACTACCTAGTTGGGTGTTTCAGGTGAAACCATTTTCTAATCGAGTCAGACCTGAGAACTGGTGCATCCAGAAATCATCCCAACCTTTTGTAATTCGGTTAGGGGGATTTTGGGTTGCATTGCATTTTCATCAGTAACATTTGTGTCCATTGCCTCAAGGGCAATAACAGTCAAACCACAAAGTATCGACTGGCATTCATTTGTATACTCAGAGTCGGCAGGACATGTAGAATGCATCTCCCTGAAGGTCATTAATGAAGCAGCTGGGTTTTTACCAAGTCTGACCTGATACCAACACAAAATTAGGAATATTTCTCGAAGCAATCGAGAAATATATTTTTTAAAAGTGCACGGAAGGAGCACACAAACAAGAACCAGTCAATCGGAGTTAACCCAGAGCATTCCGTGTTGTGAGGCCCGTGCTCACGGCTAACAGAGCTAGACAGGTAACAGTTACAGTGCTCGATTATGTGAACATTTTCCTTAAACTCACAAAGAGAAACATCATGACCATTGTATAGCACATCCGATTCATATACTAATGCACATTTCCACTGCATACGCTTTCAATATCCTGCAATCACTTCATTTCGTGTGACAGGAAAATATCCGAGTTAATTTACGAGTTGACATCCAAGCCCGACTTGACTCGGACTCGGCTCAGAAGAGAAATTCGCAGAGTTCGAGTTCAGGAACTCGGTTCGGGTACAACACCAATACATCCCACTACATCTTTGCAAAGTGAGAGGAGATGTAGCTGCCTGGTGTTCGTGAATGAAAAGTGAAGTCATGAGTAATGTGTTCCTCAAAGGCTGCCTTCACCTAGCTGCGGCTACCCAAGTTGTAATGGAGAGTTCCTCAAGAAAATTTGTGGCTGTTAACTTTATCAGAATCTAGCTAGAGCCTGTGATTGCATACTTGAAACCATCTTTGAAGGTGTATGCCAAAAGATCGACTTTAAAGATTCATTTATTCGTCAGTGTATGAACCTTAAAGGTCCCATTGACACTCAAAACTTTCTGGTTATTTATATATTAACTTGACCTTCCTAGTGAAGAAATCACCCATGTTATTCTTTTTTAAATCAAAAAATGGGATAATTAGACAATATTTATAGCATTTCTAGTGCTTTTCACAACTTGCTATGCCCCGCCCCTCAAAAAAGTTGAGTTCAGCGAACCGCAGGTCATGTGACCATTGACATCATCTCCAGAACACGACTCACACAGAGTGGATTGATTAACGCTCGCGCGCCGTAAAGTACGTACAAATGCATTGTGCACATGTTTGCTATCTCACTGATGTCTAATTCCTGTGATTGTTTCGCGAAAAGAAATTCTGCTTCTGAGCCGTGTATGCACAACAATCACGAGGCAATTATTTATCCCTTTACTACCTTGTCGTAGTCGTTGTACAAATCCAATACATGTATGCACAATAAAGGCTATACCATGTCCACAAAATATTAAATGGACTGTTGAACTTTCCATTAAAAAAGAAACTTACAGGGACATACAAGTAAAATACAAGATTAATATTGCATCATTTCAAGGGCAAGGAGATAATTTTAAAATCAAACAATGTGAAAAACCTGCACCCACATTTTGCAGAATTATTGAATGTTTCATTGAAACCAGCCTGCTGGGATAGGTACGATTCCCATACATGCAAGCCAGGTATGGCTGCACTTGACATACATGGGTTTACTCTAAAGTGAAGGTACTGCTTCCATTGGCTTGCTATTCATTAACATTAGCCAAAATGCTTAATAAATGAACAGGGAAAATATGTTGGACAACTATGAAAGACAAATTTATCTGTCCTATTACACGGCCTCATATCCTCGGAACACTTATGCATTGACTTATACATTGTGGCATGCTAATAACAAGTTACTTGTCAACTCTAGAGTCTGACTAGTCGATAAATCCGTCTCGTCCGACTAGTCCGATAAATCTGACGTGCTGCAGCTTTCTTTTTATTATTCTCTTTCTTCATTGTTTTCTACTGGCGCTGCATGACGACAGTAGGAATAAAATAAATAAAAATGCAACGGAACGTCAGATTTATCGGACTACTCGAGACAATTGTGTCACAAGTGTGTTCTGCACACAAGTTTTCATCGTATCGGACAGCGAGATTGCTTCGTTTTATGCGTGGAGAGATACGGCCGATGACATGCGCTGGCCTTGCTTGCGATTCATTCGCCGCGGAGCAACATGTCCGCTGCGCTGGTCACGTCACTAAAATATTTCTGATATCGAGCAGTATGCAAGTAGAATTACATTATTGAATTACGAATAGGATTTAGTCTAACCAGTTGTTATTGCCAAGTTTTCCTTCGATGTCCTCCCGATCATCATGAACGCCGGGAATTTCATCGCCATTTTCCTCTGCTTGTCTGCTTCGGGCTCGAACCGGTAAGGCCGTATCCATTTCCAGCTGCCTGAACTTCACCTCCCGCGACTACGTATCCGACAATTCTCCATCTGATTCAGACCAAAATCCTTCATTTCTCTCACACTCACTGTCGCTACCAGACAAATCAAAGTCCATGTCATCCATTATTCAAAACCAAATGTTTGATTTTTTAATGTTTTTAATAGCAGAAAAACGAAGCGTTTGAGTCGACCAATCAATGTGGAAACACACAGGAAGCCAATAGAATCCGTAGACACCAACCGAGTAATTTCGTGCAGCCTTTGTTGTTCTGGAGATAACATCATGTGGGTTACGCCCCGTTCAGTACATTTCGGCAGAATTTTTAGGGGCGTTCCGAAGAGGTTTGTTTTTTTAATTTTACATTTTACAGAACGAGTATTGTGAAAAACATTGTCAGATCAGAAATCACGATGAAAAACTCCTATAGGACATGTGTATATATATATATGCAATTTCAGTACTTTTGAGTGTCATGGGACCTTTAAATCCTCTGTTGCTCAGCTTCTGAAAGAGCCTGAGCTTTAATTACTCCACAATGTGCAAACTACCTGCTGTTGGAGAGCAGAAACGCCGTACAAAATCCTGAAGGAACACACACCTTGTTCGGCTTGTATCTTGCGTGAATGGCCCGGGCTATCCCTTGATCGTGTGGTTTATCATCCGTTCCATCTATGCTGCCTGCTCGAAGTGGATTGTATGTTCTTGCTATGGGAGACCAGCTTTCAATGTCCTCTTCCATTCTCAAAGAGGAAAAGAGCACTACGAAAACAAAGAGAAAGCAAAGGAAGCAATATGTGTAAAACAAACAAGTAATAACCTTTCCAAAAGGCCACAGAGGCCAAATACTACATTTTAGATTCATGACAATTTATTTTGATATATTAACCCGCAGATAACCCAGTTCCACTGGGCTGGTGTGGTTGCAGAATATTTACCTGTAAAGGAATAAAAGAGACCATTAGACGGAGCGATAAATCATGAGGCGATCGCCACAACGTTCGACGACACGTACACAATCCTTGCATGCCTCTGCACTTTCAAGGTCTCGCAAGTTCTGCTCACAGACAAACGGGTGAAAACATCACCGCCGTCCACCTCCAGTGGCAGAGGTGACACCCAACCTAGTTATCCATGAACAAATTGATCGACATACGAACTTACTCTCGACCACAGCATCTTGGTGTCCGGGATACGAAACATTCATTACTTTGACCACGGAAGGTGGACGGAGGTCGTTTTCACCCCCGTTTGTCTGTCTGTCTGTGAGCAGGATATCTCAAGAAGTTATGGACATATTCTGATGAAAATTGGTGGACAGTTTGGGTGTGTGACAAGGACGAATCGATTCGATTTTGGTGTAGCTCTGGATCCAGATCCGACCCATCAGTGAGATACAAAATGTAAACTGTTCAGCCTGGCGGAGGTATGCGCTCTACCGAGTGCCGTTCTAGTTTTTATCTGTGATGGCTTCGTCTGCGTCTGCATGCAGTGCTTTGCTACAGGATGTAAATAGGAAGGTCACTTCTCTTTGAGCCGTCTAATCTGGGTTCAGTTGATGAACTGACTATAAACTGTCGGATTGGCACATTACAAACAGGAAGGCTTTGCTTTACAAGTAGCGTCGTCTTACATAAGCCTGGTGTTGGCTAATATACACCAGGGGTTGCACTCAGCCTGTTCATATGTCCTTCACGAGGCGGCCAACAAATGATACCCCGTGTACTGGTAAGGGGACACTGCATCAGCGGCATAGCCGCGTCCCGACCAATGATGCAACCAGCAGCCACGCTGCATCGATAGAGAGAGAGCGTCATCTTCCAGATGGACGTTAAGCTGGGTGTCCGGTCTACTTAAAGAGTTAGTGGACGTTAAACATCCTCCGTGTTTTCAGAAGAATAGGCGAGTTATCACTGAAAGCCTGAACAAAAAAAAAACCAACAACAATCGAATCTACCAGTTGAACATCAGGATGGCCAGCCCCGGTTCGTGAATGATAACACCAAAA
>CM068955.1:71077851-71102537 GCA_035128595.1 Eptatretus atami | reverse complement strand
AGTGCATGTTCCTAGATAGCTCACCTTTCATTGTTTAAATGTTCAGAGATCGATTAGATGCGCTGCGGATCTATTTAATAGTTAGGAGAACGAAGCAATGGAGACGTCCTCCCCCTCTTCTGCGAAGAGGAAGAAGAACCCTGCCATCCCGTGACGTCAACAATTCCCTCCCACCCGTGGTTGAGCGGGGGTGGATCACGAGGGCATGAGTCACGCCGGGTGCGGGGAGGGGGTGCAAAGGATGAAGAAGACATCTTTTCTTTGTTCAAAAAGAGTCCCAAAAGAGTTCGTGGGAGTCTCGTGTAAAGAGTCCCGTGGTAGGGCTGAGTTCGTGGGCTGAGTTCGTGGGAGTCCCGTGGCAGAGTTCGTGAAGAAGTCCTGTTCTGAGTCCCGTGTGCTGAGTCCCGTGGGAGGAGTATGCTTTTTGCTTCGGAGAGAGCAGTCGTTCAGCAGGCCATCGGGTCCTGCTTGGCTTGCTTGGCTTGAGCCTTCGGAAGCTTTTTGCTTCGGCTGGCTCAGTGAGCTTTGGCTGCTGCTTTGTTTTGGAAGGAACTTGAGCCGGTTGTTCGGCTCGAGCTGCGAGTGGAGGCTTCTTCCTCTCCTTCCTCTCCTTCTTGGTTGTGGAGCTTTTCGTTCTCCATTTTGTTTCCCGGCTTGGTGCGACGCATCGGCCTCTTCTTGGAGTTGGATCCTCGGGGAAGCGACGATCGACAGGAAGGATCGGCGCCTCGTCTCACCGGCACGTGTTGAGAAGCGCGGGAGGATTCGCGGGAGCTCGGGAAGGATGGCGGCGATTGGATCCAGCTCGCTCTCACTGGAGCCCGGGTCCGGACAAGTTGAAGACCACACGAGGTGGAAAGGTTCGAGTTAGGCTCTGAGTTTCAGCTCACCTGCCCTCCGAGCTGGAGCTCGTGATTAAAGGCCTCAGCCACCGTTTCTTGTGTGTTTGTGTGTGTGTGCGTACGTGTGTCCGTGGGCCCGTCTAATAAGTAGGAACTGCTGTTAAGTGTAAATGACTGTACATAATAAGTAGACGGTTGTAGTTCTTTTGTCGTGCTTTTGTTGCTTGTATAATTGCATACGTGTTTTGCTTATTCAATTGCATACCTGTTTCATTATAATAAATGTCCTTGTGTGAATGTAAACCTGCTCGTTGCGTCCATTCCCTCATTGACTGAACATTTCGTGTGTTGGGAGTTAGAAAGCCGTTGGTTTGCCGTAATAGGGGGACATTTGGACCGACGGTTCTCGGCGATTACGCCGCTCGGAATCGCGCACGGACAAGCTCGCCTCGGCGGTTTGTTCCGTACGAGATCCATCGAGGGTGGAATACCCGGTAGTTGGATCACGTGGGTATTTAGGTGCATTGAAGATTGGCAATCGACCTACCCCACGTGATCTGCCGATTGGCGTATTTCGGTTCTTGTACAAGGACCCGTCGCTCGGAGTTATCCGGGCGGCGATCTATATTCCGGGCGATCGGTCGGGCCGACTCGACTTGCGGCTCCGTCAGAGCGGTCGGTTGGCGGCTGACCCCCGGCCTGTAACAGTTTATTCTTGTTTTGTTTTTTACCTGAATAAAAATTGATGAAATCTCAAAGGAAAATAAAGCAGATGGACTCTCCTTAAAAAGAAAATTATTTTGAGCAATAACTTTATATTGGATGCAGAGCAACCTTTTAAAATGTCCCATAAAGTGCAGTGACTTTCTCCAAAATCAAACAACCGATTGCCATTAGTATGGTGGCTCAAAGCAACTTTTTCTTTCAGGCAAGTTTTCCTCGTGTTTGTTCACTTCAAAAGAGCTAAGCTGTTTCCATGTCTCCCTTCCTCTCACAGTCAACCTTCTGGAAAGCCACTACATCCGGTCGATTTTGATAAGGGGATTTCACAAGCCCTCGAATGGCTGGACTCGGTTGGTACAAAGCACTGCAAACTCTATGGTCTTGACTTGTAACCCATTTGTTACTTTCACAAAATCACCCAAAAAAGTCCTTTTTGTTGAGGTTTTGTTGACCCAGTAATTCTCTCATTTAGAGATTATTTATTCTGTTGATAAATGCTGAAGCTGGTATGAAATCAAATTGATCCTGCACCAATGTGGCCTGAAAAGGATAGTTACCTGACCTAGATATGGCCATTCATTGTGACATCCAGATTTTGGTCTCCAGCAATGGATATCATGGAATTATTCGCTTCTCAAATCCTCAAAGCATTCGCCATCAGTTGTGCCTGTTTTCGGCTGCAACAGGAAAAACTCTTTTTAAAGTCCCAACTAACAGCGTTGTGCTTCCAGCAGTTGATTTATTTATTTATCATATGCCACAAATATGAAGAATGGATCAACTTGCTTAACCATGATTTGTTTATCACGATCTTCCTCGTGTAGGTTCAAAAGGCACTTTGGGGTCTCCTTCGAGATGTGGAACAAGCCACCTAATTTGTCATTTTCCTCTGGACAAAATGAATCTCGGTTCTCTGCCAACTTCTTTGGATTCCTGTTCTCTACCACCAGAACATACGTCCGGCCTATGGTTGCGGTGACTTTACGAAAATTTAGAGGTCATAATAATTATTGCGGTGGTGATGACTATGCTGAAACATCGTAGGCTTCACGGTGTTTACAGCCTTTTTTGAGCTCATATTGATGCTGGTGACCGTGCTGAATTCATGCCATGCACCGCTGTAGAGCTGCCCCTTTGGCTTAACTTGACAAGCAGTGTCTCAGCTGTAACCCAGAGCTCTGGATTATTTCTGCAAGTTTAGCATTGTGCCATCCAGTACACTCCAAATAAATTACCAGCTGGCTCCCCAAATTGACACAAAGATTCTCTGCACCCAGTTAAAGTACCCTTCTGTGCACCACACAGTTGAAGGTTACAATAAAAAGTGTACGATTCTCTCTTTCAACCACAATCTCTAATCTTTAAGATTGGTGTTACGACGATGCCAGTGTACCGTCAATGCCACCGTTGCCTTTTGCGCAGAATGGGTTTTTTCCTTGTTCTTTATTTATTTACTTTTCTTTAGTCTGGTCAAGGGAAACTTACTTTTGTATGTTTACATGGTCACTGTCGGATCCCTTGGCATAATTGTTTAGTATGTGCACAAATTTGTGCTTTTTTGGAACCAGAAGAACAAATCTTCATATAAAACCAGGTGTGTGCGTGTGCGTGTGTGTGTGTGTGCGTGTGTGTGTGTGTGTGTGTGTGTGTGTTTGTTGTGTGTGGTGTTGGTGTGTGTGGTACACACACACACACAAATTGTCTACTCTGTTGCCATGGTGCTAACCAATTGTTATGAGAAAATACTGCTCTGGTTACAATTTGTAAGTAAACTCGTTATGATATTACAACTTGATCTGGGAAATAAGTGGCTGATGTATTTATCTTGTCGAAAGAGCTAGAAAAGCAAAACTTGTATCACATAATATCATAATCTACAATTGGAGATTTCCTATTTGTCGAAGCAGTCTTATGAGGTTTGAAAGGTTGCCATTGTATCTCCGCAAGGACCATAATGAGGGAAAGTTGTGTATTTGGCAAAATTTGAATGTGGACTGGGTACAAGGGCGAAGGCCTTTTCTTATGAAAGTTGCAATGGCAGTTTTCTTTTTGTATATCCGCATTGTGGCTAAGCAGCCAGCTTAATATCCCCTCACAAGGACTTTTATTCTTATCGCCACTGCGCCAGACGGCGGTTGTTAGTGGATCTGAACCCATGACCAGACAATAACTGAGTTCTCCTGCCACGTTCATTTGATAGTGGTGATTATTACTGTTGTTATAATGTACGTTTATATATGTTTAACTTAACTTCACTTGGCTGATGATCAAGTTTTTGGGATTGATCTCCACTTTAAAAATAAAAATAAAAAAGAAGAGATTACATTTGAAATTGTTTAAGAAGAGCATGTACTTGTATATAAATGTTTTGCCAAAAAGTCCAAGTTAGACCTAACTCTAATTCCTCACTCTATCTTGACCACTCTAGCCTTCTTTGATCATATCTATATGGTGAAGAGATGGAAATTAATTATTATGAAGCATGAAAGTTTGTTTTATATGTCGTTTTTGAAACGGAGACACTCCTGTCGCTGAATGTACCGTCAAGTTATCGTCTGGAGGACTTTTAACCAGGTTTGGTACTTTACAATCGCTGATTTGTATTTGTAAATTTTATTAATAATAAAAAGATATATTTCCTTTTTGCACACGCTCGGTGGATTTCATTTTGTTACTTGTTTCTGCAATGAGAACTGCTCAGTATTTTGTTGTGGTTTGCGATTCCTTTCAATTGGTTTAGACTTGTGAGTCAGTAACCTTGGCTGGCGGTTGTATTTGACAAGCCTTTGTCTGCCTGGAACCTTCATTACCCTCTGAGTTGAAATCTAAGTGACTTTTTCTTGCTTGTCTCTCATTCTTAACTCCCTCTGTCTTATCTAATGCCCAGCACTGTCAATGAAGGTCAGATGGTCTTGATGTTTTTAAGCCTGTTCTCACACATGATTTTTGCCTCCAAGCTTTTTCATTAACCCTTGGTGATGAGTGCAGATAAAGCCATACATCAACCAGATATTCTGCCTCCTCGGTGTCATCATCAGAAAATAAGATTTTAAATGATGGCTTTGTTGGTTTTCTCACATCGTAGACTTGGTGCAGTTAGTAGTGATGGAGACGCAACTGCTGTTTTGAATTTTTGTATTTTGGACTAATGATATGGACATTAATTGTTTGATCTAACTTTATAAATGTCATTGTCATCGTCATCATAGCCTAAAGGCATGGGTACAGATCGAACTCGTGTCCTTGCAAGCAATAGGGTAGTTCAGTGCAGACTGAAATCGTAAGTCAAAACTCGGGGTCGATGGCTCATTCTGATTCTATTCACAGACGTGAAAGTAGGTTGTAGTTATGGGTAGGGGAAATTGACCCTCATAACCGTTAAAATTTCTGCTTCCCCTTCCCACACTGCAGTTTCCCCACCTTTCCTTCGTCGGCACCTGCTTCTCTCAATGGCACTTTCATCTTTCCATTCATTGGTCAATTTCACCTTCGATGATGATGATGATGATTATGCCATTGGTATATTAGATGGTTGGTAATTTAATCGCCATGGCAGCCAACTTTTTTGCCTCCCCTGATGAAGTCGTCGAAGGCATTATGTTTTTGGGTTGTCCGTCCGTCTGTACGTAGGTACATACGTCCGTGCTGATTTTCTCTGTTTCTCTGCAACCGCTCATCTGATTGACACGCAATTTTCACCAAAAGTGTGACTACTCATGTAGAATGTTTCAATGATAATTATGATGTCATCGGCCACATGGTGTGGCAGCTATGTTGGAAAAAAATTGGATCTCTGTATCTCCAAAACTGCTCCATGGAAAAAAAATTGCAACTTGGCACCTGTTAAGTACTCTCCATGGGGAATAAGTGTGATTTTTGATGATGTCATAGGTGACTTCATTGTGATGTAATAATTGCTACCTTTGAATGCTTTATCTGATCAGTTGGGAAAATTTTTTTGGGTCATCTCAGACTAAATTGTATGGGAGGAAATTGATGACGTCATTAGTCATGTGTGCGGCAGCCATATTTTAAAAATAACCTTCAAAAAGGTTGGCTGAAATGGCTGAACAGATCGAGGCGAAACTTTGCAGGTATGACCGCTTATCCATGAGGAACAAAAAGTTCTCCTCCTATGACGTCATATGTCACATGCTTTGGTAGCTATGATTGTTTTTGAAGAATAAATCTGCTTCTCCAGAATGGCTTGACAGGTCGAGGGGAAACTTCACTAATATGTTCCCCAAGCCTTGGGGATACCAGTGTTCACAAATAAGGAATAGGTCACATGGTCTGCCAGTTTGTATGTTATCTTTTTCGTATGTTATTGAATTGAATGAAAATCTTTATAATTTTTTTTTCTCTTGAACAGCTTCATCAACTTCACAATTATGATCTAGTAGTCATAGGAAATATACATTTTAAATTTCAACCTCATTGGATGCATGGTCTGGCAGCCAGAATTATTTAATAGTTTGAACTGGATTCAGGGATTTAAATCAAACTTGCTTACAAGTATGTATGATGATGTAATAATCTGGGTGGAGACATCTCTGGTGACGACGACATGATGTTGAAGAGCGTCTTTCTAGCTATTATTTGACAGCTGTGGAACTTTATTTTTTATTTTATTCTGGAGGTTCTGAACATGTGATGCTATTTTTGGGAGTTTGATAGCTGAGTTTGTTCATTAGCTGCTGGTAAGCCTTTGGGCAAAGGTGACGAGAGCCCCGTAAACCTCGCCCCAACTAGTTGTGCGAGGATGTTGGCCATTGGTTCCATCTCGCCAAGACTGCCGTTCTGTCTTGTGTGTTCCTACTGCTTCTTATCTTCCTTAACTGCAGCTCCGTTTACAGAGCAACCTCATCCAACATCATCTGCTTGTCCTACATCTCCTGTCAACTCTGCCTTTAGCCATGAAGCTTCTCTCCATATTCCTTCCCATTCTTCCTCCTCCCATTGCTAAGTTTTAATTTTACATTTTTTAATACTCGCGTCTCTTAACTCTGATCAAATAAAACTGTCTTACTTTGTTGCTGTTGTTTTACTTGTTTGCTTTTGTGATTTATAATTTTATTTTCTACTTTTACTTATCATCGATTTTAATCTTTATTTTCATCTCTCTCTCTCTCGCTCTCTCGCTCTCTCGCTCTCTCGCACTACAAGAGTGAGGCTCATGGAAGGGTAAGGTTGATCTGACCATGCCGTAGCGGTTAAACAATTGGACACAACCAGTAAGGTAATAAATGAACGGGAAAGGAAGAGAGAAGTGGAGGAATAACTGAAACCAGAACGAGGAAGGTTAATGGGGGTATGTGGGTCAAGATAGGGGTGAACACGAGGTGGTGGTGCACTGTCTACTTGAAGCCCGAAAAGGAAAAGTGAGACAGAACACCTCTGTAAGGAGTTGAGGTGTGCAGTCAGCCTGGATTTGGAAGTTTAACCAGATGGGGCTTATTACACTCTCCTCCATAAAAAAAATACGAACATGTAGAAATGGATAATGTTATTATTGAAGAACTGTTCCAGCATTCATTCCAAGCTCCTTTTTGGCACGAGGGATGCACAGAACACCTGATTGCAAGTTTCCACATATCGTAATTCTCTCATGCAATAATCGTTATGATGCTAAAATCAACACTTCAGCATATGAAACTCTTGCACCTTTAGATCTTTAGAGGTGACACGAGGAATTCTGAGCAAGTTTGAGATGGTCTTTTTGAGAGACCAGCGGGTGTGTCATCGAAAAAAACACACTGATTACATGATTTAAAAATCCATTACAATGCTACGACTGTCAGAAAATGAGAGGAATCAAATCATTGGACACCTTCCAGCAGGCCTTCCATTGGCCATGTTGCAAGGCTCTTGAACAAGAAGAGAGGAACTGTTTATTACCTCAGAAGATGTCAAATCACAGTACCCCACATACATATGCCAAGGAGTGGACGTCCCAAGATAACGACTCCCACTCAGGACCGATTATATTCACACGACCCATCTACAAAATCGGTTTCAAACTGCCCCGAGTAACACAAAACATTCCCTGGATCTTGCAGGATAAGTTTCAACAGCGTGTTGAGATCTCCACGATGCAGTGAACCGTGCTTGTCATCCTGTTTAGCGTCCAAGACTTGCATTGGGACACATCTAAGCACGCTTGCAGTGTAAAATCAGCACATCTGGATATGGATGCAATGGGAAAGTGTTGTGTTCAGTGACCAATCCACGTTTCACCTTGAAAGGCATGATGGCCGTGCATGGGTCGACAGACACAATGAGCATTATGTTCCAATCTGTGTCCAGGAGGCCGCACATTTTGTATGTGGAAGTGTCATGTGGAGTGGTATGTTGAAACCTTTCCACCCTAAATGATTCCATATCCATGGCAATCTGAGATCAGATCAATCCATTAATAAGATGTTACAGCAACATGTGCTGTCTATCCTTCAACGACATGGTCCAGGAATAATCTTTCTGCACAATAATGCTCCTGTTTACAGGGTCATTCAAACAAAGGAATGTTCTTGTCAATGTTAATGTTATGACACCTTGGCCTGCCTTCTCGACAGATTTAAATCCAATTGAATATCTCTCGGATATCATTGATCAACACGTTCGTACCTTTCCAAAACTGCCACAGACCTTGTATGATCTGGAACAGGAGCTGATTCGGGTATGGAATGCCATCTCAGATTTGAGTGCTCATAAGTTAAGGTCAAAGTGATGACGGTGCAATCAGTGATTGCTGCCTGAGGTGAACATACCTGGTATTGAGATTATTCCATGTTGTATCCCTATATGGAAACATTCCCACAATGCAGCATTACATGATTAGGTCCAAGAGGTTTGCACCTTATTTTGTGACCCATGATGTCACATAAATAATTGCATCAACAACAACCACGTGTTCGCGTTTTTTTAATGGTGGAGGGTGCAAAAATGTGTGGATCCTGAAGCAGATAAGGAGGGTCATATGACTGAAAGAGCAGAGATGGAGCAATGTTAGGGAAGAGGTGGCTCTGATGACCTGCCTGTGATGTGAAAGCAACAGATCTTTTGGTTTGACCTCATGGTGGGAGGTTCCAATAATGTTGAGAGCTTTAGATTCCACAGAATCCAAAAGGGGCAGAAGTTATGCCATAAAAGGGAGAGCCGTACTCCATTGAGCTCCAGCCAAAGGCTTTGTAGAATGTGAGAAGCTCTGATTTACAAGGAGAGATTTGGATCAATGGAGGACGCCCACTCTGTGGCTGGCTTTGGAAGCCAGCCAGCTTTGCAATACGGTTGGCCCAGGAAAGGTTATGGCTGATGGTGAGGTTTGAGAAGTTCAAGAGACTGAACCTTTCTTTGTATCTTGTGTTGAATAAATTAGTTTGTGTTCGTGCAGGCAATGATGGGCTGAATGGCTTCCACCTGTGTCTGATTTCCTTGTATTCCTTGAATAACCTCTTCCAGTGGATGACCAAGGAAACAGATAAGTGGTTAGTTTTGTTGATCCGGAGTGACAGGGTCAGAGACGGTGAGATTTTTTTTGACATGTCATAAAATTGCCTCTTAAAATTTTCACACATTCTCACCAATTCAGTTTATAAACCTCATGAAATCTCATCCCTTTCCAGTTCTTTTTAATTTTTACTCTGCTGCCCTCTTCCTTCTTTGTAAGGTACTTTGAGGTCTTTATTTATTTTCCTTTATTTGAGCAATTCAACTTGCAAGCACAATGAGCAATACCATTGCATAAATTGTTCTCGATATCGAGACACAAAAGTTAAATTTAATAATAATCATCTTTTTTTTTTTTTAAAAGAACAATACCTTTCATTGTCGTGTACCTTTAAAGTTTATCTCACAAACCTGGGCATTGTAACATCAAACTTAATGCCCGCCCTCTCCCTCCTCCCACCTTCGTCCCAACTGACCTACGAGACCATGCTTGGGTTGATGTCCCACCTTTGAAGTACAACCCATGAAGCTTTAACTCATATTCCAGCTCTGGGATGAATCGATTGTGTGCTCACAAGGTCTACAGTCTACACCCTGAAATCGGACAGGGTGAAGATGATGCGAGAACAATTGAAGAACCATATTGCAATAGAAGGTGGTAGAGGGATTAATAATGGAAGAATTTTAGTAGGAAGGTGGGGTGGGGAGAGGTGGATACCCCACCACAGTTGCACATATGGGTATGCTTTGGATGTAGAAATTGTAGGATAGAAATGAGAACCAAATGTGAGATGAACAGGAATACTCTGGTAGTAAAGATGTGACTGAGAGTGATAAATGGAAGAGAACTCGAATGAATGAGGATGGGAGAAAGGGGGGAGAGTGGGGGGCATATGGAGATAAGATGAATGCAAATGAAACTATTGCTATTCTATGGGGCACGTCACGTGTGTCGTGCTTCACTGAATTTATTCTATTTCCCCTTCAAGGTTAATGGTTTTGTTGTACCGCATTATCTCAAACTCTATGTAACAGCAGGAGATGTATTGGCATGACGGCGAAACAAATATGGAGGCAGATTCCACGAGCATGAAGCCTGGACCTGATTGATCACTGGAAGCAAGGTTGAAGTACAGACCACCAGGTGGACATTTCATCTTTTCTTTTCTTCATTGTCCATTGATTTGAACTTAAAGATCTTCCTTCGTTCATTTCATCGTAACCCCAACAATCGTCCCAAACTTGATTGCTTGTACACCAAATGGTTTAAAAATCTAAAAAAATTAAAACCCAACAACTCATTTCAATCACCCAGATGAAACTAACCAGCAAATCGAGGATTTATGTTGCAGGGAGATTAAAATACAAATATCCATGATTGGGATTGTGAGCTCCTCGTTGTCCTTGCGATAGTGGTTCTCAAGGTCGTGTAACTGCATCGATGTGCCATTGTTATCGTATGTACACCACGTCCAATTGAGAGCAGGCAGTATTATTTATAGCTTCTAGTCGTCATATAATCTATGTATTCAAGTTGGGTTGGCAGGATATAGTAACAAGGTCAAATACTCACTCACCTTTGGCTGTCTGTTGGGTAAATAAACAGGGGCGTCCCATACACGAGACAAGTGTCGGGTTAAGACCGCGGTCTCCTCGTTCACAAGAGTACGCCATCATGTGCCAGCACCATAAACAAGTTCTCCGAATTGCTACTCTACCTGTTACTTGCATCATGGTCCGTCGGAAGACCCGTGTTACCCAGACGACGCAGGACCAAATTGTATCATTCGGTCCACCAAGGTGGAAGAGCCATTACTCTAATAACAGTCGGTAATTGTTTTTTGAAGATTCTACACCTGCGAATCTTTTGATATTTACACTCCAACACAGATGTTACGGTTGATCTATATGAGATGAAGTGTAAATGAGTGTTATTATTTTTCATCACTTGAACTACTCGTATCCATTAGCAAACAGCAAAACATCCATTTTTGTTGATGTCGCTTTGAGTGAATCACAAGAAGACAGAAGATTTTGTTTTTACTTATTTACTTAATTAATTTATTTATTAATGAATTAGCGACTAATGTCTTGCTATTTATTTTCGTTGTCGGAAAAATGTTTTGAGATTGGAACAGAATCTCTTGGCAATAAGCTCCCGACACCAGGATGATGCGCAGTTGTTGTTTCTGCCATGAGTTCCTTTGGCCACCTTTCACAAGAAACAGGTGTGAGTCAGATTAAAAAATTAAAAAAGGAAAGATACTCTTTGGATTATATCACATGATCAATGAAATGTCAGTGACATAATGCCATTTTAATTTTTCAGAAGCCATGCCACTGGTACCCAGTATTGACCGCTTTGTGAATTGCTTGCAGCAAACATTCTTCAAGCCTGTAAAAAGGGGGGTGTTGGTTCCTGACTATCTGCTTTGACTTTGCAGTGGCAATACTGGTCGACTGACATCTGCCGTGCTTGGACTGCGGACGGAAATTTTCCAGCTGTAATTAGGCTCTTTTACGAGAGGCAAGGAGTACTACTAACTTCAATATGCAAGGCTCCTTCTAAAGAAGGTGAAACCTCATCTGTTGCCAAATTTTCCAACTGCCCACAGTTTTACGACTTCCAGTGACATATCTCAACTGCTATAGCATACAGAGGACCAGCAGAATGCACTAGACTCGACTAGAGGTGTGCACACTCTCCTCTAAGTTGTCTATCGGCTAGAGGTTCCAATCGTGGCCAGCTATTAACTATCATACCCAGTGTTTCACAGGCAGGATGGTACGTTCCTCGGATGGACGTTAAAATGGGCGTCCCATCTGCTGGCATTAGTTGGTGGACGTTAAAAGATCCCACGGTGTCCTTCACACAGAGTAGTCAGCACCATGAACGAATTGCCAAATTCCTGCGCTCAACTACTGCTGGGAATTGGCAGAGACAACCACCCGGTATAATACTTGTTGAGAAACTACTTCAGCAGCACCGTCGTTCTGTAACAGAGCATGGTACATCGGATCAGAAGATAGCAAGAGTCATTGTCACATGTATGGATAAAGACTACATGCGATCCTCAATGTAAAAAGAGGACACCAGTGGCTTTGCCTGGATGCACATTCACCGGGACTTCCAAATCGATGTGAGACGGTGTACCAGCTAAAATTGCTGCAGATGTTGATCGTGAATGGCTTTGCATTCTCCTTGATTGGCCTAAGCATTCAGATTTCACAGATATCATACACTCTTTAACAAACTAACAGTGCTCTGTACAGTAAATTATTCAATAGGTGGCTTGCGGGATAGTCTAGACGCGAGAGTACATGCAGCCAAGTGTTGGTTTACGGTGAAGGGGGCTGGCTTGAGATCTTAGGGTCTTGAGTAAGTCCTGCCTGCACTGTGAGTACCAAGTAAGTTCTAGTATTATTGGAGCTTACATGACACCTGGTTACACTGCTTTGCTCTCTCAGGATGGTTGCTGTTCTGGCAGCAACTCTGCTCTTTCAACAACAATCAGACAGGTGTAGTTCACATGGTTCATGATACGAAGGGTAACTAACAATTACACCATCAAACACACATATATACCTATACAATGTATTTGCAAAACTATATTGTGAGGACCTGAACTTGACTCCTTTGAGAACTTCCAAAAGTGTTACTAAGTGTTGAAAGAACGGTCACACATGCCGAACGACTCGTGCCTTCTTCGCTCCTTGTTTGCCTCCAATTAAACTTTCTGGCTCCACCCGCAAGGCAGCTGGCACCTCCATCTCACTAAAGACCAATTTGATGATAAAGCAACATTTTGGCCAATAGGATTGACGGATAGCCAAGAGGAACGCCCACAGCACACTTGCTCAAAGCCATCTAGCATTGGTTTGAATCATGACCCAAACTATAACTCCCATCCTGGTGTTTCACAGGCAGTGGTGATTTCATCAATGTGTGTGCCATCCCTCAGATGGACATGAAACTGGATGTCCGTCTTGCTGGTATAGTTGGTGGACGTGAAAGATCCCATGGTATCCTTCACAAAGAGTAGGTGAGCTTTCTCTTGCACCCTGAACAAATTCCAAATTCCTGTCCTGACTTCCTGTGTCGGAGTGGCACCCGTCCACTATTGTAACCCTAACCAATATAAAAACATGGTTCGTGATCTGATCTTGTCCAATACATAAAGCAAACAGGATTGAAGTATTTTTAAATACTGTAATATTTTTGTTGATGCAAATAAAGTGTCCACAAAATTCAAATCAACCACTTAGAAGTTCAGTAACTACTCTTGAGAAACCTGTTTAGGATGTAGTGCTATAACATCTAATGAATGAATGTATCTGATGAGTAAGTGATGTTACCCATTGTATAACCATCAATGAGTTTACATGACTTACTCATTTACGATACTAAAAAACACCTCCTCTGAGTGTCCTTCAGTGGAGGTAGGGGAGGTGGGGCAAATATATTTAGTGTCGGGCTCGTAATCCAACCCCCCCCGCCCCCTCCCCACCCTCTTCAACAGTGGTCACGTGTACAGGTGAAAATCGTACGAAAGTATCTTCCCACTCTCATGATGATGTGGGGTGGAGGGGGGGGGTATTGTGTGCCATGACCTGACCCTGGGTATCCCCAACACATTTGCAAAATTAAGTGCGATTTGTCAAGCCATTTTCAATTTTATAATTATCAACACACACACCACACACTGCCTTATTTTTATATAGTACTGTAATAGCCAAATAAAACTCATTGCTTCGCCGATGGGGATATAAAGGGGGGGAGAGGGAGAAAAGGGGAGAGCAAGGGGGGAGAGTGTGATGCTTCAACCACATGTCACTATACACTCCAGGAAGTATGGGGTGGGAGCGAAGAGGATGGGATAGCAAGGAGGTGGAAGTGGGGAGGGGAAGGGGGTGTTCTGGGACTTGCGTTGGTAGTGGGAGTTGATGGGAGTGGGGGGGGGGGGGGGGGTTTCGACTTGCATTTGGGGGGGAACTTAAGGGGAGCGGTCGGGTCCCGTCTGCTGAAATTAAGTACAGGATTGAACAAAATAGGGTACGTTAAACAGCATATTCAAACAGGATAGAAAACCACCCATCACTTTCAAACAGCACATAACCATTTTTAAAGAGATTACAACATGGCTCACGTGAGGTAAGTGATTCGAACTGGCAGCTGCCACACTGTTTACCCGTCTGGAACTGGATCTCTCCAAGGGGGTCACACGATGCCCGGAGCGCCAAGAACGCACAAACGGAAAACCAACACCCCCCCCCCCCCCCCCCCCCCGCCAGCAGCTATCGCCGCTGATGCAGTGCCCCCTGTTACCAAAATGCTGGTACTCCATTTTGCCACCCGGAAGGATGTCTGTCAACCACCTGGTGTTATTTCAACAAGCATGACAGGGGCCCAATAAGACACCTAAGATCTAAGCCAGCCCTCAACCGATAGAAGCCAACACCAGGCTTACATGAAATTTCCATGAAAATATGATTATTATGATTTCGAAATCGAATATTTACCAATCCACAATCAAACGCTACTGGGCCCATGTATAATGCAGACATGTGACAATGCCATTGATAAGTGTTATGACACGTTGCCTGGTGTGACGGTATTACATGATGTTTGCTTTGCTATCACCAGAATTACGGTCATCCCTAGACATTAGTTTTTGAAGTCAATGCTGCGGAACCCCGCTGTTATCTTCAAAATCTCCAACATGAGGATAACTTGTCCCTTTTCAACCTTGGTCTGCAAACTTCATTTCCCCCCAAAATAATAGTGTGCTTCCCCTATTGTATTACCCGCCAGTGAGGTGAAGTTATGTTTTCACCCTTCTGTCTGTCTGTTTGTCCTGTCTGCTTGTCTGTGTGCAGATATTCAAAAAGTTGTGGACGGATCCGGACGAAATTTTTGTGGGACACGGTTCGGTGTGTGACAAGGACCAACTGATTATATTTTGGTGAGAATCTGGATTGTGGATCCGGACCGGAATTTATTTAATTTTCAAATGAATTCTTCACCATTGAGAGATTGGGCCAAA
The DNA here is from genome assembly GCA_035128595.1 of Eptatretus atami. NCBI lineage: Eukaryota > Metazoa > Chordata > Myxini > Myxiniformes > Myxinidae > Eptatretus > Eptatretus atami. Next base: position 71,087,482 of record CM068955.1, on the reverse strand, counting down.
ATTGATATTAACGTATCTCAAGAAATGTTATTGGACCGCGATTGTTCTCATTGATGAAAAAAAAAGAAAAAAAAACAGGCATTGCAGGGGGGAGGTATGCACTCCACGATCAAGTGCCTTCTAAGTTTATTGTTGTCATTTATTGCTGCTCTAAAGCTCCACGATTATCAGTGCAATAATATTTCCATTATCTATTTATAATAATAATGTGTGTGCATCTCCACCATTATGCCTGTGTTGCTAAATTGTTAGGGTGGTGGCTTTTGGATCCGAGGGTCCTGATTCAAATCCGCTCAGTCTGTTGAATTAATACCAGGTGGTGCTTACTCAGGCTGTCATCCTTCTGAGGTTGGCAAAATGAGTACCAGTTGCTGGTATAAATACCGTGTCGGAGTGCGACCCGTTCCAGGATTGTGCCCAGATAGCCAAGGAGACTGCTTAAAGCAGCACAAAACGCTCTCACAGAGTCTGGTCTAATCTCTCCTCTCTCCTCCATAACTCTAAAACATGAACCCAGCAGCCTGAAACATTGCATGCATACCAAGGGAATGCGGATGGAGTGTGTGAATGAAAAAGAGTGTTTGGATGAATTTAAACACCCTTCTTGTTGGCTTAGCAGTTAGGGTGGCTGGATTGAGGATCTTACTCGAACTTGTGTCAAAAAGGACGAACGACTCGAGAAATCAAAGTTTCAACCCTGACAGCGACCTTCATCATGGATGACACAGGCAAGTGTGTGATCATGCACCAATTTGATGCCTCGCAGAGCGACAGAGACAAACAGGTCTGCAAATAGACCAATCCGCAGCGCAACTGCTTCTCATTGCCATTTTCGGTTTTTGCCTGGATATATTGAGGTTTGGGAAATGGAGAGGACACATGGCAGTGGGGAAATGCTTAAAACAGAGACAGACGACAGACGACAGAGGACAAGGGAATAGATCTTCCAGAGGGCATTCCCACGCTAAGTAACCCAAACGGGTCGGTGTGCAAATGTAACGTGTTTTCACAAGTTTATTTAACACCAATCCTGGACAGCACTGTTCTGCCTAATGGTTTTTGTGTGCAGAACAAGAAGTGGTTAATGGAAACTTAGTGAAAAGAAAAAACCGAGTGATACAATGACAATGGATACAGGGTGCTAAAATCACCGATGCAGAGACAGAAATAAAGTTTTGGAAACGGAACATAGCCATTACATCTTGAACAGGTAAGCTAGGGTAAATGAATACAGGCGAGGAGAAAAGCCCGTTAAGATTCGAGATGCTTTCCCACACCAACGATGAAAGGGTATCTCAATGGTAGGGTATCTACTCTAGATAGACAAGGGTTCTCAGAAAGGGATAGAAAAGGTAGAGGATGAAGGGTATCTCCACCTTCGAGCTGTCCGGCCTGGTTCAATCCCACCCGACTACAGGCTTCATCCAGCTGGCGCTTTGCGGGCACGGCGTTACATCAATAAGTGTGCCATCCTTCGCAGGTGGCGTTTAAGCCGACTGTCCTAGCTGCCTGGCATTTTGCTTGTGGGCAATTGAAAGATCCCCACAGTACTTTTCAAAATGAGTAGGCCATTGCTTTCTGTCGCACTGGCCAAGTTGTAAATTCCTCCACGATCTATTTGAGGCATTGCAATCAGCGGGCAAGCCGTGCCAACGAATAATGCAAAACCCCCAGCCTGGTTCTGTTCATAGCACGAATGCAGGCACTGCATAACCTTCAGAGAACACACTCACACATTCTCCATGGTTCACGGTTGAATGAAAGCAATATGACGGGGGTTCATTTTCATCAAAGACATTTAACTCTTAACGACTTACATTCAGGGTTCTGTTTTTCAGCAACTTCGTTCATCATGTTCCTTTTGACTGAGAGCAGGAGTATTTGTTACCAGTTTCATTCGGACCATTTTGGTCAGGTGATGAGTCAAGCACGGAGGCCAAAACTGCAAAGTGTTTCTGATGACCATGCACTTTTGGCCTGAAGGTCCTGAGGTCAGGTGTGTGTGTGTGTGTGTGTGTGTTGTGTGTGTGTTTACTTGTACATGACCATGCACTTTGGCCTTACGGTCAACGTGCCACTCTGAGTTTGTTGGAAGCTTTGTTCAAGTACATGTGGATAGCTTTTGTCCTTTGATTTTTTTTTTTGAAATCTTTTATTTATAATGGTGTTTCTCATCAGAGACAGGAAATGTTTCTTGTATTAACCATTGGGTCATTGGGTGTGGTTTTGGTCCAGGGGACCAAAGATGCATACATATTGTTTGGATAACGTTTGCATGAATCATGAATGTAACTCCAAGGACCTTGCTAAGGTACATGTGTTTCAGTTTTATTACAATGGTTTGATTTTTTGGGTTTTCGTTTTTGTGTACAAATAACATTTCTCCAAAGAGAAAATAGAAGTCTAGAACAGTTGTTCAAATCCTGGACACTTCCTTGTGATTGGAAATAGAAGACAGGTTTCAAATCCTGGACTTTCCTTGTGATTGGAAATCGAACTGTCTGGACAGGTGGTTCAATATCGCTGGACACTCTTGTGATGGGAATATGGAAGTCTAGGACAGGTGTTCAAATCCTGGCTACTTCCTTGTGATGGAATATAACTGTTTAGGACAGGTGTTTCAAGTCCTGGACACTTCCATGTGATGAATAGAACTGTCTAGGGACAGGTGTTCAATATCGCTGGACATTCCTTGTGATGGAATAGACAGTCTAGGACAGGTTGTTCAATCCTGGGACCACTTCCTTGTGATGGAAATAGAACGTCTAGGACATGGTGTTCAGTCCTGGACACTTCCTTGTGATGGGACTAGAAGTCTAGGAAGGTGTTCAAATCCTGGATACTTCCTTGTGATGGAAAATAGAACTGTTAGGACAGGTGATTCAGAATCCTGACACTTCCTGTGATGGGAATAGAAGTCTAGGAGAGGTTGTTCAAATCCTGGATATCTTCCTTGTGGATGGAAATGAACTGTCTAGGACAGGTGTTCAAGTCCTGGACATTCCTTGGGATGGGAATAGAACTGTCTTAGGTACAGGTGTGTAACATTCTGATACTTCCTTTGTTGATGGAAATAAGAACTGTCTAGACAGGTGTTCAAATCTGGACACTTCCTTGTGATGGGAATAGGAAGTCTAATGGACAGGTGTTTTTCAAATCCTGGATACTTCTTGTGATGGAAAATAGAACTGTCTAGGACAGGTGTTTCAAGTCCTGGACACTTCCAATGTGATGGAAATAGAACTGTCTAGGAACAGGTGTTCAAAATCCTGGATGCTTCCTTGTAATGGAATAGAACTGTCTAGGACAGGTTGTTCATCCTGGACACTTCCATGTGAATGGAATAAGAACTGTCCAGGATGGTTGTTCATGCCGTGTGATGATCACAAAACTAACCCTTATTTTTTACTGCATGATCTAAGGCTCTTTAGTGGAACTGTCACACACAATTGGACAAATAGACGAACATACACGACAAGAACACAAGACTGTCGATGAGACATGCACAGCCATGATTTGGGGAGGATTTTTCTTGAGTGATTCATGCTAATTCCCCGCATGGAGATGGTGTCGGTGAACACCTTATAATGTCATCTCCCTGATTACCCGAGGTAACTGCCCGCAGAGGCACATCTGTGTACCCAGCGGTGTGACAAGTAAGGATAACCTGGGATTTCACCAACGCAAGTGGTTGCTAACCGATCCACTGTAACTTTTAAGGTAAGAGGCAGGTCATCCTGTGCCAAAAAACCCTGGATAAATTATTGGCAATTGGATTAAATAAAATTCAACTATATCCAGACCTGAGACTTGGACAATGATTCAAGGCAATAATGGACCAAATGTCTTTTCTCGATATAATTGTGTTTTAATAAATAAACAAGGAAGATTTTGGTATTTTCATCCAAAGAACAGCATCCTTAGATTCCTTAATCTCTACTTTAGTACCTCTTAATTACCGAGAGGTAGCACACTACTCTCGAAGCTGTCATGGCTGGGTTCGAATCCCAAACCAAGCTTAAAACTGGCCATCCCCGGTGTTCACAGGCAGGGTGATTCATCATGTGTGGTTTCCGTCCCTCGGATGGACGCTTAAACTGGACCGTCCGTCTGCCGGCATACACGGTTGGTGACGTTAAAGTCCAACGGTGTTTTTCACGAAGAGTCGGCAGGTTATCACCGCAACTTGAACAAATTACAATTTCTGCCACGTTCAGTGAAAACGTCAGGCCAGCCAGTGGATTGGCCAAAAACTTGAGCCAACACAGCTCAGCAGAGAAGGTGGGAATACTTGGACAGTTTAAACAAGGTCATTAACACCTGCATTGCAATCCATTGTATTCATGTTTTCCCTTTTAAATCAATCAAAAAACTGGAAGCATCAAAGTCCGGTGGGTGATGGCCATGCACTTATCGACATAGCTGACTAAGGGAACCTGTATGTTGCGTGCAATTGAATTCCAAATTCGTAACAATACCATAAGAATTAAAAAGACCTTCCTTTATAATGCATGCTGTCTCTATATAGTGATCTATTATAACATTGACTCGTGCATGTCATAAGATGAATATTTGGGGGGGGGGTGAGGTGATACCAGCACTGCCGAGCTAGATGAGCTTTTCCTGCTGGTGGTGGAGTTATTGGCTTCCTTGTGGTTATCTTTTGCCTGTGGGCTGGCGGCAGCACTGCTGACGCCACATCCAAATATGCACTTTATAGCGTTATAGCGGCCTTTGGTAGTCTCAAAACGGATGTCAAGGCCAAGGTGTGGAAACTTAAAACTTTGTCGAGATTCTGAAGCACCTACACCAAATATTTGGGGCCCTTTGGTGCTACGGTTTGGCCGCAAAAGCATAACGGACAAACACATAAACACTTGAAAATATGTATATAGAAAAACAACATTTAACAAGGTATCAAAAATAGTGGTTTAAAACCATGACCATATATCTGCTTTTTATTTTCCACAGCATGCACATGAAGCAAAAAGTGGGGTTAAGCAATTGGTTCACTTTGTCTGTCTCGGATCTCCCACGACGAAGCCGAGTCTCTGGGCCTGTTACTCTCGCACAGCAGACTTGGTGGTGGTCTCTGTCATCTACAGTATCCTTTATGGTCTTGCACCCATGCTGTTTCCTTGTTCTGTACCACCTCCCTCTCCCCCCTTTCTACCAGGCAGTGTGCACACAGTCTACCAGTAACCCACTTCTGATGAAATTCTCCAAATCCAGGCTTATTGTTCACCTCCACTCATTTGTTCCTCTTCTCTTTCACCTGTGCAACCAACTTACTCAGTTTGTTCAATCCCACAATTCTTCCCTTCACAGCTTCAAGACAGCTGTTCACCACTACCTCAAGTCATCTCCCATCCACTCATCATCTTTTCCACCCTCATTAACTCTCCCCAAGCAAACCAATTCCTCTCCAAGTGAATGTGATCCCCCCCCCGACCATCATCCCTCACCATATTTTCGTTTTTTGTTCCATTTCTGTTTCATCCATGATTTCCTCTTCCTCTTCTTGTGTTTGAGCTTGCAACCAGCATATTTTACCCCGGTGTCTTCCTCCCTCCCATTGATCTCATTTTTCGCCATGCCCATTTTGCTTCCAAGTGACCCTCCATTGTGTCCCTCTGCCTTCACGTTGGTGTGCTTCTCACCTTTCTAGCATGTTCCCCTTGTTCTTTCATGTTCTGGTCCATCTGTGTTCGACTTCTTCCACAAGCTTCGACTTTGCATACAAAAAAAGAATCTCCTTGCCCCCTCCCTCACCCACGTGTTTAATATGGGGAGGACATCAAAGAGTTTTTCATTTCCAAAAGGTTTCAAAGCCAAAAACACAGCTTCTATTCGATTGTCCTCAGGAAACTCATCTTGGTGGGAAAAAGTGAGGATGCTAGCTGGAAACTAGAGAAAAAGAGAAAGATTTGTGCTGATTTTCACGAGTGCAGAATCATTCCCTCATGTTGAAGGGGGGAAACCTTTTCACTCCCCTTGTAATACCCTTTATATTTAATCCTATCCTCCCCTAAACATTCATTCCCCTCACTGATTGGCTATTGAAAGCATGTGATGTTTCACAGCCATCACATGAACTCACGAAGCCAACACTTGCCCACCCCACCCCACTTCAGCAATTACTGGGGAATTCCCCGAGTTGCATTTACTGCAAATGGTTTAGGCCCTCCACCCTGCAATAAGATGTGAAGCAAAATATATGCTCTCATTGTTCTCATTTTCTGAAGTTTGAGCTTCCTTTACAAGAATTTACAAGGAAATCTAACAGATGGAGGCCATTCAGCCCATCATCCCTGCACAAACACCATATTAATTTATCGACACAAGATCCAAGGAAGAAAATGCAAAAAACATTTTAAGACATAATAATAATTTTATAGAGAACGAAAAGCTCCACAAACCAAGAAGGAAGGAAGGAGAGGAAGAAGCCTCCACTCGCAGCTCGAGCCGAACAACTGCTCAACTCTTCCAAAACAAAGCAGCAGCCAAAGCTCACTGAGCCAGCCGAAGCAAAAAGCTTCCGAAGGCCTCAAGCCAAGCAAGCCAAGCAGGACCCGATGGCCTGCTGAACGACTGCTCTCTCCGAAGCAAAAAGCATACTCCTCCCACGGGACTCAGCACACGGGACTCAGAACAGGATTCTTCACGAACTCTGCCACGGGACTCCCACGAACTCAGCCCTACCCAGATCCCACAACTCAGCCACGAACTCAGCCCTACCATGGACTCTTTACACGAGACTCCCACGAACTCTTTTGGGACTCTTTTTGAACAAAGAAAAATGTCCTCTTTCTCCTTTGCACCCCCTCCCCCGCACCGGCGGCCTGACTCATCCCTCGTGATCCACCCCCCGCTCAACCACGGGTGGGAAGGAATTGTTGACGTCACGGATGCAGGGTTCTTCTTCCTCTCCAGAAGAGGGAGGACGTCTCCATTGCTTCGTTCCCTAACTATTAAATCGATCCGCAGCGCATCTAATCGATCTCTGAACATTTAAACAATGAAAGGTGAGCTATCTAGGGAACATGCACTTATCGACATAGCTGACTAAGGGAACCTGTATGTTGCGTGCAATTGAATTCCAAATTCGTAACAATACCATAAGAATTAAAAAGACCTTCCTTTATAATGCATGCTGTCTCATATAGTGATCATTTATAACATTGACTCGTGCATGTCATAAGATGAATATGGGGGGGGGGGGTGAGTGATACCAGCACTGCCGAGCTAGATGAGCTTTTCCTGCTGGTGGTGGAGTTATTGGCTTCCTTGTGGTTATCTTTTGCCTGTGGCTGGCGCAGCACTGCCTGACGCCACATCCAAATTACACTTTATAGCTTATAGCGGCCTTTGGTAGTCTCAAAACGGATGTCAAGGCCAAGGTGTGAAACTTAAAACCTGTCGAGATTCTGAAGCACCTACACCAAATATTTGGGCCCTTGGTGCTACGGTTTGGCCGCAAAAGCATAACGGACAAACACATAAACACTTGAAAATATGTATATAGAAAAACAACATTTAACAAGGTATCAAAAAATAGTGGTTTAAAACCATGACCATATATCTGCTTTTTATTTTCCACAGCATGCACATGAAGCAAAAAGTGGGGTTAAGCAATTGGTTCACTTTGTCTGTCTCGGATCTCCCACGACGAAGCCGAGTCTCTGGGCCTGTTACTCTCGCACAGCAGACTTGGTGGTGGTCTCTGTCATCTACAGTATCCTTTATGGTCTTGCACCCATGCTGTTTCCTTGTTCTGTACCACCTCCCTCTCCCCCCTTTCTACCAGGCAGTGTGCACACAGTCTACCAGTAAACCACTTCTGATGAAATTCTCCAAATCCAGGCTTATTGTTCACCTCCACTCATTTGTTCCTCTTCTCTTTCACCTGTGCAACCAACTTACTCAGTTTGTTCAATCCCACAATTCTTCCCTTCACAGCTTCAAGACAGCTGTTCACCACTACCTCAAGTCATCTCCATCCACTCATCATCTTTCCACCCTCATTAACTCTCCCCAAGCAAACCAATTCCTCTCCAAGTGAATGTGATCCCCCCCCCACCATCATCCCTCACCATATTTTCGTTTTTTGTTCCTATTCTGTTTCATCCATGACTCTTCCTCTTCTTGTGATGAGCTTGCAACCAGCATATTTTACCCGTGTCTTCCTCCCTCCCATTGATCTCATTTTTCGCCATGCCCATTTTGCTCCAAGTGTGACCCTCCATTGTGCCCTCTGCCTTCATCGTTGGTGTGCTTCTCACCTTTCTAGCATGTTCCCCTTGTTCTTTCATGTTCTGGTCCATCTGTGTTCGACTTCTTCCACAAGCTTCGACTTTGCATACACAAAAAAGAATCTCCTTGCCCCCTCCCTCACCCACGTGTTTAATATGGGGAGGACATCAAAGAGTTTTTCATTTCCAAAAGTTTCAAAGCCAAAAACACAGCTTCTATTCGATTGTCCTCAGGAAACTCATCTTGGTGGGAAAAAGTGAGGATGCTAGCTGGAAACTAGAGAAAAAGAGAAAGATTTGTGCTGATTTTCACGATGCAGAATCATTCCCTCAGTTGAAGGGGAAACCTTTTCACTCCCCTGTAATACCCTTTATATTTAATCCTATCCTCCCCTAAACATTCATTCTCCCTCACTGATTGGCTATTGAAAGCAGTATGATTGTCACAGCCATCACATGAACTCTACGAAGCCAACACTTGCCCACCCCCCCCACTTCAGCAATTACTGGGGAATTCCCCGAGTTGCATTTACTGCAAATGGTTTAGGCCTCCACCCTGCAATAAGATGTGAAGCAAAATATATGCTCTCATTGTTCTCATTTTCTGAAGTTTGAGCTTCCTTACAAGAATTTACAAGGAAATCTAACAGATGGAGGCCATTCAGCCCATCATCCCTGCACAAACACCATATTAATTTATCGACACAAGATCAAGGAAGAAAATGCAAAAAACATTTTAAGACATAATAATAATTTTATTGTTAAGTTTTTGTCGTTTTGTTCTTTTGTTTTTTCTTTTTCTTCTTCCCCTCAGGAGAGGGGTGGCCTGGCCAAAAACACACATCAACCACACAACACCCTCGACAAACCCCACCAACAGCACCGACACAAGCACCACAATCACCCATCAATGCTCAACGACCTAAAAGTCCTGTCAACACTCTCATACCCTCTATCTCCATACATTCCAGGTACCTATCTAATTCTAATTTAACTATCTACTGTCTGCTGTCACTACCTTTCCAGGGAGACCATTCCATGCATTAACTACTCTCTGAGTAAAAGTCCCCTGCCTTGCTACCATTCTTAACTCTCCTCTTCTTTACTCTCAGATATGCCCCTGGTCCTATCACTGTCTACTCTGCTTCGAATAATTCATCTGCACTTATTTATTGATACCTTTCATTATCTTAAACATCTCCATCACATCTCCTCATAACCGCTCCTTTCTAGTGTATAAAACTGTCTCCTTCAGCTGCTCCTCAGAGCGGATCAAGCTCGGCCCGAATCAATCTAGTAGCCTGCGCTGAACCCTCTCTATGGCATCTATGTCCTCCTGATTGTGGTGACTAAAACTGCACACAAATTCTAACGTGGCC